>JANQDE010000052.1:485308-701892 GCA_037157785.1 Cephalotes varians
TAACATAACTTGGACATTTAAAACATAATAACATAAAATATAATGAGAATATAAACTTGAACGATAATGACTATTAACTTATTTCTTTTAATTTGCATGACACTGTATCGACCTCCTTTAATTATATAAAAAGTTCATATATCATTTTTATTTTTATGATATTTATATTTCACGTTTTTATTTATTTCTGTATTGCTGCTGAAGAAGACCGAATAAGAAACTTGTACCGTTATATTAATATGTTATTAATTATATTAATTATATTAATATATTATATTTAATCGTTATATTAAGCATTGTGGGATTATATTGATCATTAAATTAAAATTTAGAATATTATCCTAAACATCTTGTGTATTGCTTGTTTTTTATCTTTTATTATTAATGCTACATTTATTTATAAACCTGAATTATATCTGACATATATTTTCGTAGATGTAGTGAAAATTATTTCCTGATGTTAATCGATTATACTACTTATCGCGAGTTCAAGGCAAAAGATTTGATAAGTATTCGTTAAATATTCACTAAATATTAAACACGTACGTATTTACGAGTTTCCGCAGTATGCAAACGATACTCGCGGGACCGAAAAGCTCGTACACTTATGAAAATGCATCGTGCATTAGTCGGCGATAAATTTCCCCGGGACGGGAAAACGAGTGCAGCGCAGTCTATTATGCGCAATGTTGCAACGTAATTAATATCTGTGCGAACAGATATGCGAACCATCTGATTACATAGCGAAATAAATCTACGTAGTTGACCAATGCGGCTGAATGAAAAAATATGGCAATCATTGGAGCAAAATTTTAATTTGATATACAGATACTCATAAAATCATTTGAAGCATTTGCTTTATATGATAAACAAGATAATATAATTTCACGAAATAACACGTAGAAATAATTACTGATATAAAAAGTTAGAGAGATACTTGATGGAAAATATGTTAAATATTGTAGCTGAATATTGTATTAATTTGCAGTTTATGCTCACAGACGAGTGTCAAATTATATTAAGTAAACCGACAGTTTATTTTATGTACGTAAACAATTTGAGTAATATAACTAAGTGAGGTACTTAATTATATTAACGCGCGCGCACCGCAGCACGAACAAATGCAATTTCTAATAAACATGATATATGGACATTATAAAATTAATTGCATATGGAAAATAGAAATTCCGCTTTGCCGTTTGCTAATTAAATACGCAGTGTTTGCCATAGAGATTCTTTTCTTTGTGAACACATCTCTTTAAATTAATTAATTAATTTGCTCGCTGGCTTATTTAAATTTTTGATAAAGTAAAACACAATTAATATTCTAACGTTTCATGCACAAAGAATAAAATATGATAGATACATAAATACATAGATCCATAGATTCTAGCTGTGCAATGTATATACGTATAATCATCTCTTGTAATTATTTTTTTATTCAATATAACTATGTAAAATTTTAAACAAAATAATATAGACTTTTTAATGTAAACAGTTTAATGTAGAGTTCTTGGTAAGAGTTAACTGAACTATTCATTTAATTCATTGGTCAATTCATCTCATTTCTTTTGAAGGATAATGGCCGCGCAGGTATTAGAAGCAGGATTGATATGAGCTGAAGTCTCTTATTAGACAAGCGACAGCATTTTTTAAAGGTCAAGTTATCAGGACAACATGATATAGATGGAAATTTCAAAGCCTAAGAGAGTAAATAAACTTAGCTTGTGTTCGATAAAGCTTCAATCACTTGAGCATCAGGATTTCATCTTGTCACCAGAACGAAAAGCATGCTATGGTACGTCAGATTGTTAAAGATTTAAAAATGTCAGACTTGTAATAAATAATTATAGAATTGTGAAATTATAAAAAGATAATAATAGTAGTAACAGAAACTTTATAAACTCGAGTAAAAAAAAAATATAAAAATTAATTATTTTGAGCAGAAAAGGGCTCGATAGGTTTTTTAAGATTTTTAAAAATGTGATTTGACTTAGCAATCTCATATAAAAGAAATTTTCATGTGATTGATGCAAATATCCTCTATGCAAGTATAACAAAACGGATCATTCTCGAGAAAAAAAATTATAAAATTTCTAATTTTGATTTGGTATCTATTTTCCGTGTGACATTCATACTTGAAAATATTTCTTAACGTTCGTTTCTCATGATTTTGCATATTGCAATTATACGCTTATATTTAGCCAATTGATTCATTAATTATAGAAGATCCGTATTTATCATATGATACAATAAAATTACTAAAATAGATGAACGTTCCCAAGAATAATCTCTCAATCAATATCTCGATTTACGGAGTAAAGTATATTAGCTTTTATACCAGATATAATATATTTTAACAAATTAATTATTTCTCAACTTCAGATATTGAATAAAAAATAGCGAATTTAAATATATTTTAAACAAATTTTTACATTTATGCTCGTATCGATGAAAAATATTCGGAGCGCCAAGGAGAGCTAGGTGCAGACCTCCATAAATTTTAGAACCAACAATGCATCCGAGTGCAATTGTGAAGGGAGGAACGTTTCCGAATAATCGCCTGATAATTCTCAGTCAATCGATAAATCATTCCCAACACGAGCCCAAGATGCCTTTCCATGGGAGCAGCCTTCGCGTTCGTGAAAAAGACGAGACAATGGCCAGGCCTCGTCGAACGACCGATCAAGGCCGGTTCCCATGGTTGAGACGGGTCAATGGTCCCGACACCACGATGCTCATAAAAGAACACATGGGACCCTTTCGTCTTCAGTTTCCCGGCAGTTCTCGTGCTGTCTGGATTGTCTCGTATTTAATGCACGATATCTACTTTAACTAACACGCGCTCTAAATGTTATGCTTATTCATGTGATTTCTATTAATTTTTGTAATTTCATAATTAACAAACGTAACAATCGTGGAAATCATTCGCGGAGATAATCGTCGCGCTTTTTCCACTTTTGTCTTGAATTTGTGTATCGAAAATGTTTGTGGAATCTCTCTTCTCTTGTTGTTATGTGTGGTGCTAATTTATTAATATTTTAAGCTATATTTTATATCTAACGACATTTTGTAAATACTTTTATCGCACACCTGACATATGCTTGACGATCGATCAGCGATAGCTTATCACGCGTCGCAATATTGTTCCTACGATATACATTATGCAAAAATTAACTTACCCGATGGGTGATTAGACTGCAAATTGTAGTCATCAACTTGTAATGTGCTGTTCGGCCCAGTTCTCGTAAATCTAACCACGTGATATTGGTTGTCGTTAACTTTCACGCCAACTTCGCCGATTGGATGATCGTTGGTGCCCATATTATAAACCGCGAAAACGTTACCTTCCACCTATGAAACAAATAAATCATTCACTTCTATTTCAGTGAAATTTGTTCCTAATTCGTGCCAATTAGATTAATCCTTTGCGATCTTATGTCGAATGTGACTCGACATCACATTTCATTCAGGCATCACGTTTCGAATGCGATAGAAGTTATTCTAAAAATATTTTCCGTAATGCCATAACGTATATATTTTGTATATATATGTTGATGTAATTTGATACTAATAAAGATAAGATAAGACCGACGTCATCGAAACTGCGAGTGTAGCGCGGACCAGCTGGAACGAAACTGTGAAAGTTGCGCGGACCGCAAAGGATAAAATCGTTGGAATTTACAAAAGCCAAAAAAAATTTTAAGTCAAATAAAATAGTAAATTTTAAAAAATTCGTTATGTAACATGATAATTTTCATATTATAAGTCTAATAATTATACGCTTCTATAAATATATTTAACTGTGTGTGTGTGTGTGTGTGTGTGTGTGCGTGCGTGCGTGCGTGCGCGCGCGCGCGCGCGCGCGCGTGTGTGAAATATATGTACTATAATAATATTACTTTTTTTTATACATGTATATAAAACATATACTAAATTAGGGATTTCCAAAGAATGGGTCGTGATCCGATTTTAGGTCACAAGCAATTTTAGAATGTTAAGTTACACTTATTTCGCGTAGCTATACAAAATTGTTGTTTGCGCGCGCGTCCTTTCACGATTTCGTACATGTGTGGAGTTGGGTTTTCAAACGATAGTAGAAATAAAAATAAAATTTCGAAATAAACTACAATTATCAAACTGCTTGCATCTAAAAATAACTTCGATATCAACGTCAAAACTGTTACGTCAAAAGTGTAACAAATAGAAAACGAAGATATTCTTTCTCTTCACATATCTCATTATAGGTACAGTTACTTACCTCATTATATACCTAAGAAATAAATTTATAAAATTGTATTCAATAAAAAATTAAAAAACAGGAATATAGAGTAGTATAAATAAAATGATATAACTGAATAATTAATTTGCCTGTCTCCCGTTTTTTCCATATTTACTAAAACTAGATAAATCGTAGATGTCCGTTTTAAAAAGTGATCTACATAAGTTTGGGAAATCCTGTACTAATATTATGTTATTTTAATATTATATATAATTATATATATAAAAGTGTGTGTGTGTGTGTGTGTGTGTGTGTATAAGATAATAAATGTAGATATACATATATATATAGTTTATAATATATTAAATATATCAACTTAATTTTATTGCGTACTAACAATTTCGATTTCGAGATAATCGTTACTCGACGCAGATTCTATTTTAAGCAGTACAGCATCGTTAACACCGGTGACGAAACCTAATGCCACGGTATCCCTTTTCATTTCCGGTCGACGATCAGGCGGAAAAGTATAAGTGATAATTCCTCTTCCGGCTCCAAATTCGTAAGCAACAGCCTCTGCGAAATGAAACATCCTGACGATAAAATAATTTCATTTATCATAGATTAAATGCCTGTTGAAATTCTTTTCATTTCATTGTAATTATCATTATCAGTCGTATAAGTAAAATTAATTTAATTTTTGTTCTAACTCTAATGTATTTCCTATCCGTCGAGTTTCATCAATAACCGCGATTAACTATTCGAGAAAATATTTGCCTGTCGGCGAGAGAAATCGATCTATCCAAACTATGAACTAGTTTTACATCCCTGTAATATTTATTATATTACAGAATATTTCGATAACAGCATCAGACTTTGATAACTTTATGGGTTATTAAAATATATTAACGTTATAACGTTATTAAAATATATATACACGCATACATAGAGTAGATACAAAAAGATAACAATTTAATAAAATATTAATTATTAATAAACTAGTGATTCTATATGTAAAGAAAATAGCGTGGACATGGATAATCTCTCTCTCTCTTTCTCTCTTCCTATCTTTATACAAGTGCGAATACGAGCGAATTATATATTTCTCTTTTTCCCTCTGCTTTTTTACCATCATTACAAGTTGGCCCGGTAAAACTCGTCATGTCACAGTCGCATGTGTAGCTATTCCATTGCTGCACGCATGTTCCATGATTGGCGCAAAGATCATGAGTGCACTTCTTGCCCGGATGCAGGTTGGTATAAATGTCGCATCCGGATGTGATGAGGGAACTCGGCACGACGGCATCGGTAATAAGGTCGGTGCTTTCCCCGCTGAGATCCAACGACGCCAGACACCCCTCGAATCCGTGACGGCTGAGAATCTGCTTTGGTAATTGGCCATATTGCGTCTTCTCCACTCCGCCTGAAATAAATAAAAAAAACGTTAACGCTCTCTTTTATTTTCTTGATTTTTTAAAAATGAAATTTTCTCTTTCTGTATTCGTGCATTGTTATGATTGATATCTACTTAAATTTTTTAAAGTATTATCCTTTAATCATTAAATCACAAAAGAAACGGATATTTAAAATTTTACACATCCGTTTGCATTACGAGTCGCGACATAAAACTTGTCGCAAGATGGAATTGCCAAAATGTAGACCAGATGTCGCTCGACGTAAAATAAATTGAAACTCAAATTCGGTAGTTAAATCGAAATTATTTCTCTCTCGTAAACCCTCGCAGCCTTGCGGGTCTCTTGGCAATCGTGTATATCGTGGGTGCTCGATGAACCGACCGAGACGACCACATGTCCGGTCGATCTCCCATAAATCCTGTGGGATCGCCGCCGGTCGAAAATTATTTCGTCGGTCACACATTATATTCCGTACGACCGTGTGCAGAAATTTCGAAACGCATCCGCATGGTCAATCAACTTATATGCAGTATGAAAGTCTCTCATTCAGAATGCTAATGTACTTTTTAAAAAAGATGTTTTGGACAAAACGAAATACGGTACTACAGCATCTTTCTTCTCTCTGTTATAATATTTTAACCTTTTGCACTCGAGAGGCGACTCTCGGTCGCCACTTGGTTTGATGCGGCAACTCGAGTGATGAGTGAGAGGCGACAACGTTTGTTTATGTTTGATTTGTTTGAACCTCGAAGCCTGAGTGGCAATACCGATACGTGAGAGAAATCCGAGGCTTATTACGTGTCCTTCTAAAAAGTGCAATATGATACACCTTCAGACGGCGATAAGATTTTTTTTTATTTCATTTTATTTCTGCTTTAAAAATTCTTCAAACCTTCAGAAAATCGTCTCGAGTTGCTAGCTTCCCCTCGCGAAAAAGTCGTCGAGCGATTAATATTTTAACCCTTTGCGGTCCATTTTTCACAGTTTCATTCCAGTTAGTCCGCGTTACACAGTTACGATGACGTCGCTCTTATCTTATCTCTATTACATACAAAATGTATACGTTATGGCACTATGGGAAATATTCTTAGAATAACCGCTATCACACTCGAAACATGATGCCTGAACGAAATGCGATGTCGAGTCATGCTTGATATAGGACCGCAAAGGGTTGATATGTAATATATATAATTTTACATGTTAAAAATATGAAATACAGAAATATAAAATAAACTTTAAATAATAAATTTAGATAATAAACTTTTAACTGTCCGTCGCAATATCTGGAAGATATTAGGAATAGCTTGGTGCAATATTACGATCAAATAAAATAATAAATAAATATAATAAAAGTTTCGAGACTGTCACACATTGCAATTTTTGCATTGAAACTACTCGTGACGCGGTGACTCGTGAGCGGTTTGGCAATCACTATTGAAGAATAATTAATAGCTGATTTGCCAATTTATGCCAGTTCGGCGGTGATCGATAGATTTATTAATAAATTAAGCAACGAGAACGGTGATATGAACCTAATTAATAGTGATTCATAGCGCGTTAGCGATTCATAACGCTGATACTGTAACTGAATTTCGGATCGTTAATTTAGACATACATAGAGATCTATGATTTATTAGATTTATTAGAAATGTAAAAATATTTACATTGTAAACGCATCTTTGCCAATCGATTGTTAATGTTCGTAAAATCGTGATTCATCGTTGGTATTCTGAAAATCAAACTATATTATCTATCGTCAAGAAATCGTAAGCTTTTTCGCCGTAGTTACGACATGTAGTATTTTCCGTAAATCCTGCGAATAACAGAACGAGATATTCTAGATAATAATTCTATGTTTACGAAGATGAAATCGATTAATTCTCCACACGGATTTATTTATTGTTTGCAAAGTCATGCGCTTACACAACGCGACAACAATTGTCGCATAGCATCTCTTCGCGTCTACAAATTTATCTCTTTTCTGCCTTCAAATTAATCGTGCAATTGCATCGGAAGTGCAAAAAATTCCGACTAAATAATCTCCGCATGGCGTAGTATAAAACGACAAATGAAAAATTAAATGACGCGCCATCAAAGAAACTGTATCGGTTAAGTAACCTTAAATTATATTTCTCTAAATAATGCGACAATTAATAATTAATAAAGTCAATTAGTTTCTTTTTATTATTGATGATGCTCAAAAATTCATGGTGATAATGGCAATTATGTGAATGAAGCATTAAAGATAATTCACGAATCCGCCGATAATCGAAATATAAATATGAGTTCATAAAATAAATAGAGATAAGAGTTATCGATATGATTGATCGACACGTACACGCCATATTGACATTATATAGAAAATTATTAAAATAGAACAATAAAATTTTTAATATTTACGTAAGTATATTCCAAAAATCTTATCAGCAAGTTAAACAAAAAAATATATCTGTAATTTATATGAAAAATATTATTAAGCAAGATCAACTTCGATTCCGAATAAAGGCACTTTTCTCCTATTTGTGTCAAATAAAAAAAGTAATCATCATCTCTACACCTTACGTTAAGAACACAATTGGAGGCATGCCCATTGTAAATAATTGCCCAGAATTAAGTTATCTTATCAAATGAAATGATATGAGTTGATATAAATGACGTAACGTTTTGTGACGTCATGCAATTGTATATCTAACAAAATAAAAACAATGTTAATTTTTACAAATATCTTTTATTTTCCACTTTCTTGCAGTAATTTCAAGATTATATTTTATTAATATATTAACATACTATACATATTGATATACTATATGTTAATATTATATATATATATACTATGTATATCTTAATAAAATGAATTTTTTAGCTTATTAAGATGATTAGGTGAAATTATTCAAGTTTCTCGAAAACAAAGTTTTTTATGTGAAGAAGCTTTGTCCTATAATTTTTATTTTTTTCGTGTATAACTTATATATACAGCCTTTTTAGTTAAAAAGCTATCTTGTATAAAAAAAGACTATATTTTAAAAAATTATTAATTAAACGAAGAGTTAATCACATCTAAGCGCGGATTTTTACGTATCTACGAATAAAACTAGCGCGATCGCTCTTATCAGCCAGCTATATCGTATCAGTACGTCATACTCGTCATACTCGTCGAGCTATCATTTAATCGCATTAATGACAAATCATTTGCTCACAAATTTAATCTTACGTTTGCGGGTGTGCTGTCGAGTGCCGGATGTGCGGGTCGCTGAGTTAGAATCACGGGGCCGATTATTTTCGTGCTTCAAGCAGTCGTCTATGCATCATCATCGAAAGTGCATGAATTCGTAGAGCACTCGAATCGTCAATCAAGTTTGTCTGTGCAATCAAGCTCGAAGTGCTAGACATCGTGAGAATCGATGGAAATCACTCGACACGAGATAAGAAGATAATAGCGGCGTTATCACTCTTCCGGATCGGCATAATTCGTTGAATCCCGGACTCACTAATCACGTTACCATAGCCACTCCAGCACGTCACGAGATATAATAAATTGACGCGGAAATCCAATAATTATTTCATTTCATTTCGATAACTATTATTTTCATAAGTTATCGGTCGTCATGTCTCCTCGCGATCTCGCCTTTCGCGTCCTGCTAATTTCGATCGTTCGTTTCTCGACGACGTCGATCATCCGACCGCAGAGCTCGCTCATCCTACGACTCCTCACGCCGGAACCAGCAAGGAGATTGGTGAAATTGAATCTGGAGTTTAGCCGTAATAAAGTACCACAAATCGAAATTCAACTGATGAAGGATCACGTCTCGTCGGACAAGAACTGGATGTTGATCAATGAATACAAATATTCGGATGAAGATTACACGTACGTATGTAGATGACGAAGAATATGTCTAAAGACATACTCGTTTGGGTTGGGACGGATTAGCTTTTCGATACGATGAATGAACACGTGGATGTCTCAAAGTTTATTAGATTTTCCGAAAAAGCTCACCGTGTCAGATATGTAGGATAAGTTGCGCAGTCTGAACGAGACATGTGAGGCATTTTTGGATCGAATGCATCGTATCTGAACATATCCAGAGCTGTGTCTGACAGTTCAATATTTTTAAGCGTCTGATATATGAGAAACTATACGAGAAACAAAGAAATTAAAAAATAAATTATGGAATGTGAAATTAAGCAAGATAAATGCAATTCCAAATTTATTAATAAATAATGCATGAAATGCGACGTGTTCGATCCGAAAAGGCATAAGCCAGAACTGAAAAAGATTAACAACGGCGAATGCGTCCAAATGTTGCTAATGTCGCTAATACGAATAATCTTACACGGTCATAAATCGATTAGTGACGCGGCAAAGCTGACATCGACGACAGACGAGAAGAAAATCCCACGAATTGAGAATGGCAATATGGAAATAAAAGAAAAGGAAAAAGAGAATGATGTTAACAATAATATTGATAGATTCATCCCGCCATTTGTATCCAGGAATATTATTACAGTGCCCACATATTGTCCAGAGGGAGAAAGAAAAGATAGTAGAGGACATTGTAGAACTGTCATGTAAGTTATTTCTTTCTTTTTACGATAATCTTTAATTATAAAAAATTTAATATTATATCTTCTCGACAAAAAATATGTAATTAAAATATGTAATAATATGTCTAATAATATGTTATTCTAGAAATGCTTAAATTTTAATTTTAATGGTAGAAACTCTTGGATGAATTTTGCTAGAAAAAATTGAAACAAATTATTACTTGCTTTAATTTTAAATATTTTGAAAAAAATATTGTTTTATTAAATTTATGTAAATTATTTTCTGTTATTGGATTGTTTTCTAAAAATTTAGTTTGCGCGACATATAATCTCTCTAACATTAAAACTGTCAGTATTTTTTATTTTGCTTAAGAAAAAATTGACTCGAAATTAACTATTTTTAACATCATAATTAAAATTTTTAACATTCTTTATATAATAATTATATAATAATTATTAAATAGCTATTATAATTCCTGAAATATATAATAATTATCAAGTTTCTGATACGTGTTATCACGTTCGATACATGTTTATAGAAGTTTAATAATCGATTTTATGTTTTCTGTTATAGATCATAAATGAGACAGCAAGAAAGAAGACAAAAAGGAAATACTTAAATGATTGGAGCTCTTCAGATATCGACATTTATCTAAACAAAATATGTGCAAAACTATTTTGTTTTTATTTAATAAAGTATTATTTAATTTATATTATACTTTATGCGTTTTACATTTGATTTTATTTAAACTTTCAATCCATGAGATAAATTCTATGTAATCCAGCAAAACTATCAACATTTTTTGAAACTTATAAATTATTACGTGTCTCAAAACACGAGAACTAAATTATAAGATACATTTATACATATTACTTTTAGCTAGAAAGAAAAGAAGAAATAACTTAAGCATTTTTGAAGATAAGATTAGAAAACAAGAATTTCGTTAGCAATCTTATCACTAAACTCTTTTATGACGAATATGATAAGCTAAACAGGAATGTGATTATATTACAATTCATTAAACTAATTAAGAAACCAATAATATAAATGACATATTTAACTTATACAATAAACGGATTGCAGATGTAAATCACGACTGACTAATTACATTAAATTAATATCGCGTACACGCTGTTATTTTATTGTGATATCTCTCGAATGAAATTGTCGAATAGAATCCTGATTAATTGTATTGCTACGCGTTATATAACGGGTGGGCGAATTGAGAAAACACGACGTTCAGATTATTATAATAAAATGTTGTATAAAAATAAATTAATAAAATTGTAGGAAACATTCATTAATAAATTTTTAGAGTCGCTCAGATTATAATCAAGCCTTCTTTAATTCTCACTTTATTTCTCAGTTATATTCTGAGCGCAACATCCATTATTAAATTAATTTAGATTTTAATAAAAATCCTTTTTGTGCAGCAAGTAAATGTTTGGACCGTAAAATTAAATTATATTAAATTAAATTATATTATTCTTCCCTTCTTCACTTACCTATATACAAAATGCCATCGAGATCAAGATTCTCGTTGCTACCCTGGCTGCTGGCAACGGTCACGTGATCGTCCACAGCGAGAGTGTGCCTCTTTGCGGCAGGTCTACCGATACTGACGGCGTGCCATTTACCATCGTTCAACTTGGACTTCGAAGAGTCCCTGACCCTGACAGCTCCGTCGCCTAGGTTAAACACGTAGTGCACGTGTCCATTTACCAGCTCGATCGCAATGAAATCATTCTCTCTTCCAGCGTTATATAGGATCAAGCCGTTCGCTTCGCGCGTTTTGAACTGGAAAGTAATTTGCGAGTGTAAGGCGCGATGAGATCATTCTTTTCCTCTTTGCATTCTTTCCTCTTTAATCGAATCATATCCTTTTACGAAAATCTTTATTATTTTGATCGTTAAATACGGAAAAACGCGTCTCTAATTTCCTATGATCTTATTTTTTCGTAGTGACTACGATGCATCTGCAATGCGCAATTGTGTCTTTTTTAAATCTATATGTTTTCTTTACAAATCATTATTAATTAATTCTAGTTATGTTTGTAAATAAAAATATTAACGTAAAACTGTAATTAAAAAAATTAATGTTTTACAAACATACTCTTTGTTATTTTTATATTCATTAATTTTAATTTTAATTTTAATATTTTATATAATTAATAATTATTATTATTTTATATAATTAAGAAATTTCAGCTAATCTTATCAATTTTATCAAAAATTGAGAAAAACGTAATAAAAATAGACGTGGTAATTTTCGCGGTTATTTATTTACCGAGTGACTCAACAGAATGTTGAGTCACGCGTAATGTCCATGACTCGCAAGAAAATATCAATTTTCACCTGGAAATAGATGTTTGTCTCCACGTACGCCTTGAGTACCGGAAGTCCTACGAAAGTGTGCTTGGAGGTGAAGGTCACCGGATGGTGAACTGGATGGTTTCTCTTGCCGAATTTGCCGGTGACCCGGATGATGGGCGTGACACCCTGATGTAAGGCTTGATGGCTTCCAGCGCTGCGCGCAATCTCCAAGTACGGATATCCATTGAACCAAATCTGCTGCAACTGGCCCACAAAATGCGGTATGTCTTCGCCCGCGTGAAGATATCCGCCTACGTGGAGAGTGCGGAATTCCAAGATGCCCTGTTTTCCCAGTTGCGTTTCCGCTGCGTTCGCATACAAACAGCCATTCGTCATTAAATTGAAAAGCATTGACACGCGAAGTAAATTTAAATAAAAAAATATTGAAATTTGGAAAATTTATAATTTTATTGCTATGTCTGTTTTTTCAAAGTATTATTAACAATACTTGAGAGAGCTGCACCAACTGATAATGCAAAAATTACACGCAATATTAAATAATTAATTAATTCTTTCAATACTGTGTTTCGGTATAAAAAATGTTAAATCCGATAAAAAACGCGCTATATATTATATAATATAAATTATAAATATAATTCTAAATTATAAACATAATTATATTTATAATTATATTTATGATATAATATATTATATTTATAATTTATAATTTTTTTTAGATTTTTAGATTTAATTTTTTTATTTGATGTATAGTATATTTTACTTGAGTATCTGTGTACTCGAGTATTTGCGAAAGTATCGTGTACTTCGGGGTCTAGCGAAAGGATTGATAAAGAAGAAATTTGGCCGCTGACTGAAGTTTGCGAAGGTTCGTGAATGCATGAAACTTTAGCGTTTAAAGCGAACTGAATTACGCCGGGCTTAAGACAAGAACCGCATGTGTTTCGCTGTGCAGCAATTATCGTCCCAGCGCGATCGATTGCGACGAAGTAAAGGCCGTGCAGAGCTACTGCAATTTAGGCTATTGCCACCTAACTCAATATTGCCGGCACTCGCCGTCAGTTTAATAGGGTGATCCGAGGGACAGCTTTGCGAGGGTGGCTGTTTCACGGTGGCCGCTGCGGTGGGGTTGTTTTGCAGATTGGGGCCAAGTTGATTGGTAAGCCAATCACGTGCGGTTCATATTATCGATATTAATAAGATACGATCGAGATGTGCTCGATTGCGTCAACGTTCCTATGGAAATATTGCTAATTGCTTTAATTATCTTACATTACTTTTCACATAAATACACACTTAATACACAGAACAGTGCAATTTTTTTCAAACTGTTTCTTGAAATTGATTAAACATCCAAAGGAAACTATTTGTTATAACTCATAATTATTCGTATTATATTAATTACGTACTCTTATTTGCATACGCGAGAGACAGTACACAATTATTTATTTATTATAGCATAAATTATAACATAAATATACATATACGCAAATTACGTGGAATATTTGAAATAGAATCATCGACCATCCCCCGAATCGTAGGGTCTTTACGTCAATTTACGCACGGTGATCTTAATGATCCGTCAACATGACGGTCGCAATATTGGCAAAGACGCAAACGCCGTAACGTTATCGAACGGATAATATCGGCATTAAAAATGTCGACTATCACACGAGGATCATATTAAGATCTCCGATATATCGATATTGTTTACTCATCCGTGGTGAGTTCATCGTTCCGCTAACCGCGGAATTTGCGCGCAACGAGAAAGTCCCGAGGGAATTTCTGCGAAGCGGTTTACCGTTGATGGAATCGCGCGGGCGCGCACGCGCGGGGATATAATTTACTTTATACTTGAAACGTCGCTTTTGCGACGAAGTGCCGCGAATACCCCGCAGACGTCGATCCCTCCCCCTCCATTGTCGATTCCGGATGCACTTTTCGTTGTGCAGCCGGCGATGGCGTGAAGAGCACTTCGAGGAGTCGACTCGATAAAAAGCGCATTTGCATGCCCACGATTTGTAATCCGTCCCCTGGATGTCGGAAAATCGATGGCACTGACTCGTATCTATCGCTCGTAAATAATACGGCGAATCGGCATAAACAGAGAAAAACTTGTCTTGAAAACGCGCGCGCGGGTAGAATTCTTTGCTTTGAAAGGAGAAGAAAGCGTACTTCTTCTCCATTGATATCACACACTTGCTCGCGCTCAAATGTATCCGAAAATATAGAAACAGAATAAAACTTTTTTACACAAAAAGCTTCGCATTCGTAGTTCATTGTAAAAATATCAAGTTTAGGAACGTTACTTTCCAGAAGTATCTAAGTCTCCTTTATCCTCGTAAAATGTCCTTTTCACCCCTGCTTTAAAAATAAATCTGCTCTATATCTTATTTATTGTACTTTATCGCTTGATCGCCCCTGGGCTTTATGGGTCGCTTATGTGGCTGATACATTTTTCAGTTTTGTCACTAAAAATATCTTTATCATTTACAAACGGAATTCTCGTTCGCCGATATAATTCTCACGACTGGCACAACAAACGAGTTCAGTAACAACCGCAGCCTTGGAAAATCTTCGATTAGCATTCATAAGAGTGTCTCGATTCGAAGGGTCGCCGACGGAATGCAAAAGCGGACGCATTGCGCAATGCACTTTGAATTTGTGATTGCCTTTCTGGCCGAGTCGAGAAAGGTCGAGTGCACCCGCGGGAAACTTGTAATCTATCCGATAGAGGAAGTGCAATCGAAAAAGGTGAAGTTTTAAGCGCTATCAAAATCGAAGTCACAATATAGAATGCTTAAGAAACGATTATGGATAGGGCAGTGCAATTTTTTAAATCATTTCTTGAAATTCCAGCATATAAAAGAAACTATTCATTAACTCATATTTATTTGTATTATATTAATTACGTACTCTTATTTGCATACGCAGACTGTATATAATTAATTATTTATTATAATTACATATTAATTCATTCAGAATAATTGTGCGATGAAATTATGAAATCTACATATGAATGTCGCATCACAAAAATATGTAATGCGGTGATTTTCTTTGTTAGATATGCAATAAATAATTTGATAAGTAAATCATTATTATTAGTTTCTTATGTCATTCAAAATTTAGATACAGTCAAGATGTATTATAACCAAATTGTAATTAATTATTCATAATTTTAATTATTGAATAATAATCAACTTAAATTTTTAAAACAACAAACAAATGCATTATTTAAAGAATAAAAGCATGCAGATCTATTTAAAAATCTTATATATATATGTATATATATTTAAGTTTTATATAAACATGAAAATATAAAACATATATTTGAAGAATTTGCATTTCTCTCTCTCTCTCTCTCTCTCTCTCTCTTTTTCTCTCTCTTTCCTTCGTTTTACTAAAATAACATCAATCTTGAATGTACTAGCTTATAGTTTAATTTAAATAAAGACAGAATTATTATTGAGCACTGACACCTAGCTTTGACCGTATTTGGCCGTGTTTTAAATTATTTGATGTTTTCATATATCGGTCGAAAAGAAATTTATTAACATCAATCTTTCTAAGTTTTGTAATATTGCTCATATCGACAGAGTTTAAAGTGTCAAATAAGCTGTAATGTATGTCTCAAGTTCTTAGTATCAGGAAACTAGCATTTTGCAACAAACCAGTAATTTCTGATTCGCCATTTGTTCCATTTACAACTTACGAGGCGAGTGCGATGAGAGGGGTCTCGAAACT
Source organism: Cephalotes varians (assembly GCA_037157785.1). NCBI lineage: Eukaryota > Metazoa > Arthropoda > Insecta > Hymenoptera > Formicidae > Cephalotes > Cephalotes varians. The sequence continues at coordinate 501,564 of JANQDE010000052.1, forward strand.
TGCGTGAAAAATTGCCCGAGAAATTTTTAATTTCGTGCGCCCGCTCGTCAATTTTGCGAAACTTTCTCGGTTTTTCATTAATTATTCAAATCCATGGAGCGGCCAAACTGACACAATTACTCGTCTCCTAGCGTGACGTACCGTCCAAAGATGTCCTTCACATTTAAAAATATTTTTAAAAAATATTCGTGATACTTAAATTTTACGTAATTAAAACTTGCATGTACGAAAGAGAATATCTATGCCAATTTTCAATATAAGAAATATGTAGAGCAATTTATCTAAAATATTACGTACTAATTTGTTGCAAATTATTAAAATTAACGACAAAATTCTTCCTCGATGCTTTAAAATTTTTTGGCATCTTTGAGCCACAAACAGACAACTGACTTATGTTTATAAAACTACGAGAGAACTGTCTTATTATATTTATAGAGCTAATGAGAGAACTATTCTTTGTAATAAAGAGGATTTTATTAATAATTTGCGCGAATCTCGTTGGATTTTTTCCAAAACGAGCGGAAGATTCGTAAAGCTGTCACACTCAATGACTCATTCGTTCATCGCCGACCATCGATAGCCGTAAACGACAGGACGATTTAGCTCCGAAATGCTCGCCGTGTCAATTTCCTCGACTCGTCGGTCCGACAAATAACAACACTAATATCGGGCACGGGCGAGCGATCGCGCGGCGGACGATGATCGAGAGAAGGCGGGAAATTATTTTCCGCGCGATAGCATCGCTCCTGCGCGAGCCTGCCACGGCCGCGTCGTACGGCCCTCGCATAAATCTTGGTAGACCGAATGATCCCGCCGCGGCGAATCCACTAACTGATAAATCTCGATGTGGAAATTGATTATCGGATGGGAATTCTCCGTGGCGACTCCACCCTCGCCTCGTGTACACCTGTATTTATACGCCCGGAACAATTTGGCCGTACGATGCAGTTAATCCTTATCCTCTTTCTCTCTCCCCTATCTCCCTCCCTTCTTCATTCTCTCCTAGTACTCCACGCTTTTCCGCCGAGTATACACGCGCGTACTCCGAGCCAAATATTTTCGTTCTCCAATTTTGAGGGCGCCGTAACTTCGCCACGAGATAATTAAGATCGGCATTCTCATCTATCGTTGTTTGCTTATCTTTCCACACGCGAACGGGAACTTTTGGTTGTAATTTTTTTACCTTTTTACGAGACAACTTGCTACAGAGGTGACTGAAAATACGCCGGAGAATCCGATAAGATCTTTGATGCCGTTATGTAAGAGTATTTTTTGAAGAATATTTTGAAGGCTGTAAATCTGTGATGCTAAAGATTAAAAACTTCGTTTCGAGCTGCTGACAAATGTTGAAGAAAACAATGAAAAGTAGTAATGAAAAATCAAATATATAATTTTTTATAAAAGCAAAAGTCGTATAAATTAATTCGGTGCCTTTGCACACCAAAACTTTTTCTGCGTAAATATTGGGTTTTGTGGTCGATGATTAACCAGAGTCAACCCACGATTTTCTTCTTTTAGAGTTATTGTATCCACTTTTCATCGCCAGTAATGAAGTTGCTGATTAAAGGCGCCGAATTAATTTATACACCTAATATATGTATTTCGAGTGATATCGTGTCAACAATTTTTCCTTCCTTTAATCCCGCTATTGCCAACTGAACATATCGCGATTGATCCTATGAAACTAACGTATTCTGAGATGTGTTAAACGCGATCTCTTCCATACATCTATCGACTTTAGATCCCGTATTTTCACGCGTGTTCTTATATCTCTATATATTTCTTCGCGGACTTTTTTCTCGTCTCGCGGAGCTTCCGCGACCGCCGCTACATATTTATGCTAAATGGGGATTTCGAAATACGATATAGCTCCCTAGCGTGGCCTCTCGCCTTGTGGCGAGAAGTTCGAATGTGCGCATGCATAAGGAGCCTTCGAACCGACGCAATCGATGCGACGTGCAAAGTGCCCCCGCTTCGAAATGTCATGACAGGAGAAATTCTCCTCCTTTGAAACTTGCAACGCGACGTATAAGATTTATTGCTGAGAAAGAAATCACTGCGTTCCCGTATAATAACCTTCTTTCGATAAATTGTCGTATCAATGTAAAATTGATTTATACGAGATTCTCTCGCACTAACCGCATTTTCTTCGAATTGCGCATTTATCTCAACCAAGTTTGAATTAACTCTTCTTTCATAAAAGAGATAATTTTCTTAATCTTTAAGTTCTAAATGAGAAGAAATGAGAAGTTTCCTAATAGTTTCTGTAATTCAGAAAACAGAAAGAAGAAATTTATTTTCAAACAATCAGTTTTTTTCTTGTTAAGATTTTGTTTTAACTTGAACCGTGTAAATTTAATGTTAATGGATTTTAAAAAAACCTTTTTACGATTCCAAAATATAATTTAAAAATAAAAATAATGTATATCGAATTTTCTAATACCTGAAATGATTTATATATACCGTAAATTTTCTTTTTACAATGTAGTAAAAGGTGCAGCGAATGCTCTTTGTGAAAGATGGGAAAGGAAGTAATTATTTTGAAGTAAAAGCATGATACGAGGAAGAAAGACAGGAATAAAGAGAGAAAGCATATCCTGCATGGTAAAAGCATGAAGTAAAAAATAAAGGCAAAATAAAAGCACGAAGCATAAAAGAACAATCTCGAATGAATAGCCTTTTGATTTTGCAATAAAACGATCATTTGTTTTATATTTTAAAGCAAAAGCCATTACGCGCGCTATTCTGATAACGTATCAATAACAGTTTTTTCATCTTCACCCCGTATTTGCTATAATCTCACTAAAAATAAATACTCTTGCTTGAAGAATAAACCTGTTCTTTGACATCTTTTGTACAAATTAGGAAGCATTAGCTTCATTTTACGCTTACAGTTTATTGTCACCAAATTGAGAAGTGTTTCCTGAAGGATCAAAATACTGTAGAAAGTTAATACGTAAATTCTAATTTTCCCGAAGCATAGTTCGCTCTTAAGCTCATTACGAATTCAGGCTTAATTACAAGGCAACCTTAAACCGTATAAAAGCTTTAGCACAATAGAAACGGTCTATTGATTACTGTAAAAGTAAAACTGCTATCATCCGTGTAAGAGCGTCGTTTTGTAGACTTATCGTTTCCGCATCGATTATTTAACAAAATTTTATTTCAAGTAAAGGCATACATCGAAAGACTATTAATTATTATTCTTAATATCTACTAAGTAATGCATCGTTTCGAAATATCATTTACAATAAAAATAAAAAAATAATTAACAATCTATAATACAGTTTGACACTAAATTTTCTTCGAAGTGTGACTAATTATTTCCTGTAAATTTTCTTATGTTGAATCCGAATCCGGTGGTCAAGCTGATTTATCACGTCAGAATTTTGAGAAAATTGAAGCTAAATGTGCCAAAAAGGATTTTGGCCAATATTCACTATGCGATTATGGCAAAAGTAATTTTTTTTTAAATTATAATAGTGCGATCTTAAAGTGTTACCTTTTATGTAGAAAATGTTTATTTTTTATTTTTATACGATTTTTTTACCGCCTTTTTTGGCACATTTAATCCCAATTTTCTCAAAATCCTGACGTGATAGGCCAATTTGGCCACCGGATTCGGATTCAGCAAAACAAAATCTACGGGAAATGACCAGTCACACTTCGGAGAGAAAAAAGTTTATATTTTGTCGAACTGTAATAGATTAAAAAAAATTAAAATTTCAAGTTTTTGTTCCAAACTAATATTTAATCTAGAAAGATCTTTTGCACACAATCGGAAACTTTTGGCATTCTCCGTTTCTCTTTGTTTTTCTTTCTTCCGTCGACGTTCTGGAATCGTCTTTTTCATCTCGCTATTCCTCACACCTCACGATCGGAGACGCCGCTCGCACTGCTGCAGCACGAAACCAATCAACTGTTTTGCATCTGGTACCGACATACAATTTGCTGCACTTTGCACAGCATTCTGTTCCCATAATAATGTAGCTCGTGTCTAAATTAATCGACTTTTCTTTCAATTTCCTAACATTGTCATATTTTACGTTCAACTATCTTATAAATTAATTTCAGCGATGAGATTATACAAGAATTTGTATTAATTAATTTCGAAAAGTTTGGAATATTTGTACATAAACGCAAAAGATTAAATACGTTGAAAAATGTGTTCAATAATTTTTAATGTTCAAATATCTACGTTTATTCAAGACTAAAATTAATTTTGCGGGAGAGACGTCATTAAACCAGTTGTACGTAAACAAAGCGTCGTGTAAAAGAAATTTATTTTACATTTTTACTTTATCTTGCACAAAATAATTCACTTTTCGATGTTACTATAATTTTAACACTCTATACAAAACGCGCGTTCCGCATCAAAATTGCTTTATGAGTTTTGAAATCTCCTATGAAAATACGCATTGTGTATACGACGATGTAATGTGTTGGCTTTAATAACGTATATATTCTCTGGAATATAAGTATATTTCGCTATTGCACATAGCGGTGTATGTACGTACCTCGTATTGCTGTATCATCGTCAATCTGGAATTTGAGCGAATTGAATCGTCTGGAGAACCTGAGCGTATGCCACAAGTCATCATTAAGACCTTGACCAGTTGTCAATAACTGAAATAAAATAATATCTATTACATCTGTCGCATCCTTTATTTAATAAAAAGCTCTCTCCCTCTTTCTCTCTCTCTCTCTCTCTCATTCTCTTTCTATTGAACATAAATATTACTATATCGATTTTTTAAGAAAATGTTTAAGATAACTGTTTTTATGGAAAAAATTCAATAATTATAATATTTTTATCATAAAAGAATTCTTCTCCTTTCTCTATTGTTTTTACTTCTAATTTATTGAAACAAGTCGGTCGATATACATTGAGATCTCCAATTTTTATCATACTTTTGCAGCGACAACGTCATGTCGCAATACGTTTAACGCTATCGATATAAACCACCTCTATGAGATGCCTGTCATTCGGCCAAGTCCCATAAATCCAAGCAACTCGTCACTATCTGGCACATTGCAATATACGATATCACGTTGTGTGACACTTGACGCACGTTTGTCATCTAACGTCAACTATGCATCGCTATTGCCATCGAACATTATTATTATCACAAATACTAATTTATCGTTTAATTCTTGTCAATCACTAAAATTATTGTACTTGCTGTATATTTTATACTCAAAGTATTAAAAATAGCTAGCTATCAAATTTCCATTCGGGAAAAATTGATGTTAACTTTCGGAGTTTTTGTGAGTAAAACAAAATGTGCAATACATGATAAATTGGACCTGATAAACTGGTATTTTTATCGAACTATTTCTTCCGAACTGCCTTTGAAACTTTCTTAGCTTTATTTAAATCAAAGTCAAGCTATGCATCAAGTGAAAAATTTAACGTATATAACGTTTAACGTAGAACATTGCAATATAATATATATTATGTAGATTTCAATATTATAAAATTAGTAAAAAAAGATTTCATCGGAATAGATTACATAACTAATTTTTTAATTTATGTAACGTTATTATAATGTTATTATAAAATGTATTAAAAATAACTGCGCCACTAAATAACTGCTTTAATAAGTGGGACACAAACGATGCACTTATAAATTTTTACTCTTTTTTTAACGCGGATAAAATAGGCAAAAATCAAAAAATAATTAAAATCGAAATAATAAAAAAATAGAATAGCTGGATAAATGTAATAATTTAAAAAAAATAAAAGTAACAATAGTGTAGTCTCATTAATTAATAAAGTACCTATTTTGTCACACATTATGATTTATATAATTTCTTGCTTCCGCCGATAAAAGGAATTAATAAATTATCGGGAATGGCAGATAATCTCGCGGTCGAGAAAAGCTCACGGTTCGAAGCCGTCGCGATAGAAATCTTCGTTGAAACGTTCTCGAACTTCCCAGAAACTTTGCGGAAATCTGGTTTTCCGTAGACTAATCGTCGAGCGCCGCATTATCGTATCAATTATTCCGTCCAATTAACGAGTCCGTGTAGGTACAGAGATTGAAACATTACCGTAAATTACCGTGCACCTTGTACGCTCGCGCTTATACGCGTGTACTTGTAGATCCGCACGTTGGCTCCTCATTCGCGCGCGATACGAGAGTTCCAAATGACTTCGACCCAAGATTGTTAATCCTAGATTAATGCAATATCCGTAATAATAATGCCACACGTTGGATTACTGCTTCCCGACTAATTCTCCTCAACGCTTACCTTGGACGATCCATAATTCGGAATTATGTTCTGTGTAATTTTACCAAATTATAAATATAATTAAATATAGGAACAATCGGTTAAGAGATATCCTAAAATCGTCGGTTTTACCAACAGAATGCGAAAACGCTGTTTTTCTAATTGCTTTTATAAATTTTAAAATCCTTTTTCACAATTAAATTATATGCAATAACAAAGGATACACTGGTCGATATGTAAGAAAAACGACAAAAAATTGAACAATTGAAAATTTTTTGTCGTTTTTCTTATAAAATCGACCAGTATATCCTTTGTTATTGCTTATAATTTAATTGTGAAAAAGAATTTTAAAATCTGTAAAGGCAATTAGAAAAATACCCGGTAAAAATTTTTTATTTTTACCGGGTAACGTTTTTGAAAAATCGCATTCTCTTGGCAAAACAGATGACTTTAGGATTCTCTTAATTATATGTATATTCGAACTATAATCTCTATATGGGCATCCATTTCTTTTCTATACTCTATTATTGTTGAATATTAGTCGAATAAATCAATGGCGAATATGCAATATTTCATAAGAATCGAATGTATTGTACTCGTGAGAGTCAATGCAGGGAAGAAAAGAGAAGGAGGAAAATAAATTATATATTTACGTATTATCTAATGAAATAGCTGCGAAATCGAATCGGCCGATTTACCGTTCGTTCGACCGGAATCGTCGCGATTGCAGAATTGCTTATGTATTTCCACGTATATGCGGGCGGTAAAAGGGAGGGATGTGTTGGAGATTGCGTGAACGAGAGGTTGCAGGATGCATTCAGAAATGCATTTGGCTCCCGGGAAAACGATCGATGGAGCAGCATGGAAGTGCTCCTCCGCGACCTTGAGATAACATTCTTGCTAATTCTTAAAAATTTCGCAAAGATTTATTAATTGCCTGAGATATTTTACGACGCTAAAAGAGTTTTGAAGCTGTGTATCCAGCATGATATTTATTAAAATTAGAACAGTTATTGAATGACAGGTATTAAAATTAGAATACTTTATTTCACGTAATTTTATGTCTATTTTTGTGTCTAAATTATTGTGTCTTTTCGGACTTTCCTAGAATAGCAGTATTTTCAAAAAATGTAAAAGTAGAGTTCGTAATGTAAAAGTAGAGTCCGGAATCTTGAGTAGATAATATCTCAGATACAAAATCTTTTCTGTCACATCGTCAAAAGAGAGTTAATGTAGCAAAGCGTGAAAACCATTATGCGTTATTCTGTACTTCGGAAGTGATTGCCGGGAATACGCTTTATGCGTCCAACGTTTCCGTCAAAAAGAATATTTCCGTTACATGGAGATGAGAGCCGCCAGCCGTTTACTTGGCGGATGTTGCTGCGAGTGACGTATTAAGTTAACGTCATGATGTCGTTCGCAACGGGAGAACGATCTACGTCAACTATATCGGAACGACGTTCAACATCGAGGATGCTTCGGGAATGTAAATCCTCATGGACCACGCGAGGCCCTTTAACTTCTGAGCGGATGCTCGTTGACATTAAGTAGATCGAATTTGTCCGAGATAAATCCAATATCTTGCCTTTTCAACAACGTGCTCGTATTTGCGATAAGATTTGTTTAAATAATTATAACAGAACGTAATGTTTACAAGAAAACATAATCTGGCAATATATTTCGATCTAATGTTTACGTTAAGTTGATATTATAAATCGGTGAAATGAGACGTTTGCCGAAAAAGACATGAAATAGCAATTAATTAGAACAAAATAAGTATTTTAATGATATCTAACAATCATTGTATCAACATTGTATCATTCCCAAAGAAGGCTTGTGTTTGTGGCGATTCAAAACTAATTTTCTTTTCTCGCAGACAACTGTGAAATCTCGTAATCTTACCTTTTCTTGATCTCCGATGTGAATCAGCATCTGCGCCTTGCCCTCGTCTAGATAAATCTGCAAGCGATCGGCGCTGTTCTCGAAGCTAGTCGCTAACAGAAGGCCGCGCGGCTTCGTCGTTTTGAATCGCACTACAATTTCCTCCGCCTGCGTTCTGGAGTCCTCCGGCATCAACGCCGTCATTTGTTGCGTGCCGTTCAGATGCAGTGTCGACGCATCTGCAATAAGGCACAATTACTTGTCTCTTATTAAAAAACTCATAAATTACAAACAAAACTCATTCAGCTTTGAGACAATAAAATATCTCAGAAACTTGTTGGATTATTATTTAATAATTAAGTTTAAAGTCTAATTAATTGTAGAAGCATATCGAAGACACGACTCTTCATTTTGAAAAGCCATTTGCGTAATTAAGTAAAAATTTTATTCTTTACAATATTTCGGGAGATTAAGATACTTGTTAGCATTATTATTAAATTAATTATTAATTTAATATCGTGATATTACTATTCTTGTTCGACTTAAGATTGTGTTTCAAGACCGAAAATTTATTCGACGCGCAGTTTGGTGAACTTGAGAAATGTATATAAATTCACATAAGAGACATTTGCATGAAGATCTAGCTTTGACCGTTTAGCGCTTTTAATTATTTGTGTTTTCACATATCATTATATTCTATTTGTTGTTTAAAAAATTTTATGTTTTCACCTTTGCCACAGGTAGGTCCTGTAAAAGATGTGTTAGTGCAGTCGCAGTGAAATCGATTCCACCCTTCGAGACAAGTACCACGGTGCATACACGGATTCGAAGGGCAATGTGGAGCTTGCACGTGACATGCGGGTCTCACTGCACCTGTAAAGGTAAAAAAAAACCTGTATATGCGCAAACATCGAAAAACATTAAAAAATTAGTCGATTTAAAAGTATTATAGTGCAAAAACACTATATTACAGCGATATCTGCAATCAATAATAATAATTAATTATAATGATTAATTGAAATACTTATTTTTATATTAATTATACCATTGTCATCTATGTACATTATCTTATAGTCAAATAATTTTATTATTACTATGTATATTATTATATTATTATTATTAGGAACTTTTACAATTAAAAATAAATTATTAATAATTGATTTTATATATATATATATATAATATATATATAATAATATATGTAATATATATAATATATATAATATATATAATATATATAATATATATATAATATATATAATATATATAATATATATATATAATATATATAATATATATATAATATATATATATTTTTTTGCGTGTTTTTCATATTTTACATATCAAATCAGAAAAATATAATTTAAATAACAATAGTGAAAAATAGTCAAACTCGTGTGATTTATTCGAAAATTTCTTATGAAAAGTTTTCACGTAGAAACAGATAAAATTTCTATGCATTTTGTCAAAAATGCAATTCTCAATTCTTACAATTAACAATACCGATCGTATATTTAATCGAGAAATGGAGAAAAATATAATAATCAAATATCACGCCTGCCAAGCGTACAACCAACTTTTTTTCGATAATAAAAAAATCGTATCTCTACTCTACGTCCTGTATAAATATTAGTAATACCACAGCCGCAGGATGTTTTTAGTTAACAAATAGTTAACAAACATGGTTATCTCGTATAGGACGGAATAATATTTGATTTCAACAGTTACTATGATTTCATTGTTACTTTTAATTACATTATTCCAGATTTGTTTTATCTGTGTTCAACTAAACGTTATGTCAAACATTAATTTAAAGATATTACATTTATAACTACAATTAACGCATAGATAATGTCTAGAGAAGTCTGTTGTAAACATTATCTCATAAATATGATCTAGAAGTACAATTTTATAATACATATGTATATATGTCATTATGTATACTTCATATTACATTTCGAAATTATATTACATTACAAATCGTCATTCCTCTTTGGTAAAGATTTTTTTTAGATGATTTTGTATCATTTTAAAAATAAATAAAAATTTAACTTGCTTACCCGAATCTTGTTGCTGTGCATATCCAGCAATGTCTACTGGATGCCCATTAATGACAAGATCTCTCATGCAGCCCACATAGCCCTGTCGAAGGGCGCCCGTCCACAAAACGGGCGGAACAGTTAACGGCGCAAAAGGTGCACCCACACCACCGATATATAACAAGCCATCCAAGTCTAATTGCGTGGAATCTCCTGTCAGCAATTGATTGGATTATTAATACATGTCCCTGGTGAAAAAAAGTTCCTTACCTGACCTAATCTAAATTATTACCTTAATATACTTTAAATTTTTTTCAGATTTTATCAGTTTTTCTCCGAAATTATAGAACGAGAAATCTTGGAAATAGAATATTTCAGAATTTACGTATATATGAAGAATTCTAAAAAAGATGTAGACTTTTTTAATACTTCTGAAGTGTTCCAATTTTTCCCCCAAAAATCTGAGAAAATTTGTAAAAATTATATAGAAATAAAATTATATAGAAATTTTAAAAAATTTACATAAAATTTTTTTTCTCACGTAAAAATTTTAAAAAATGAAATAAAAAATTCTAAGATAAATTTTTCAGGTTTTCGAGTTCTATCGAAAACTATTTTATATATTAGAAATTTATCTAAATATATAAATATATATTTATATTTAAATATTTAAAGTAATACTGTATCGTTATGTACTTGTAATGTAATCTCAAAAGTACAGAATAAACTATGATTAAAAATAACTAATAAAAAAATCAACAAGTCTCTAAAATATTATATAAAAAATTTTAATCATTTTCAATAATCATTGAAACAAATAAAAGAAAGAATAAACAAATAAAAGAACAATCTATGTAGCGTATCGATATTTAACGTGTAGATCAATTAAAATTGACGTTTAATAAATTGCAAAAATATATATAAAAGTATACTGTGACATCGATATCAATGTTTAATTAATATCGATTCTCAACTTTTATAAAACGACTAAATTGGAGTTTTCGATGTTTTCTGATATCATCTAAAATCTTCAACATATTTTGATATTTTGTACCATATTGAAATTTTTATACTTCAGAAAAAGCAATAGATCTAAAATTTAATGGTTCTGACATATTTTTATATCTCATACTTTTTCTTATATTTATTCTCCCGCTTCGCAAATCTAGATTTTGTTTTCTTTTATATCGCGTTTAAACAAATTATTTCGTAGAGAACGCGAAAGCCAAAGATCTTTTTCTGCACTCGGCAGTGATCCGCGTTATTTGCTCGCGGTTTTACAGGGGTGCAAGGACGGAATTGCTCCAAGCTACGTTGGTACGATTCAAAGGAGAGTTTTGTCGGCGAATTAACCGTCCGTGTAATTCGGCTAACCGCGACAAGCTCTGGTCGTGGTAAGATGAAAACGGTGACAGTCTGACTGAAGTTATAAATTTATCTCACGAATGTTCGGTGAGAGAGAATGGAAAGAGAGCAGAAAAAGAGATAAGCAAATAGATATGTAAATATAGAGAAAGATGGAAAGAGACGGAAAAATTTATTTTCGTTTCGGAATAATTTTCCTCGAAATTTAATGCAATCTGCCATGTAATGAATAAAACGTGGCATATAAACTAATTAATAAAATGGGTTCGAATCGAATCTACGTGTTTGATTAACGTACACTGATTTCATAATGTTCTTTTAAAGCATATTAAAAATAGTTTATTGTTGAAAACAACACGAAGTTCTGTAACTATCCGAAAGATTGTTTCAAATCTACGTTATTAAGTTTTATTAAATTTTAATTTTTAACACGTAGTAGTGTGTGGTAAATTGTCTGAGTTAACCTGCATGAAAAAAATTGAGAGAAAAATGTAGAGGGGCAGAGTGCAGAGAAGTTGCTGATGAGCAGCAGAATTAACAGGAGAGCGAAAACAAATGGATAACTTAGTTCTTCGCTCGGTGAATTTCAGAGAAAAAAGCTACCACTATTCTGCGTAGCGTAGTTTATTAATTAATGGACAATAATTTATTATTCGTTAATTAATATCTGGTTTTAAACGGTTATTCGGAATAGGCAAAAATTGATGTTAGAGAGTTATAAAAACGTTAAAATGTACGTGCACATGTAATGAGAATAACAGAAATTTGCTCGTTCAATTTAGCCAGATGTTCTATTAAAACATGTAATTGAAAAAAGTGAAGTATCATCGCCGTATAATGCACGCTCTTTTCTAAATACGATGGCATCTCAATTACGGAAATACGCGTACATGTTTGTTGCGTTTGAAATATGCAAGCTGTGCCGGATTCATCGGATATCCTTTTCACTACAGATTCTACGACAGAATCGGAATAAATTTTTTTCTGTCCAAATATGTCTTATTGTTTTCGTGTAATTAATAATTAAAAAATAAAGATTTTTTTTAATGAGCTACAATAAGATTTAGACATCTTATCTTATATAAATAATCAACTAAAGCGTATACTAAAAGTTTCTTATTCATTTATTACTCTTTTATTTGTTAATTAATATTATTATTTTCAACACAATTTGTCTATCTTATTGTTGGCATCAAATATTGGTTTTCAGGTTTGTTAAAACTTTTCTTCAAATTAAAAAAAATGACAATAAGCTACTACAGCAACATCCTCAGCAAACTAAGTCACCGTTATCTGCGAAAGGATATATGGATCCTCGCTGTCTCAATGAAATTCTTTTTATCGTTTTTGCAGTATCGTTCACGTGTTTGCGGTCGTACATACGTAGTACTTTATCACTTAGTCGCGGTGCGGTGAGTAAATTCTGGACACCGCGGTCCACCGACGTAAACGGTGAGCGGGCCGAGCCACTCATAATTCAGAGTTACACGCTCGAGGACACTTATCTGCCAGGCCGGGATAGACACTTTATGTATATACGCGCGGTGAGATAGCTCTTTTTGAAAAACTGCTACTGCACGCATAAATACGTTGCGACAGGCATCGGCGATCCATCGATAATGGTTCGTGTTTTAAGAGTGTTATTAGCGTTCTTCTTCCGAAAATATAAATAACATTATGAGATCATTGGATTATTGATCAAATGATTATTAAGTGTCTTCTGCAGAACATGAAACTACGTCAAAGCAATTAATATTTTTTCACATCAATATTATTTTCCTATATATATTACATATACACGTTTTTTCTATTTTTGTTTAATTTTTTGCATGATGTATCTCGAGAAAGTGAGATATCAGGCAGAAAGAGCTACATTCTTCATTACCTGGCGTACGAAACTCGACTGTGTTGCTGTCGACAGTGACTCGACCGTCTCTCTCGACTCTCCTTAGGACAACGTCGTGCCAGGAGCCATCATCCACGCGTGTTTTGGACGATCTTATTTTAACGGGGCCGCTTCCGAGATCGGCGTGCAGATAAAGATGTCCACCGAGAATCTCGAAGGCAAACAGATCTTGCTATAATAAATAAAAACGAACCATTTATTACGATATTGCCACTTCAACGTAAAGTAAACCGTTTTCTACGTCAATGTATTTACTTTTACTATTTGTTAGATTTTCCAATGAAAATTTATTTAACCAATAAATGATATTATGTATCGATTTAACAAATTATATTTAGGTACACTTTATATAAAGAAGAAATAAAATAAAAAGTTTCTTTAATATTTAATGAATTCTATTTCTACTGGAATTCTAATGGAAAGAACGATTTTACTGAGAGATCTAAAATTTTGCTGGATATAATAATTTTGTTGAACCATCAAAATAATTTTGTTAGAACCTTAAAAATAATGTTGAGTAATGTTGCAAAAAATTTTGATATTCTAGCAACTAATTTGAGCGTTCTACATAATTATTTTAATAGTTCAACAACTTTTCTGATCTGTATCCAGTTAAAATCTTAGATTTTTCAGCAAAACCATTCTTTCCATGTAGCCAAATGTGAAGAGATTTGTATTTTTCATCTATCTAAAATCTAAAATAAAGAGAAGTTCATTGTCGCAATTTATTGAGTTTCTGTTATCCTAGATAGATGGATGAAGATATATTATGTCGGCGTATCGTTGTTGTTAATAGGATTACGGGTAAATGAAGATGTATTATGACAACCGAAATTTACCAACCATCGAAAAAGACTTGTCAACTTTAGTAACATTTAATAAATATAATTATACTGAGTCATATCTTTTTTTAAATCTAATAGTCTATGACTCTGTTTCTATGATTCTAAAAAATATATATATGTATGTATATACAAAATATATAAATATATAAAATATATAATAATTTATAAAATATTTAAATTATATCTAATTCTAGAAATTAATTAATATTCATCGATTAATTTTTTTATAATAAAGAATTCACGATAGTCAAGTTCATTCTCAGCATCTAGCTACTTACTAACTTAATAAAAAAAAAAATTACAAAATTTGTATCTTTTAAATTTAATAATTTAATTTTATATTTAAAAAATTAAGATGTTTGATATTTTAAAAAATGTCTTGAAATGATTGTAAAATTCAGAGGCAAAGGTCGCTGACCGCCAGAACTCATCGATCGTTGGAGTGTCACAGGAGGGTGGAATTGTGCATCGATAATTAAATTACTGTCAGTCGAGTGTGCAACCGCGACTGAAATGAGTTTTGGGTCAAAAGCGGGTTGTTATTTCGAAAAACGTTTTTAGTAGCCAATAATTGTTGAACGCGTAATCGCACTTTGACAGCCGCATTTGGTTTTATTGTTCGAAGCTCTTCTGTATTCCACTTTTTGCGTAATGGATTATTCGTTTTTTTGTAAATCTATTAAGAGGAAATTTTAATATTTTATCATCATTTGACTTTCTCATCACAATGATTCCCGTAATAATTAAAAGGAAGCTGAATAAGAATACGTACCCTCGTGTGCGCTCCGCTGCGGCTGTACATGATCAATCCGTTGGGCTCGTTCGTACGAATTTTGAAGGATATAGTCCCGGACTTGGCGGCTTTCCAGGGTGGCAGAACCTGAAACAAATGAGACAGATGGTTTCTACTATCATCCGGAGTCTAAGGAGAAAAAAAAAGCGGTGTGGAAGAGCGGAATGGAAGGAGCCGCGTCGTCCTCGAGGAGAATGGACGAGCTAGTCTTGTCGTGCCCAGCATCCGCAATCTCTACGTGCAATCTTACGAATCCGTCATTCATCATAAAGCTCTTGAAAGAATCAGATCACTCGTTTAGGCATGAGCGACGGTTGGTGAAATCATCGCAATTGATATAATGGCGATTTGCAGAGACGGTCATGGACGTTTATTTTTATGTATTTACTTGAAATATCGCGAGTCGATCTTAAATTTATGATTTTTTAAGATAGCCGTCATTGGATTCAGTCAATGCAAATACCCAATTATAAACAAATTAAAAATTTTTATAATTTCTTGAAAAGTTTCAATAATTGTAATTGTTACTTTAAAACTGATAATGTGACGATAATCTCCAATTTAATTATATATAAATGAAATTGCAAATACATATAACACAGCCGATCTTATATAAATTATTCTAAGCGATTAGCCGCTAAAAACATAATTCATACACATGCACGCACACTTACACACACATACATATTTTTTTTTACATACCTTCAGATTTCTACATAAAATTTGGATTTTTTTTATTAAACATTTTTTTCGGTATCTATTGCTTTCAATATTTCAAATAGTTTCAAAAATATTTGCCTGTTGCACTTTTATCGAACAGCTATTCCTTTATCAACCGCGTCTAGTGAGAATTTTTTTGAAAAATGAAATATTTCAAGCGGAAATATGTTTTTTAACACATAATACTTGTTACGGCGACTGTTTAAAGAATCAACAATGTCCGAGCAACGTGCGTTTCCTATCCGAACGAAATAAAGAATAAAAAAATGTGTCTTTGGCAGTTCCAAGTATGAAACTCATTTCGCGCGCCAACAGTTTGCGAAATAATAGAACGTTGACAAACATGCGTGGAGAAAAATCCGAGAAAATCACAAAATTGCTGCCGTAGCGAAGCGAGCGATACACACACACACACATACACATCCACACGCAGAACGTCCCAACGAAATCGGAGGAAACAAGAAAAAAAATATGTTGCATTCTGTACGAGCAGCATCGCGCAAAGACCGGAAATAGTCGGCCGAAATAGAGAGTTGCATTCGTATATTGCGCGCAGAGTGTATGTAGCCGTTTTCGCATTCGCGAGAATAAACTCTGTATCCAAATTTAAATAAAAGCATATCTCGTTGTTCTTATACCATTTTTATCCTACAGTTACTTTTTATAGGTTTTACAAATTCCTCATTAGCTCGGACGATCTTTCCATTTTAATTTCTAATTGCATACTAATTCGTGAACGTTTTAATGCAAACATTCACGAATTGCCAGTACATGATATTACTCTCATAGTTCATTGTTATATGATGCATTTCGTTTTTCTTCTTGCTATTTGGAATCTCCGAAACATTTAAAATATTCCGTTTTCTTTGGCGAACGTAAGTTGAGATGAACTTAATTAAATTAAATAAAGATACTTCGTTTTTTTTTATTGCAAGATTTCCTTATTTTATTTATTTCATTGTCGACACAACGAAATTTGGGCACGTGTTACGAAACTTTTGCAATGGATTCCGATCTGGAATTGTTTAATTATTCCTTAGATTTCTAATGTGATTTCCGAGGAAAATGGAATAATTCCAATCTATTCAAACAATTTCATAATACATGTTTTGATCTCAAGAATAGCGTCTTTGCAATCTCGACAAATGCAGACAAATGTCGAATAGAGAAACAAATGAGGTATGTAAATAATAAAATACATCGGCTACAAATCCGTCTCGTCTTTTCTCGCGTAAGCTCAGTGCATCTCCTTTATTCGATTTCGCGAACAATCGATGCAGCTGGGAGAAAAGCGTACGACGTGCCACATTATTCGCTTTGACAGTCAAAAGTGATGCAGCCATATTTAAAGTCGCACGACGTTATACGGTCAGGTGCGCTTTCTGAATAATGCAGAGCACGCCTAACCGCTATGAATCAGCATCAGACGAAATGGGTCCTTCCGTTGTAGCTCATACTTCTTCTCTATCTTTTCAGCTCCGTAAAGATTCAGCATAACCGCAAGATGCTGCCGTGAGGATACATCCGTTTTTCACGATTTTCATTTGTTGCTTTATTTTACAAAGAAGACAATTTCATGTATATATCTCATCATTTTCGCTTAATTAAATGCGGATTTATTTTTATAAAACAATGATAATTCAATTCGACAGTTAAATGCCTGTTTCGAGTTATTATTTAATTATGCGCGGACAATATATCAAACTTAAGAGAGACATCGATAATGTAAAAATCTATAAAAAGTGTAGAAATAAAGTTGAGTTCGCGTCTGGGAAAAGGAAAGTGAAATATAATACTTTATAATCTTATAGCAAGGGAAGATCAAAGTTTGAAAATCAACGACGACGAATAATACACAAGGAGCGACATCCCTTTTGCAATTAAGACGAAAACAACGCCCGTATGAAGAGACATTTCCTCCATTGTGAGAGGTCGTAATTAAATGAGGAACCTCGCGAGATATTCGCGATATGAAAGAGTCGTTGGAGAAACGGGGCTGGCTACTTTCCCAGCTCTCCTTTTTTCTTCTCTTTCTTTTTATTTTTGGCTTAAATGCCGTGCAGTAATTAGGCCATCTATGGAACTCGTACAGGCTATCCATGGAACAAAGAACGGTCAGCAATATTTTCCGACCGAAACAGAAATGGACAAAGGATTTCATCGTTAATCAAGTCTAATGAGATGGCTCGATTCCTCCATGTCGCTCTTTAAATACTTGCTCGACGTATTTAAATTCAGAGATAAACGGCGCGTTTATTTTAAGGCACAAAGCGTGACCTAAAATGAGTGTGACATATTGGCATTTTCTTAATTTGCGATTTTTTTCTCTCACGATATTTTTGAGGACATATATATAAAAAAGGTAGTGCTGTATTTTTAATTTGCAAAAAAAGCAGTTATGTATTGTTAGTTAACGGATGTCTTATTCCAACTGTAAAAGTCACGATTTGAAAGAAGGGAGACGTGGAGATGCGCGACAGGAAGAATAAATAATGTCTCGTTACCGAGAGTTTTCGGTCCGGCTTTCCATCCAGGGAAATTAGCCCCGCTGTCCAATGAAACTCCAATTACTTCGTGCCTTCAACGTGCGCACAAAATCCACGTATTCCCCGGACACCCGAATTCCGCAAAAAAGAATCTCAAGTGGAATAAACAAGCAAACCTTTTCTTAGCAAAAGAATAACGCGATAACAGATAAACGAGCGAGAAGCGATTCAAACTGAAGTAACCACCGGTCTTTCCAGTTCCGATCTCAAATCTGTTACTAAAATACTTCGGATACGTTACGTACATAAGTATAGAGATTCCGAAGAGTCTGAAATACCGAAAGTCCGCGAGATTGATACTACCCGCAGAAGCATCCACACGTAAACGGAAAAACTTTTTCCAATTTCACCTTTGGGAACGAACCCGTAACTCGCCGCGAGACTCGAGACGGTTATCTTAAACCTGGAAACTTCTTCTGCAACACGAAGAAGAAAACAGGTTCTATGCATAATTTTCCTCTGCATGTGTGGAAATCCGACGCGAGAACAATAAAACGTCCGCATAGTTTCAATAGACACTGCGCTCCTGTAAAGTTAATATTGGTACAGCCTGCATCTAACATCCCCAATTATTCAAATCGAAGATCATGCATCGGGTCCCTTTACATGCTACACTGTATGCACATCTTCGAATTATCTTATCTCCTTCCCGGTTGGATCAGCAGTCGTCGGTGCATATATAAATCGTCGGTGCATATATAAATGCTCATTCATTTTAACCAGTCCCATTCACTTTAGCTCCTGTGTTAATATTCGATGTGCCGCATAACAACTTCTGCAGTAACACCATCTGAATATCAATGAATATTTCAGATTGAATACATCGTCAACGTCATTCGTAATTATTAATCGCAATCGTAGAAGGAGCGGAAAACCACGAAATTGCAAAGGCCGGCGGTAAAAAGATCTACGACGGCAACGAAGTATAACTGCGGTAAATCTCCTTTAAGTTTCATGGCAATCTTCCTAAAATTTTTTTCCTCTGAAGAATCGAAGGAGATCGATCTCGGGTGACTCGTTCTCGGATTGCCATATCTTCGGGACTCTTCTTCGGGTACTTCTTACATTCTTTTGCCGGAGCGAATATCTCTCCCAACAACAATTCCGAAGAGTACGGCGGAGTACGGTACTTCTCCGATATCTTCCTCTCTTGTTCATTCCGAGACTTTTTCCGGGTTCTCACTTTCAGCAAGTTTCCAGAGGACACGCGTTACCGTCGAAAGCGGCTTTCAACGATGATCCGCCTCAGCAGACAAACGGACTGTCGAGCTATGACCCGGAACGCGATCACTTTATGATCGATAGCATCGTTTTATTAACTGCTGAATTTGAGCGTTACAATAATATTACGCGTAAAACGTACAATTTGTGCAATTTGCATAATTATATAAATTGTCGATTGTCCGATTATCAGCCGATATATAAATTAATAGTAAACAGCATCGAATATCCGTATATTCTGCGCGAAAATGAGCACGACGTGTAATTGTAGTCATACTACAAATTGTAGTCACACCTACAAATTTTCATAACGACATTTAAATAGATATCCGTAAAATATTATATCGCAAAGGATGTTTCGATCACTTTTTCAGTTGGAATGTCGATCATACGACGATCAACATGCCAGTAAGTTCGCCAATATTTATGATATTGAATTGTAATTATAAAAAAACAGTATCCTCGAACACACATTATGTCCCGTTCACGGACGCGTAGACTCGATTATGGATCTCGTTACATCTCGAGATTCCTTGAGAATTATGCGGAAACCGGATATCTCATCCGACCGAGGCAGTCGCGCCGGGAAATTCATCTCCAGCTAGTCCGCTGCACAAAGTGACGCTTCGTCGAGGATATTTCATCCTTGAAACTGGCTACACCCTCCATTCACCCTTCCGTCTGCCCGGTACGCCTCGTCTTTTCCACGAAACTCTCGACCGAGCAGACGATCAATTAGAAAAGTTAAATTACTTTCTGAAATAAATTATTTACTAATCCGCGGATGACGCCCTTTCTTGCCCCTTCCATTTTACGGCTCACCAATTCTCTCGAATACTCGCGTCTGTCAGTGAATGTCAATTACGATTATGC
The DNA here is from genome assembly GCA_037157785.1 of Cephalotes varians. Classification (NCBI taxonomy): domain Eukaryota; kingdom Metazoa; phylum Arthropoda; class Insecta; order Hymenoptera; family Formicidae; genus Cephalotes; species Cephalotes varians. The sequence continues at coordinate 521,987 of JANQDE010000052.1, forward strand.
GAGTTTTACGGCGAGTGTTGACGATCAGCTTTTACTGCAAATACTTCGACTGTTTCAGAGAAAAATCTTTTCTTCATGCGATACGAAGGGGAAATCGTAAAAGTTTGTATTATGAAATTAATGAAATTACTTTAATGCGATAAACTATACGATATATGAAATTTCGATTCTAAAATTAATTAATCACTTACGATAACACTGCCCTCGACTCTTACTCGCAGCTTATCAAAAAGATTTAAAAAATAATTAAAAAGAGTGTCTTCAGGATTGATAAAAAAGAAAAACGCATCCGGCGCAGTCCAGAAAGGTAAATAGACAACCTGTTGTGCAGGCAGGTAGGTCGTGTCCACGTGGGAGTATCTGCCAGCCATCTGATTGCGTTACACGACCCACGAGGATTTCCAGCGAATGGAAATGTGTCAGCGTGCAGGTAATATCGGGAGCTATCGGATAACATGTCGGAACGTCTCCTTCTTGGCGAACCGATTCTGACGGATTAAGGTCGCCTGGCGTACATATACACGTTGGTTGGCTGATTAGTTTCCCCAACTACGTCAATGTGGATCGCCTGGCGCACCCATCTAAACTAATCGTCGCGCTCGCCCGATTATATGTCGAGTTATTTCGTCCCAAGTCGTGTACATTGCGAAGTTAATTATGCCGGACTAGTTAAATGTAGCTCTCAACGTATGTTAGGTGCTTGTAATTTATTAAAGTAATTTATTACGTCGCAACTTTTTTCGCAAAAGAATCTCACAGTAGGACGATACGAGAGCATGAGTCATACAATTTCTTGAGATAATATATTAAACTTCTTTTTTAATTAAATTCGAACCGAATCGTTCGGACTGCTCGTGGACTGAGCGATTCGAATAGTAATTAAAGATAACTTATTAAAAGGGCGCGGAATGCGAGCAATAAATGTTACATTTTGATACAACATGCATTAATTCATAACGATACTCGAGATATACGATTGGCGGTTCAATTATCCGTTATTTTAAACGTCACGTGTGACAGCCTTTGTACATATTAATTCACGTTCTGTGTTTGCCTGTCGAGTTTCGAGCAAAGCTATCCAGAGTTCAGAAACCGCAAGCTGCTTCCTGCAAGCTACTCTCGAGGTCCCGAGTCTGATGCGCGAAACGTTATAGCCCGGCTTACAACCGCAGTAACTGTGTCGTGCTCCGTAACACGGTGGCTTTGTTAAAAGTCAAGTGTTTACGCTCAAGGCTCGTATCCCGTCTCAAAAGATCGATTAAATGATCTCTCACCTGCAAGCTCCATCGACGATGAAGAGCAGGTCCACGTGAGCGATCAAGAATCCTGAAATACATCGTAAACAACTCGGGAAGAATCGGTGGACAGACGGGACTTTCTCTAAAACTTGGAAGCAGGAGTTTCTTTTAATACACTTATTCGAGTATTAAGAAGAACAGAAACTGAGTGTACGATATTTCGACATAAAATTCATTTAACTGATAAATCGCGACAAAATTTAAATCAAAAAGCTAAATATAATTTTGACATTTGAATACATCATGTAATATAGAATCGAACTTAAATACAAAATTTATGAGAAATAATCTAAATCAGCATGCAACCAGTATGAACCTATAATTATAATTAGATTTTACAATTAGTGTAATATTCCTATGCGTTACATTTATAATCATAATATAAAATTATGGAAAAAATTTTAAATTTAATTGTTGATTATAATTGTTGATTGCTTAAAATAAATTTAGGATAAGGATAAAAGTCGAAATTTATTAAATGTAGAAAAGATTGGAAGAAAAAATATTACGAGGAAATTTGTCAACTGTATCAATTTTTAAATAAACCAATTAAATAAAGATATTGCATTGTAGTGTTTGATTTCAAAAAGAAAATTCATTTTAAGCCCGAAGAAATTACTAAAAAAACGTGAATAATATATCTCGTAAGTTAAAGAAGAAACCTCGAACAGAAAAGGAACAGAGCAAAGGAGATGAGTGCCTTGGGGATTGTCGCCGGAATGAGAAGGGGTGAAGGAACTTTTGGCACGGAGTAATCGAAAAATATATATTCAAAGTTATTCCAAGTGTTTTCTTACCCAGAGCCCCACCGTGTTGCAGCTGCGCAAGAGTTACGATATTGGTGTCGTGGTTAGTGTGCGCGTCATACATATACGTCGAGGCTTAATAGACGAGAATTTAGGACGATCTTACTCGCGAGGGATGGAAGAAACAAAGTGGAACGTGTACACGACATATGTGTGTATCGTATATATGTTGCGTGTCCTGCTTCGTGTGAAACGACTGTGAGACAGGCTGAGACTGATTCTGAAATTGATTATCGATTATGGTATATTTCGATCAATTTGAAACATCTCTCTCTCTCTCTCTCTCTCTCTTTCTCTCTCTCGCTCTCGCTCTTTTTATCTTTTTCTCTCTCTCTCTTTCTGTATCTCTTCGATAGACATTATTGCATCGATAATGTAACGCGCTTTCCCCATTGTTGCCCAGTAATGCTGATACAGTGAATATTAATACAGACACTGCAGACACAGTATAACATATTTATGTGACCTAGAAGCAGATTTAAAGTTTCTAACAATTGTTGTTAGATGATGAAGTAAATTTCATGAATTGTGGAATTTTTATTTAATTAATATTTTAATATCTATTTATGTTTTAATAATAATGATTAATATATGTATGAAGCCTTTTGTCTATGCTTGTAGGAGAGAGTTGCCAAATGCGTATCGGTCGTCTAAATAATATTTCATCGATATTTTATATTTTTACTTAATAGAAACATCATATAATGACAAAAATTAATAATTTCATATTTTTGCTGCTAATATTAGATGTTAAATGCTGCTTATATTAAAGAAAAATATAAAATATTGATGAGATAATGTTTAGACGACCGATACGCATTTGGCAACTTTTCTTTTTGTTACAAAGCGGCTTTTTTTCATAAATATAATAATAGAAAAGAAATTATTAACACGTTTCTACTTAATACTCAAATGTACAATTTTTTCATTATAAACACACTATTTATTATCATGTACTAACTTTATTAAATTTTATTATGCTATAATAAAAATTGTAATAAATAATTTTAACTTATCGAAATATAGTGCAGACAACTTTTTTATAATTGTACTTATTTAATTAATTAAATTTATTTAATTAAATCTATATTCTGAGAGATTATGTTAGTTTTATTATCTGAATTCAAACAAAAATTAATAATTATGATTAATTTAATTGCAAATGTAACATGCTATAAAGTAAATAATGTATTATGTTTTAACTTTGTTAACTTTCTTTTCTAAACAAAAATGTTCACTATATAAAAAACATTTAAAAAGCATTTTCCAAATTAAATTCTTTTTGCATATAAGAGCATATTATAAATAAAACTTTTTAAATATTTTTCAGATTTAATATACGTCATGAATCAAGTTACAAAATAAATCTTAAAAGAAGAAAAAGGATTTATGAAAGAGATTTTACTGATTAAAATTTTAAGATTTGCAATGTTAAATCTTATAATTTTAAAAGACTTGATTCTCAATCTGCTCCTTATTGTACGTTTCTTATACAAATACATTAATATATTATCACACATGTTTCAGCACGACCGGTAACAGTGGGAATCAATCGACGTCGATCTGCTCTTTCGTCCTGAAAATACAATTAGACGTAATTTTTGGCGTCAACATGCAGGCGGGTGCATTTCGTTCGTTCTCCTTTCCTCATGCAGCTTGGTGCTCGAGCTAAAGGCAATTGTCAGACGCTCATTGATCACTCATTCCGTGAGGCAGAGAGGATGATTCGATGAAATGATCCGCAAATTCACTACCGAGTCAGTTAAAATCAGAACGAGCTTTAATCCGTCAAAAATTAACCGCATTTGCCGAGAAACAGTTTGATTTTATTAATCGCGCTCACAGTCATTTCAAGGTAAATACAGAAGTGGATTCGAGTTATGATCGACAATCAATTTATAAATTTGCGCGGTAGTTTTATATTTTTGCAAGAAGATTGCTTACCCGCTCTTCATTTCTTTCTTAAAAAAGGAAGTAACGATTTCTTTTTTTCCGATAACAAGAAATTTCGGTGTAGTTCCAAATCAAAATTGTATCATACGCGTGCAAAGATATTAAACCGCGTTGATGACAGAGATGATGATGGTAAGAGGAGCGTAGATTGTTGCGTGCATGTGCAATGACCAGTGGTGTACCTATAGAGCTAGAGCTTAAGTGTCATGTGCGTATATTATCCACGCGTGAGCTATGTACATATCGTGGCTGATCTCCTAACCATTCTCAAGAAAGCGCTCATGGAAAGGATTATCTCGATACGACTAAGGAAATTAACTTAAATATGTTGTTAATTATCAAGAATTAATTAATTCAAGAATTGACACTAACTTTCCAATTATGTATTCATATTCGTAGCAATTAAATATCTTATTGTTAGATATAATATGAATTTATAATAATCTCTCTCTTTGTTGTCAAAAAGATTTTCATAAACTTAGCAAAAGATTCCGCGTCGTATCAATCGTCCTTTTCACAAGCTGCGTGTCTTTCCGATAGGAATAAAGAAAAGAGAAAAGAGAATAGCAGATAGAAATAATAAAGTCGGACGTAGGATGAGAGTCGTAAATAGGATAGATGCAATATTGAAACATTCGATCGTTCGAATATTCTACGTGAGTTTCTCATATGGAATTATATGTATACGGGACTCACAACGTCCATATATTAAAAACAGAATTATTGCTTCACGATTTATGTATATCTCGAACAGCGAATAACCATAAATGCAGCAATTGCAATAATATATTGTAAAAATGATTAAAAAATAATTCGTCAGAAAATTGTAGCTTTTATGACAACAAAAATATTGTATAATAAATATCGCATTTGTTTCATTAATTTGCATAATTCATTTATCAATTTTATTTATACAAAATTTTTACACTATGAATTYAAAATGACCAATTCATAAAATCTAGCACATAATTAAGTTATTTGAAATTTTTATTGTACACACAGCAAAATTGTCAGTTTTTCGATTTGTAAATTACGGACGTTTATGTCACTCGTAAAAGTATTTTTATTTTATAATATTTTTAAACCGAACAATATTCTACAAGTTTTCTTTGTAAAGAAAACAACGTTTCTTGATAAAGAAATCATTATTATCGTCATAAGAAACAGTTAAGTCAGAATGGTATCGTGCATGTTTGATATTTTCGTTTTCCATGAATCAACAACATGCCAGAATAACAAAAAATTCTCGTAATCTTACTCTATATTGCAATATATCATATACATATATATTTATTTTTTAAAGACTCGTGAAATACTCTTTGAATTTTATCTTTCGCTATTCAGCATCTATTTTAAAGATCAAATATAGGAGAAGAAAGAAGAGAAAAAGAATAAGAAGAAAAAAGAAGAAGAGGAAGATGAAGAACAAGAAAAAGAAGGTGCTCTGGTGATCACTCCTCTCTAAAAAGCTAAGTTCTCGCGTGAAAGTTAGCCAATTAGGTATATACAGGTGCGTGTCCGGGCCAAACGAGAGCTCGCGAGCTGAGCTCTCAGCTTCATCTCTTTCACTTGCTGATTTTTTTGTTCAAGCTTTGGATACTGAGGCTTACCAGGTGGGACTCTGGGCTGGTGAAGGTGACCAAAGCGCCGTGGAGTCGCCTGTTTACCGTTGCTCCGGCCTTCTTTAAAATGGCAGTCCAATAGCGTTGGCCCAAGTTCGACCACGTGGGCGCACGAGGGTCAGCAACATCGAGAATCGATTTTAGAATGATCGGCGTCGCATGTTTGCGCGACGTACGCTTTCATTGCGTGGTGCATGGCTTTCTAACCGTCGGTGCCAGTTGTATTTTAGAAAAATGCTAATAATCGCTTTCGCAATTAATCGCAGTGCGTGTAATTCGAAATAAAAAATATACATAGTGCGTTCGAAATTAATTGGGATCTTCGGTTAGTCTACAACGATTACTAATATTATAATTTGTTTTTGTTTAAGATATTGTTTCATAAAATAATGTAGCTAAATTAATATTTGTACAAAGTGTAAGTGAAGAAAATAATTATATGAATATTATAAATAGTAAAGATTAAAAAAAATTAATTTTCTTCCTTTTTCACATCGCAATTTATTAGTTTCACAATGTGAGAGAAAATTGCAAAGTCGGAGAATGTATTTTGGCGTGAACGACGTTTTCAATATTTCGTTCTTTTCTACCAATTTGTCTCTTGCCGCGTTTCGAATGAATTTCTTGTACGCCATTCATTTTTCGACACGAGGAAAGAAGTCGGGACGCGTGATAGACAGCGACATTGACAATCGATGTCGAAAATTTATTTTCGTTTAGACTTATGAGAGATATTCGTAATTTCCTATCAATTTTCCTATATTTCCTATATTCCTATTTTCCTATATTTTCTATATTTTCCTATATTCGTACGTAGGAATTGATTTTCGAGCCTATTTGTTTTGAATGATGCGAGATCTTATATCTCCTTGATGCTCTATTAAACTTTCAATAATTCAAATGAAATGAATAAGAAAAGAAGACGGCCGTTTAACATATATTCGTATGTAGAAATTGATTTTCAATGCTATTTGTTTTAAATGACGCGAGATCTTATCTCCTTGATGCTTTATTAAACTCTCATAATTTAAATGAAACGAATGAGAAAAGATGACGGCTGTTTAACATATATTCTCATTTAAACTTTTAACTTTTTACGCGGAGCCGAATGTTAAATTTCAAATAAGTTGACTGCCAAGTTGCTGCGAACGAACGAATTACGAATGAGACAATAAAGTTTCATTCGCGAGAGGTATAAAAGTAAGTACGACTTTTAATAGTGGTTCAAGAACGTCCGTTGTTGAGCACATCCCTGGCGGATAAATCCTTGGAGGTACCTCGTAGCATAACTTTCGTTCGCCAGGTTTTGTAAGGAGGGTTGACGCAGTAACCCTTGCGAATATAATTGCGCTCACTCTCCATCGAAAAGAAATGCATATCGTGAGATTTGAGTCAAACTTTTATCATTATTTTCAGTTACTTTTAAAATACCATTGATTGATATGGGTCAGTTAAAAATTACTTTGAAACAATCGATGAAACTGTCATTAAGAATTAAGATTGAGATAATTCTGATAGAATACGATTTAAAAAACAATTATGTTTAAATTCATATGAGTAACAGAAATAAAAATATATAACAAAAAATTAGAACGCCAGTTATTTTTTTATTAGCCTTCTTGTTAAATTGGCGGAAAAAAGTACGGTTTTATATTATGAAAAATACTTTGCTAAAAATTTTTACTAAAGCAGGGTAAAAGCACTTTGCCCATTTCTAAGCAATCTTTTGTAGGACGCGCAACGAGCCGTCTCCGAAACGAAACGAGTATAAGGCGCATCGTTAAACACGTCGCTGGGTATAATGCGTCACTTTAAGACGAGAATTATCTTTCGGGCGGTATAACGAGAGGAGTAAGTCGCTGAAAGTCCTCGTGGCAGGGGGTTCGTGTCGGCACATCGTGCCCGAGCATTAAGGTGCTTGTCATAAATATGAGGAGACACGCGTTCGTCTTGAATACCCGTAAAACTTCCGTAGCGAGCCGCAGAGTTCGCACACAAAATGAGAACGTCGCGAAATTACACGGGTGCAGGTAAATTTACCTGGTAGAAAACGACGCTCCATTCGTAAATAACGATGGGTTTAACGTTGGAGCAACGCGGCGTGAAAGTACGGCAGGAAAGTACGTGAGAGTGATAACGACAGAATCGATATTGAAATATGCATATATCGACATCAAGATTCTTGATATTAAAAACCAAAACATCGACGATGCAATGACGGAAATATTGAGCGTCCCGGGATCGGATCTAAGTACACGCGAAATACCTTCGATGTAACCGCGGTGGAATAAAATACACCTGTGCCGGGATTTAATATCGCGACCATCTCTCGTCGAGACGCTTTCGAGACGTCACGTAAGCTCTCGAGGCTTAGCGATTTCGTGACAGATTATACCGGATTATTCGACGAGCACGCACATGAATAAGAAAATATATCTGAATCCGACGACTTAACCCAGATACCAGCCAATTTTGCGCGAGGTCTTTAGAAATTTTCGCTGCGCATCCTTTTCATTTGCATTTCCGCGTCTCTCCATAAAGATCATAAAATTACAAATGCCCCGAGTAGCGCAGAAGTAGTACTGGATATTTCTTGGTAAATTAAACATAAAATACTTCAATATAATTGCCAGGTTTTTCATTCCGTTGTGAAATTTCCGACTTGACTGAGATTGAGGAATTAACATCGCGGAATGTTTAATTGCGTACGAGAGCGATCGTTAGCGATAAATGTAGTTTGTACACGTCAACTTGTATACGTAGATTTCAGCTCGGTCCTTTTTTCCAATGGTAATTTATATCACGCTCTTCTCGTAGATATATTTATTATAGAATTTAATCACAATGAATTATAATCAACACATAATATGCAAGCAAAATCGTTACATGCATAAAAAGCCTATTGAACATTTAATGAAAAGCTTCAGTTCGATGATAATTCACCGGCATTCATTAATAATCGAAGACAATACGAGAGCCGTGTTTTCATAACATTATTTATTAAATAATATTAAATTATTTATTGCCCTACATCCCAAAGTGGAATAACGTAGCATATCATTTACAGTTTATGTGTTGTATGTATTATTATCTATAAAATATTATTTAGCATACAAGGATATATACTTTCAACGCTGTTCGATTTTTTGACACTTGGCGTCCAATTTGTGTATCAGATCTTTAATTAAAGTATGTTTATTCTCAAACTGTTTCAATATTTTTTTTAGAAAACGAAGATTGATTCATTATTATTTATTATTGAAAATTATTTGTTATCAAAATTGTGGAAAATTCGTTATCATCTCATAATATCCATATTTCAAAATAAGCTCTTTAATTAGTATATCGGATGCCATTAACGACAAACACATTCGACAAATTAATATCCCTTGTTTGAATGACGTTTCGCGACACCACGAAATTTAGTCACCGTAGAAATTAATTATTATACTACCTGTAAACATTACACTTGCGCTTATTAATTCTTGAAACTCGGTCGCCCGCCAGAGAAGTTCACTCGGTTAATTAAAGCAGCACCGAAAACGGCTGGCGCGTTAATTAAAAGGCGGAAGGAGCGTCTTACAACCGTGCTGATTGCTGGCACTGTGAAACGGAAAGGACGGTACTCGACTGCGAGTACTTCAAGAAAGATCAAGTCACTCCATGGCGCAAGATGGAACGTAAGAAACAAATGAATTGATCTAGAAACGCTGTAATGTCAGAGCTCAAGTAGAGAAAGCGATGTATTATATTGTATTAACATGAAATAAAAAAATAATATTTTACGCGTTCAAATGTACATGTATCTTATACATGTATCTTATATGTGTACCTTGTGAGCTAAGAAATGTTCAGAATATAAAAGTAATTTAATAATATAAATTCTCGTTTTATTTGTATTAAAAATTATTTTTGTCTTATTGTACAAAATTGTTCCTCTTAATATAAGTGCTAAACTAAATTACTAAATTACTAAATAATATATTTCAACTTTTTAAATCATTGTTTCTGTAGATGTATAGATTTTCATTTTTATAAAAAAGATCAGATGTCAATATAATTTATCAGTTAAAAGTAAACGAAAATGAAAGAGATTTTATGCGAAAAAATTTTAAAATTAAAGATAAATAACAAAGTTTTATTTTTAATTTAGTATTAAGTGGACTTCGAGAATATTTAATGCTGAAAATTAAAAAGTTTCTGAAAAAGTGTAGAGTCCAATTAAACTTTTTCTAAGGAAAAATCTGTCAAAGAGTGCGCTCCTAAAGCTCGGCGACCTATTTTAAGGTCGCTTTTACAATAAGATTTATTTGTCAGAATTGTTCTTTCTACTCATTGTTAAATAAAAGATTTGAAGACAATAGTTTCGAGTATTCTTTATAATAACTCAGGAATGAAGAGTGCTTTATTGGAGAATTTTCTATTATGCAATGGATTGAAGAAAACAGAGGAAGGAAACAGAACATTTCACGAGTTATTGACTGATTTATCAAAATCGTTGATTTGTCGATCAGATGCGAACTCATAATTTCGCTGAAAATCGTTAAATCCGCCCAAGCCGCGCGCAAAATTTACGAATGCGGCCTGGATTTACCCACCGACAGAATCGTGACTCGTAACTCTCGATCACGTGTGTCACGAGGTAACGATCGAGGTGAACCACCCTGCACAATGCGAACACGTAATTACTTAAAAAGAGCAATGTAATTCGTAAAAGTACGCCATTATTTATCTTATCTTGCGGTCTTCGATCTTTTTAATAAATCAGGTTCTAATCTTATATCTCTATAAATAAATAAATATAAATAATAATTAAATATTTTAATGTATGTTATGATATTACTAGATTGATGCAGAAAGTTCATCGTATTTGTCTAATCAAATTATAAATGGAATATTTAAATAATTCTTATTATCTCTAAAATAATCGCATTAACATATTTTTTTTCACAACATATTAAAGAAAATAATTTTTTAATTCATTTTAGAAAAAGAAGCGAGATTATTTAAATCAATAATTTTATTTACAGCATCTAATGGGAAACAAACATTTTCTAATGCATAAAACATTAATTTAAAAGCATCACCATTATCAACGATTATCAATAATATATATACATCAATATACATCGCGACTCTAGAATAATTTGGTAAATCGTTGATGGTATGCGGCTTAATTGCAATTGGCATTATCGTTGTTCCGAAGGTACTAAAGCCTCAATATGTAGCAAAGATAAAATCGGCTTATCGCGCGTGCATTGTGGAAAACTTGCGAATAAGAAAAAAGCAAATGCGCGTGAAAGCGTAGAGAAAAGAAAGAGAGAAATCAGGGTTGCAGGCGAGACGAGCGGTATATCCATACTATTCTTTCTCAACACTTTTCGCAGATATAACCCCCGTCGCAAGCTTTCTCGTCCATTTATCCTCGTGGTGCACTCCGCACCCAGTCCCGACAATGTTTTATTTAGCAGGGACGTATATTTTCCGGCCGGCCGAGATTCGTCCTCTATCCGGGCGAAAATATTTGGAAAGGACGAGCGAAAACGACCGAGGACAGAAAGAGAGAGGGAGAGAAAGACCAACGCAAAGGAAGAAAGGAAAAAAGGGTTACAGAAGAGAATGAGACTAAAGGGCTAATCTCGTTGAATAATGACGACGATTGCGCCGTTGTAAACGCGCGCGAAATGTTACACGGTCGATTCCCTATATTTCCCCGATAGAAATCGCCAAGCGTGAAACTGAACGCGTCAGGAGCCATAGAACGATCATAAATGCTTGTTGAATTTCTTCTGCGGCGGGGGCGAAAACTACGAGATCGTTGATGGCTTCGCGGGTCGATCTCGACGAGATTAACGTTCTCGTTCGAGTGGAAACGGAGGAAACGCAAAAGGAAGAAATTCAGTCGAGGTGAAATACATTTCGAGATCATCTGAATGAGATATAAATCTTGACAGTACAATTCAGACATTTTTATATAAAATAATGAAAATATTTATCAAAATATTTATCTCTGTATGATTAAAATACTTAACAAAAAATGTGTATGGAGAGAAGAAAATGAGGATTGAGTTACACAAATTTCCAGTGAAAAAGATCAGATTTTTCAGCGTGTAATCGAGGTGTAAAATTCTACGTTCTGCTTCGAGTCGATAACAAACGAAGGAAAACGCGTCAAATCCGGACAGTCACTCGAGACACGTAAGCTTTTTGCCCCGCCGTTTATAGGCAGAGGAGCAAAATAGGAGGGTTGAATTGTTCTCGAGTTAACCGGGGGAATGGGAAGCTGGAGGGATTGTGCCGAGGAACAAGCGTGAATCCGAGAAAGGGGATTCGCGGTAATTCGCGCATCTTTGCCTAATTGGATTACTGGAGATTCCAGTGTTTTGCTTATAAAGGCATACCGTGCATTCCCGGTCGGCCGAGCATTTCCGGTGTTCTTGTTGTGGGGGGGCTCGATTTTTGCCACGTTAGTTTCGTCGTTTTGTGGCGCGCGGAAACAATTCTTATTATTAAATCGTATTTCGCGACGAAACAGACGAAAACGGGAATTGTGGCAGCGGGATACAAGATTAAATTTATTCGACTATTTGACACGATCGGCATTTCCATAAATCTTTTTGGCCAAAACAAAACAATTTTATCGATCGATGTTGCCCATTTAGCCAGGATTCATTCTTTGTCGTCTGCAAAACCATATCTAATTCTATTACGTCGTTAGATTGCTTCAGATTATTGTATATTTGCACAAGTGATAAGAAGACGCTCGCGAAATATTTTACTTCTCTTTTCGTGCTTTTCAAATTAGTATTACCTTTCTCAATTTTTATTGCCGACATAAAAGTTGTGACGATAATTCTAACACAACGAATACTTGGAACAATTAAACAACAATATCTAGAGAAATTAAAATAAGTAATTTATTACAAGTAGAATTATTTATTGTCGTTGTTGTTCTACACTCATAAATTAAATATCTAAGAAATTTTTGAAGAATGAGTCTGCCGCTGGCATTCTGTACATTTTGCATTTGTGACTTGCACCGCGGGCAACTACGTAATGTTGCGGAAGTCGCCAGCAAAAACGGCTGCAAGCTGGCTAATAATATGTTGCCCAGCTCGGCGGTAATTTTGCGAGTTTTCTACTTTAACTGGAATTAACTTTACGCTAATGGCGCTTGCTCTGTTGCTGCAGTAAATAAGTGAATCGGGACGTCCAGCTTTCGACTTCCTTGAATTTTCATGATCTATGCAGGCGCGCAAGATAAACTTTGCGACACAAAACTATATATTTTTTTAATGGGCTCCTCAATCAAAGAATATTTAATGTGCGTATGTTTCTTGTAATAATACCTATAATAATAATTTTTTAGGCAAAAATAGAGGACATATTTACATTAAAAGATTATTAATCTTGGCAAATTTATATTAAAAAAATTATAGTAGCCATATAATTGAATATTTATTTCAAATTGCATGTTTTGACCTGGTTAAATTATCGAGACATTGCATTGGATTAACGACACTAATTCTGCGAAAGCTGAGCGGGATTAAACGTATGAAAAAGTGCAGGCTCGTAGTTAGCTGGTGCATGTAGCCACGTGTGCAAAGGGATAGCTATATGATAGCTATGGCACATTAGATGGCCGAACACGGGAAGTTTCGTAGAATAAATCAGGCGCGCGTTGCCGTGTAGACGAGGAAAATCGACGTGTAACAACGGCGATGCATCCAACGCGCTACTACAAATGTGTTCGGTGCACGTAATGCAGCAAAGAGAACAAGAACCTACTGAGCGGCCGTATGCCACAAGATGTAAAAAATTCTATGCGAGATTTCGCAAAATCCTTTTTGCCTTTGCGTTGTAATCCATAGTTGTCGTGACTTTACCAATTTTATTTTAAATGAGGAATTCACGTTATGAAAGAAAATGGCGTATTATAATGTTCATTATATACATAAGATCATTATATAGTTAGATAAGTTCATTATATACATATATATAATTCTTGATTTCATATTGAAAAATCGATTGAAAATATATAAAAGAATTGAAATATATAATATAGAAAAAATTGACAAACTTATAAAGACTAAATTAAAATTATTATATGAAAATTATTATCATTACATGAAACATACGTACATTAAATATTCTTTGATTGAGGAGACTTTGTATTTTTAATTAAAAGTAAAGCATAAATTATTTCATTTTTGCAGCAATTTTGAATTTATTTGTAATTTCAACGATTTTTCAGAGATTTGTGAATTGTACACATATATATATATATATATATATATATATATATATATACATGTTGCTGTAAAATACTAATTCATTATTATATTTATTTTATAATAAATTATTGTTATAAAATAAAGTTGAAGCAAAATAAATTAATAATAAAAATAAATAATTATATATTATATGTATTTAAATGTGACAATTTACTTAAATCCCTTTATCATAATTCTGTAATACTTCGGAAAGAATTATGGAAAATAATTTTTAATTGCTAATAGCATGTACAATTTGTTTTTGACAAACGGAAATGACAGTATTAATATGATAATGCAATAATGCGGATATTGTGCGATGAGAGTAATTTCGAATACGAGTTTCAATTAAAATAATCGAGCTATAAATGACAATGGATCCTTTTACAGTTAAATTAATATGCAAATAACTTCAAACTATTTCGATATTAGTGAATATTATTAGTTCTTCGTTATGTGTTCTCATATATATATATATATATATATAATGTATTGTAATATATAATAATTAATAAAACAAAAAGAGCAGAATAAAATATAGATGGTTTTTAAAAATATTAAAATATTTAAAATATTTAAAAAAATCTATTTTTTAATCTATTTTTTATAGTTCTTCATTTATTTATTATATTTTACTATGTAAAAAGCTTTGAACAGTATGTTAATTTATTCTTAAAAATTTGTAAATATTAAAGTTTAAAAGAAATAAATGTATTATTATTGCATATTTTTGCATATCATGCATATTTTTGTTTTTAAAGAGTTTTAAAAAACTCAAGATAAATTTAATGATGAAAACTAAAATTGAAAGTATAAATTGTTGAACAATCACAAATAGATAAGTATACTTGATCTAAAACACTTAATATGTTACTAATAGTTAATATGTTATTAGTATCTTGTCTATGTAACATTTTGTAAAAAGTATCTTTGAAAATAAAGTAAGAAATATAGACGAAGGAGTCCCAACATTCGAATCAAGAAATAACTTTAAAGGACACTCGAGCAAAGATGTGGCAGTTCTCGATAATTAAAACGCAACCACTGTAACGTCCGCATAGACGTTTGCTCAGACTACTGCGCCATCCGGCAAACGAGCCGACTTCGATCCGGGAGTTTCTCGCAAATGTCTCATCTACTAATTACTACCTTAAAATAGTCCACCGTGTGGTCACTGTGATGTTTCATCACTAATTTTCAAACGTCGCGAACGATCGCGATACGAAAAGAGATCGGGGCTCGTTGACACAGTTTTTATAATTTTGGCATTTAGTTTCTTAACTAATTATTGTTGTTATTATTATTATTATTATTATTATACTGTACTAATATGATAGAGAGAATTTTCCTCTACATTTTTAAACCAAAAACGGTTCTGTGTACTATATAGTTTCTTTGTAATAAATAAAATGTGAACATACTGTATTGTAGCCAGCTTGCTCGAATAGGATAAGTTATCACTGATAGTAGTAAATTACTTCCTCCATACAACAAATTTTATATTAAATTAAAACGTAATAGAAATAAAAAACATATCGCAGATACATATTTCTTGATAAAAATTGTAACTTTTAATATTATTTTGTAATGATCGGATAGCATAATGTGCTGTTACAAAAAAACAAATGTAACTATTTTAAACAACTTGCTAATATAGAAATATTAAATATAAAGCATTTTGTCAGAGTTAAGTTGTAATGAAATTGTATTGAATGTTTGCATTTCCTATTCGCAGTAACAGTCAAGCTAAGCCTGCCGAATAAATCAATATATCTACATATGATTGATTTCGATATTTTATTAACAAATTATTGTTATTATTCAAAATAATATGTTTAGTAACAGAAACTTTTCTTTTAACTAATAATACATCTCTTAGATTTACTCTCTCAAACTGAAGAACATTAATATAAAATTTTGAAATTGCCTCCTCTTAAGTTAGATTTTTCTCTTTTTTATTGTTTATTGTAATACATTTTTAATTTAAATACTTCTCTACGTTATAAAAAAGATGTTTCCGTTGTTTCTTTTGTCATAAATATATAAACGGGATGCAATACCAATTTTCCTTTTGTATCAAACCTCGGTCTTCTCTATATAATGTATAAAATTTCATCCAACGATTCTTAAAATCCTGTAAGCTCTAAATTAAAGAAACGCGACAGGCGAAAGATAAATAAAAAAGATAAATAAAATTAAAGAATTAAAAACCTATTAGGAAAATATGGAATCGTGAATTTATTGGGGAATTTAATGGGGAAACAATCTATTGATTCTTAAATCATCTAAAATATAGTACTCTCTCTCTCTCTCTCTCTCTCTCTCTCTCTCTCTCTCTCTCTCGATGATTGACTTCAATTAAAAACATAATATTAAAATCAATCTCTAATTAAATCTTGATCGAATTTTTTTCGCGTTCCATTAGTCTAGATTAAAAAATATTTACACAAATATACGTAGTGATGACATTTCGAATCTTGAATACTTTTGTGCGAGATATTCGATAATTTCATTTACTTGAAATACAAAAAACGAAATTTTCATTATAAAAAAATCCTTGCTTAAAAATATCCGTCCTAAATATTGCTGATATACGTACGCTCTCAGAATAATGTATATGCTTTAATCTCAGTGTAGAGCATTGCAAATACAATATCCATCGCGAATATTGCGAGTATATACATATATAACGAAAATACATCGCCGCATGTTCGTTGGTGCTCTTGATTCGAGAGTAACTCGAGATGTAACATCGATATCTGAACGCGACAGGCATCGTAGCCTCTGATCTAATTATGAATGCGCCAACAATACCGGTATTCGTATTTATACGCTCCCTTACTGTTGCCAAACGATCCGGGAGTCCGGTGCAAATACAGCATTACGATTATAAGCGCGGGACGCGCCAAGGGTAATTGCGCTTGTACGTCGATATCGATATTAATTATAACTGAACCACGAACGCGAGTGTTGCTCGCATTGAATGACCATCTGCATGCCGTAACGAATTTAATGCGTACTATCTGCCAATCGAAAATAATATCGATTACATCAACGAAATGATGAAGATCTTTGCGTTAAAATTACAATACGTAATCACTATGCTAACCGAATAAATATATTTGGAGTAATATCTATAGTAATTTAAAGTCGCCTCTCTATGATACATTTTATTCGTATATTTTAGCTATATTTTAACGACAGTTTTACTGAATAAATTCTCTTTATTTATTGTTAATTGCTGAATTAATTTTTTGTTAATATGTTTTTTTAGTCTAATCAAATATTATCCGATCTCATTGACTACTTTAAGTAGTTCCGAATACATTATGGTTATTGAATATTAAATGATTTAATTAAGATCTCATGCTCCGAAGCAGTGATTCATTAATTCTAAGTAGCGGAAATGTATTTCACATTAAAGTGGCTCGTAGATATTGTACATAATACGTACATAATATATTTAAGTAACCAATGAGGGTAATATTATTAAATTAAAAATCTCGATGACCCAAAGCAATTGCAGAGGATCACGTGCGCTAACTTCATTATCGTGCGCACATTATGCATGATAAAAAGCTACACGACAAAATAGCTTATTGAAGCTTACAGAGTGTCCAAAAACTATAGCCAGACTTAATTTTCATTACGGATTCAGTGACCTATTTGAAGTCGATTTTTCAAAGGAAAAGCGATGAGTCACCTGTACTTCCCGAGTGATTAACTATCGAAAATAAATGACTTTTAAAGAACTCTGTCTATCTAAAACAGAGCAAGAATGTTACTTTATCAAAGAAAAACCGATTAATGATTTTTCCTAGACTGCGGCTACAATTATATGGATCATCAATTCGCGATATTCGGTATTCCGAACGACATTCCGTATTTTGAGCCACGGTCGATGCGCGAGACAATAGACGTAGATTTTGAGGTGATCCGCACCATCTGGACTTACAAAGGGAAAAGGGCGTATCCTGGAATGGATGCACTAATGCACCGGCTACAGTAAATCGCGGCGATGGAGAGCGAGCAATGCAAGAACGGTCATGCTCATAAACAGTTCCTGCACGAGGACGGCGAAATGCGCTTTCGAGAGGGCACGTACATTCGCCCTCGTCCTCGCGCCCTTTGACATCGTGATGGCCGGTATAACAAGGATTTGCAATGGTAACGACGGTGTCTCGTGGTCTGTAAAAGCGCATAAGAGAGAGGACGCGCTGTGCGCAGAGCATTCGCTCTACATCGAGAACACATCCGCGTGACTTCAGATACGACGAACAAAAAGACTTATAAGAATTTTTACGAGGAATATCGGCGTTTTCCGATAACATTCCAAGAATTTATTTTCAAATCATCTTCTATATTTAAATATATTTTAAAAAATGGAAAATTTTGTGTAACTTGYGTCTATCTACAAATATCGGCGAGGGATGTGCTCGAAAATCATCGACAATGCTTTATCGTAATACATTAACATCGCTATATAATAATAATGGTAGAAAAGAACGAAATCTTGGTACGCCAGAAACAGTTTGAAGTACAAAGTCTACATGGCATACTCTTACATTATTTCTTACATTTATATTCTTCAATAACGTGTACATTTTTTTCAGATAAGTAATTGCATGTATTTGTTCTTAGTTAATATTTCTTTTACCGTTCTTTCTCTTTTTGGAAACGTGGCAAACCGCGTATCGATAATCGATTGCCACGTGCAAGAGTTCAAATGCGTCCCCCAACATAAAAAAAAGTCAAGAGAATCTTTAGTAATTTAGAACGAGGGCATTCACGAAGTTTCCTTGACCTCGCTGTGCTCTCGCCTCTCGAAGATATTCGCGAAAACTCGAAATCGAGCTGCGCCGTTGCTTCGAACGGCTATTTGCAGCTTGCTTGACTCGCGCAAAAAATTTCCCCGAGTGCATTCCCGATTTAATCGGATATTTTCATCGTCACGATTCTACTCGATAATGGAATCGAATCGTATTTCTCCTTTGCATTATTTAAGAGACACGTGCATTAAAGTGCCGCGGAGGCGTCCATCCGTTCTTGAGTAAAAATTATTCCAGAACGGTACGATATATTCGATTCACAAATATGTAACAAAAACTCTTCTACATATTCGATTCTCCATTCTCAAATATAATCTTCATGTAATCTCAATTTTAATGTTGAGCGTACATAAAATATGGTATGTAGATCCATCTTAAAAGGAGAAGCGTTAAAAGCTGTGTCGATTTAAAGATTTAAGAATTGCATGTCAAGCTTGTAATAATGTCCCTAAAAGCTCCCTAACATTTTAAGAGTGGAAAATCATTTCTCATACGTTTTTAGATTTACTAACTATGTTTAGAAGAAGAAAACTTCATTTGGAAGACTTGTTTTTTTTTTTATAAATAATATTGCAACACGAGTGTGCGTATATAAGTATTTTTTAAGGACATTACATATCATTGTAAATAAGTAGAACATATACTCACGAGATGTGAGTCCCTAGTAGTGAACGTGATGGGATCTGTGGTTCTGGGTTCACGACAGTGAAATTCCATCTTTCCCCAAGCCGCAGCACCCGCCGCTCCGCTTTTGGCCGTCTCGATCAGCTCCATTCTGATTCTTTCCGCAGCGAACTCCACCTACGAACATATAGTCATGACAATTAGTTACACGTTACACGGTAAAGTAGAGAAAAAAAATTAAAAGTTTGGTTATTATTTTCCTCTTTTGTCCTGTAATTTGAATTTCTAAGTCTATGTATACTCTTCATGTAGCACGTTCCTCATTAAAATTCTTGTTGATTATCAAGCTGTGCCCAGCACTCTAAAATTTTATTCGGAATTAGATGCTTTACTCTAAATTTTAATATACGCTAAAATAGAGATTATTGTTAAATCTTCTACAATTCTCCTTGTTTGAGCTAATAAACAGCCAGAATCCTTGTAAAATTACATGCATGCTCGTTTAAGGATAGCTATTCTCAGAAGAAAGACCGGATAAGCAAATAAATGATAGATTATTTTACATGAGATATCCTGTTTTCATAAAAGTTACTTATTAACAAACATGCAAGCGTACTTAATGCACATCGGTCAAAAGAGATATTTTAATCTATTCAAAATCAGAAAAATTTGAATATATAGATTATATTTGCACACTGATCAAAAATTTTAAAAAAGCATATATACGGAAAGAACGATTTTGCTGAGAAATCTAAAATTTTGCTGGATATAGAGCTGAAAATAATTTTATTGGACCATCAAAATAATTATGTTGGAACCTTAAAAATAATGAGTTACGCTGTAAAAAATTTTGATATTCTAGCAACTTTTACATAATTATTTTAATATTTCAACGCAATTCAAAATTATTTTTCTGATCTGTATCTAGATAAAATTTTAGATCCTTCAGCAAAACCATTCTTTTCGTGTAGTAAAAATAAATAAAAATATTCCATCAATAGAAATTTGCAAATACATAACGCAAAAGAAACGATTTTTCGCCTGTAACGTCATAATGCAATATGATTGCAACGAGAAGCTAAGAGCCTTAAGTGGAAGTCGAAACTTCACCGCGATGGCATCCCGAATAATTTACATATCGCGAGCGCACGCGCGCTCATAAATAAAACTCGTAGGAGAAATTCACCAAGTAATTCGCATCGCGTTGCTTAAGCTGCAAACAGTCAGCAAATTACAGTAGCCATTAACCTTTTGCCTCAATGGTACGTTTTATATTGTGACAAGTTTTATCGCTTCATTCGCGTTTCTTTGTCGCCACCCATGGCGCGTTAGTTCGACTTTACTTCACGGCGAAACTCCCCAAGTAAGTTGCCGGCATGAATATTTCATTGCGTTGCGATGACCACGTCGACACCCTGTTGGGCGGACATTTTTATTGGTTCTTACAGAGAGTTCATGCGCATCGTTCTACCGATAGAAATAATTCCAGAATTTCCGAGCGCTTGAAGTGTGAAAGTCCTTAGTTAAAAATATTCTTATGTAGTATTTGACAAGTTTAACGGGCATTATAATAATTTATTTAAGGATTCTTTTAATTAAGAATCACTTCAACTTTTACTGTTACGAATCGTAAGTTTCGATAAAATGAACTTCGACAAAAATCGACTTAGATTCTTCAACGAGAACGATTATAATCTTTATAAAATCTAAAGTTTTACAAAGCAATATTATGTTTACTTGTTATCGAAAAATAGTTAAAAAAGTGGCATTCAAATTTTTGATGCAAAAAGATCAATTTATGCTTCAAAAAGAGAAAATTACAGATGTATTATAGAAGCTATATACGCAATTATATTCTGTGTAATATATATATATATATATATTGTAGATACTGCAAATAAGTATTGTAGAGACCATATAATCAAAACTTAAGGAATTAAGAAACATTTTCCATTGAATTTTATCTCATGCAAAGTTAAAAAGAATCTCGTTATTTTATAAGCATCATATTACAATCTTTTATATTATACATGTATATTACGGCTAATCTTTTAATTAAATTATTATAGCGAATGTTTAAGCAACATGTATGCTCTTCGAAAAAACTCGATGAGACTGATTACGTTTTCTTTACTGACACTACGTATCTCGTTAAACATTCGACACACTATCGCAATTTCTCATCGTGTAATTTTGATATCAAAGTAATTGTTCGATGCTCGATGGAATGTTCAATTGAAAAAGAAAAATTTAAAAATCAAAAATTACATCAAACGATTTTGATTTATTATTGCTCATCGCATGAAAAAAATAGCCGTTTGTGAAAAGCAAATAAGAGAGCACGCAATAAATCAGTCATCTTTTAAGCAAGTTAAACTTCCTCTGTATGTTAACACAAAATAAAAAAATAAGACTGATTCAGATTTAAAAATTACTTAATACGAATTGTGCTAAAATAAACGGGTCAAATTTTAGACTTAAATTTATTACAAAAGTAGTAGTTAATCCGTTCCAACAAAAATGTTATTGCATAATGCAATTTTCCACTCAACATCGCTCATTTTTATAATTAAGATTTTATAAATAAAGTACATTAAAAATTGACCAAGAAAAAAGAATATAATTTTGTAATTTATTTATTCCTGGAACTCGCTCTAAAAGTTTTATCAGTTTTTTTACGTTTTATTTTTACGTTACATTTTAATTTCCTTAGATTTTATTTTTAATCACTGATTATTTATCATTCTCTACTTTATAATTTTTTTTTTTTAGAGACAATAATTGTGTCTTAATTTATCACTTGATGTTATATTTAAACTCTCCAATTTATGTTTTAAATTAACCTGTTTAAACTAACATAATTTAAAAATAGCTTTATGGAGTTTTATTGTATTTTATGCATTATTTTCTTGCAAAATATTGAAATTGTAATCTTTTTAATTTATGCTAAAATCCAATATTAAAACGGTTAATGGCCCCTATTACGCTTTATGCAATTTTGATTTCAGTTAAATGCGGTGTCAGGATGGGAAAGTTACTAGAAGTTATAAATAAATCATGCTGTCGAACCTTTCTCAGACACCCGACAAAGTTGTTGATTCCTTTGGCGCCCTGCAAGGACCTTGCGCCTCCACCGACGAAAAGTCGATCGCTCGCCAAATGTGTGAACGATCCCGCGGTATGACCATGCTCAGCGTAAATCCCATCGACAATAGCAGAGAGCTATAACAGAAAGAATAGTATAATAAAAAGATCCGTTCTCTCATCTCAGGACGAATTATGGAATTAATTTTAACTTTTTTTAAATTTAGTTTATTTTTAATTTTTGCAATTAGCATATATTTAAATTAAAAAATAAATGTTAATATTCTTAATTTTAACACAATCTTCTAAGATAAGATATTCTGACTTCGTTGTGATTTTTCCAATAAAATTTTAATTTTACAATTTTCTTAAATTTTTCTATTTAAAGTCTATTCATTAAATAAAGACTTGTTTCTAGTATGTAATTTTTCCTGAATCAGTAAATTGCAAGCGTCGTTATATCTTGGTCTTCCTTTAAGAGTAATCGACGTAATACGCTTCCACATCTCTGAAAAAGAGCGGCTAAAGTTTCAACGATCATGCGGGCATGCCGTAAAGTTTAGCATTTAGACAAGCGTCGTTCTTGAGGAGCGGCTCGTTACGACTTTAGCAGTGGTGTCGATAGACGTTATCTCTCCCGCTTATATCCTTCCTTTTTCGTCTACTAACGCTTTACCCAACAGAAAGGGAAACCAAGTAGAACGAACAGAGTTAAAACGTTAGGATGTTACGTCCTCTCGCCGTACCTCTTTCGGAGGTATCTAACTGAGAGGAAGATACTATCCTCTTACTAGTCTTCATCTTCGCTTATCAGGGCCGCCGCGATGCAGCCGCGAGATTTTTAGCGCTAAAAAAATAAATCTTAGAACTTTCAGTTTAGGCAATTGCACGTGTACGAATTAAAACATTCGAACATTCCGATTTTGTAAAGTTTATAGTAAATTTTATATCAAGCATATTTTAAAACAATAGTTGTAATATACAATTTATAAATCTTTTCACTTTTATATGCATAGTTTAGGGGGTTGCAAAATATTAACCTTCTATGGGCCGAATTTTTTTCTTAAATATAAAAAAATTTATGCAATTTGCAAGGCTTACTTTGATATTTCAGGTTGATGGTGCTGCCAACCGTCATCAATATTATTATTGGTTATCTCAGAGACCGTATACGTCATCTCGTATAAGTCATCTTGTGAAAAAACTAAAATTATTTGGTAAAATATCGATGTATTAGCATGTGATATGAAAGTTACACGGGCCCATAGAAGGTTAATTAATTACTTGCGATGTAATCCTTTATTTAATGCACATGCTCATAAAATATACACATAAAATATACATATTTTTATATTTCATATAAAATTTAAATAATCAATAAAAATATTAATTTAACACTAACTTCTTTGATTTTTAATTTAATAATAACATAATAAAGACAAAAAATTTTTATTTAATGTAAAATTTAAATCATTTAAAGGAAGGACAGTGTAAATTTAAATTAAAATAAATATAAACTGTTTATAATGAATAATGAATATAATATATAATGAATATAATACTCTTTATATAATAAATATAATGTTTAATAATGTTTATATAATGAAGTTGTAAATAAAGATTCATCATATAATAAATAAACTGAAAAGAACAAAATTATTATATAAAAATTGTTAATTTTTTTTCTATAATAATAGAATAAATTATCGTACAATCATCTTTAATCTTTATTTTTTAAAAACAAAAACGTTATATTAAAGCAATATATTAAAACAGAATATAAAATAAAACTATAAAAAGGATAAATCTAAGACTTTGAAAAATAATTTCTTCAATTAATTTAGCTTCGAAAATATGATATTAAAGCCGTGGAATATTAAAGCCGTATAGGGCCGGCCCTGTTTGGCGCTTCCCTCATCGTAATTAGGTAGCTCTCTTGTCGAGGGCGCTTCCTTGGGGGAAGGGACCGCAGTCGAGCAATCTCCTTCATAATCCTCGAGGCCTTATCTCCGATGCTTCTCAGTGAACAAATAGATCTTGAGCTCATCGCGATGAAATTAAGGAACTGCCGACGAGTAATGGTGTGCCGCACCGTAAAATGTCTTTGCATAAAGATACGTTAAATGCGTTTTTGCATTACTTAATCACATACAATTGCGTATATTTATCAAAGAATGTAGTAAAATAGTATCCTATTAACCCTCAATGTACGATCATGGGATGTTTTTATCCGAGCCAAAATTACTTTCTAAAATTTCTAGATGGCCTGAGCACGTAGCAACCTCTATTGAGTATGTAAAAAAAGTTTATGGTAGAGCTAACATGTAGGCACAGAGACGACGTGCTGCGTTCCGAATGCCGATCAAAATCTGTTGCGGATGTTTTCGATCGGATATTAAGTAAAAATGAAATTTTTTCAAAATACGTTTTTTGTTAAATTTTTGAATTTTAAGTGATTTTAAACATATTTGTATATTTTCAAAGTTCAGAATAAAAAAATATGGCTACCAGAAGCTTAGAAAATTTTTCGTACTCGCTGCTTCCTCGTGTTACTCTATATTTTAAAGGTGCATTATTTTCAATTCAAAGGTGTATTAATCAATTTTTTTATAAAAATTAAAAAAACTTAGAAAAAAGTATTCTTTTTTACTTTATGTATCTTTTTCTCCATTTTATTACATTTAAAAATAGTATTTTCAAATTATGAAATAGGTATTCTATTCTTTTTTAATCTAACGCTATTGTACTATTTTTTTTCTTAAAGTACATCTTTTTTCCTTTAAGAATGGTTCTTTTTTAAGAATTTTTTATTTACTTTAAAATTTTTTGAAAATTTTTTGTTTTTTTTTTATTTTTTTGTCATATTTACTAAAAAATAATAATTAAAAATTTATTTTTTACTAAATTTAACGATGGTTTCTTAAAATAGAATGTTTAAAGTGTATACACGAATTTTTTCAGATTTTTTTAGATATATTTAACATTTTTAAGAGGCCCAAAACGAAAACAACCCATGATCGGACAATTAAGTTGCCGAAAAACACGTCGTACATTGAGGGTTAAAATGAGCATAATCGTAACCTTAAATGAGAAAATTTATGAATAATACATGTTTTCCTAAAATGATATAACGGTAGTATCAATAAATAATAAATTGATATGTATAAATAGTAAAATAATTATTTACATGATAAATTTATGAGTGGTAAACCACTATTAGTTAAATCGATTTAATCGCTTCGTATAAGTTATTGTTATATATTAAATATTCGTTTATATTATGTGTTTCTGATTATTATTGTTGTCTATTATTTATCAATCATTGATTTTCTTTTAGAAGAGAACATAAATTAAGAATAGAACTATTAACGGAGTATATAGATTAAAATCGAATTGTTTTATAGGAATAGCATATATCTTAAGTATATAGAGGCTTGGCTTTATAAATTTTCAATTTTACATCTCCCGTGGGGCTCATTACATCGGTGGATTAGCCCACTTTGGCGAGTCGCTAATTCAAGTGGAAATTTAATTAAGCCGAAGTAAATCAAAATTCGCAGCTTTGATTTGAATCAGGAAACCGCAATATCTCGCTCTATCACGGGGAAGAAATTAATTTTCCGACTTAATTAATTTTCTATCTTCATTAACCGCTTCTGGACTCGCTGACTCGTGCTAATAGTCGTCTTAAACATTTATAACAGTGTCCCAATGTGGACTGAGTTGGCAATCCATTGTACCTATTTTCTCTCCCCGAAATTGAGCTGGCAGAGATAATTTATGACCCGTCGCTTTTAAACTATAATGAGTATTTTGTTACTGCAACTTTTTGCTATAAATTCGGTGATTAATATCTTACAAGTTTTTACGTTTTTTTCGTTAATTCTGCATTAATTCTTATACATATAATAATCGCGTCGCAGATAGATGATACGTAACATAATAATAGTATAAACTCTTTCATATTTTCAATAAAATTTTACATGTAAGAAAGCTACGTATCTAAATATTTTCTTATACGCATGCAATATACAACTAAAATTAAAATTCCTTATAATTAGATATTACTTTATAGAACCTAATAAACGATGGCGCGGAAAGAAGCCATGCAAACTCGATTTAAGGGAAGCGGGTCCTTTAATAGCACCTTTTTTCTCGCATCGTGATAATCGTAAGCCACTGAACAGACATTCTTTGGTTGCGTGCACAATGTATTTGGGGCAACACAATAAGCGTAGCCGGGAAAGCGGACCGCAAACCCACC
Organism: Cephalotes varians; assembly: GCA_037157785.1. Lineage (NCBI taxonomy): Eukaryota > Metazoa > Arthropoda > Insecta > Hymenoptera > Formicidae > Cephalotes > Cephalotes varians. The sequence continues at coordinate 548,740 of JANQDE010000052.1, forward strand.
GGAGGAAACGTACGCGCGAGAGGGTCCCTCTTGCAACGAGCATGCTGATCCTCGTTTGACGAATATGGAACGAACGGAGTGACAAGGGGATGGAGTAGACTATTTATTACAACCAGACGTGAGCTCTACTTAGCCGCTCACGGATGACGGACATTGTGCATTTGTACGCGTCCGTGGAGACGCAAAAGTGCGCCTTATTTTTGTTGTCGCTAACGATTTTTCGATATTGTTTCGTGAGTGTCGATCACAAATATCGCATTGTAAATAAAATAGCAAAAAAATAAGCAAATAATTATTATATTTCATTTCTTTAATACAAAATTTGTAGATTTAAAAATTATGTATCTAATAAAAAAGTGAAATTTTTGTAGGCTTGAAAGCGTTTTAAAAATTTAAAGATAAAAACACAAATTTAAATAAATTTAATAAATAAAAAGAAATCAAAATTCTTGAAAAATTCTAAATATAAAATTTGTAAATTATAAAATTAGTGGTCAAATAATATTATTATATTAGTAGTCAATAATATTTTTTTAAATTACATTCTTCTATTAATCAAAATATTTGATATTGAGATATTAATATAATTTTTAACAATGTTTGTTTAACTGCTATCTGTTTCAAAATCCGACATTTTTATCGCGTAACAAATAACAATGTTATGTTAAAAATAGAAGCTGCAAAATGATCCCGTTTCACTATTGGTTTTGTTCGCTGCACCGATCGTTTTTCTACATTACGTCGTACTACGGAAATAAATGATTTCTACGTTTTTAACGAGATCGTAAATTATACCCGACACCCTGAAAGGCCGCCTGCGGAATGAGTGAAAAACAAGGAAAAAAATTCGCGGGAAACCGGGGAAAACCGGAGAAACGTCATCATCGAATTTACTGGAGCATCGCGAGAATCTTAAGAGCGGTTCAGACTCAAACATCTCGGGGTGAAAAGACGGGAAATGTGAAAACTTCTACGCGCATACTCGTTGGAGAAGAAAAAGGCGGTATCAATGCGAGATCCCCTTGCTCCTTGCATCATGAATGATTTATTCTTGCTTTTTAGAGCGATAGCGTTGCTTCAATCTGACGTAAGATATAATTTCAAGGAAGAGGAAAGCTTTTCTAACATATCAGACTGATTTCTATTTATATTTTACACATCCAAAAATAAATGTCACGATAGAAATTATTTGTGATAGTCGTTTGAATTATAAATGCAAAGAAAATATTTTTGAAAATTATTTGTTATTTGATAATTTCCATAATTTTAACGAGATCGTCAATTTTTATCGCAATAATGTCTCATTGAAAAAAAAAAACATATAAAGAGAAAATACCCGCATTTAACTAATGGGAAATTGTCAGTGATAAGTAAAAGAAGTAATTTACGTTTACGTGACAAGAAATTCGTGATAACGTCGGTATTTTCAGCTCACGAGCTGCACCGTAAATTATGCAATCGATCGGTTTCGCGCCCATTTGCATTTCAGAATCTTTTTCCGACTCCTCGCTTGAAAGCAGTCAAGTGCAGGTGAGATGCATCAGCTGCAACTTTTTCCGCCGTCGTTCTCTTCGAAATCGTCGGTATATTTCTTTGAGACAGACAGCATGGAAAATTCATCGTTTATTGAAATGTTATTTCGCTCACAATATATGGAGTAATTTATCTCTTATATAAATACAATTAAAACATCAGTACGAAAGTATAAAATATAAAAAATTATCTAGAGTCATTTAATTTAATTACTATATAAAATCCGTACATTCCTAAATCAAATTAATTTATTAAAGTTATTAAAAAAATCTTTTACATATACATCTTTCTTTTTTCTCTTCTTTTCTTTTTCACTCACTCTCTCTCTCTCTCTCTCTCTCTCTCTCTCTCTCTCTCTCTCTCTCTTTTTCTCGCTCTTTCATTCTTTAATTATATATATATTTATATATTAATTATAAAACAAAAGATAAGAATTTATAGCATTTTGTTATAATATTTTTAATATAAATTTTAAAATATTTCTATTCTCAAATAAAAAGTGTCGTAGGAATTTTTTCTTTCTGTTTCAAAAACTCGATTATTTCAATTTCGAGAAAAACAAAGCGTATAAATTACAATTAATACTGTCATGCGTTTTGCAGTTTCGTAAAAAATCTTCCATATATTAATCATTCTTCAGTCAGACCAAAATGTAGGAATTTCCTCTCACGGCATAACATCATTTATAAACTAAAAGCCCTCCGCGTATTTTACAGTTTAGTGGCATTGAGGTAGGATAAATAATGCGGGAACATTTGTCAACTTATTTTTGTATGCCACTTACGTGGAAATACTTTCAATAAAAAATTCACACGGGATTCCTTCCACCCGGAAGCACAGTGGGCGAGACAACGACGCTCACGTAGGCGAGAGGACGAGACTCGAATGGAGATCTCGAGATCACCGCGCGTCCCACCCAGTAGGACATGAGTGGAACAATAAGAGGACGTGGCCGGAGGACCTAAACGGATGGATAACTGAGCTCTTGTTAAAAATGTCTCGACATTTCTCTGAGATGCGGACAACTTCGCACCCTTCTTTACGACCTGTTCAAAAGATATAGGATATAGGAATAAGGATAGCGAAAGAAGCTATAATCAAGCCTAACATTTAATGAATTTAACACTAGAACTGCCTTTGGTGCTATTTTGATTCCGCTAATTATTTAAATTTATTTATTTTTTTGTACATTATACTGAAAATATGTAAATATAATACAAATAATTCTAGTGATATAAATAATATCAAAATAATTCTTCACTGATCAAACAAGAAATGACTAAATAAGAAATTATCAAACAGTTTTAATGAAATATCGTCGGCGATTCTAGTGTTAAGATAAAAAAGATTTTAAATATTCTTTACTAAACAAATTTTTTGACATATTTTTGTCAAAATAATCTTGTATTTTATAATAAATGTTATTGCAGGTAAAATATAGAAATTATGAGTAGCCATTGAATCGAATTAAAATAAAATAAATTTGTCGTTTGATAGAATATAAAAGTAACATCAATTAGTGAACGTAAAACGAAATTTCATAAAAAAAGTACACAAAGTAGAATTGTGATTAATCAACTAAATAATCCAACTGAAACGACCGTAGTTCTTTTGCGTGCTATTTTTTGCGATAATATTTGCACCACTTTCAATGCAATCGATCGAGCGCATCAAAGCCACGTACGTACAACATGCGGTACAATAAAAATTATACACTCACCCTGCAAAAGCTGGTTATTGAAGAGATCTGAAACAGAAAGCATAAATGAGCAATTAGTACAGAGTATACATTATACATACGGTATACATTTTGCGCGTTTCCGAGCAATGTCGGCAATTGAAATTCAAAAGTTACCCGATGTGCGGAAGCTTTCGAAGCGATCGCCGCGAGAGCTCGCGAGCCATTCGACGCCATTCAGCGAAACTTTTCCTCTGGATTATCATAAGAACTTTTTTGATGCGAGAATAGCTACGCCGCGCGTCGCTCGAGAAAAACGCAAACGTATTTTACGTATATTTGTAAAAACTTCACCGATTTTTATTTCCTCGCGAGAAAGGCTCGCAGTTTGATGCACGAAAGCTTCGCCTGGCGGTACGAGTCAAGCTTGAAATCTAATTTTTTTTTACAAAAATTCGTTAGAATTTTAATCATTTTTCTTTCATATGGTAATAACATAATACGTCTGTGTGATCACTAGCTCAAAGATAATACTTCCCTTATTTCAAAAAGTAAATAACTTTCATGAAAGATAAATAAGTCGAAAAATATTCCTTTCGTTTTCATTTCATCTTATTTTCGCTCATTGCATCCTTCCAGCGGGTTTATGATGAAAATTTTTGATCGCTTTTATATGAGCGATTAAAGAACTCCAAGATTTCATCCGTAAAATTGATGTGCTTCGAACGTGCGTGTGACACAAAGGGAATTTGCTTTCTAAACGCGGGCGGTTTGCGAGCCTGCGGCTGTGTGCGGGCCTTATTAAGGAATCCCTTTGATCATGCGGCGATTAAACGACTGATAGAAGGGCAACAGCCGGAAAGAGAAAGCCGGTGACGAACTCTTGCCTTTGCGAGCTGCAAAATGATCGTGAAAAACGGGTACACTGGTATCTCTCTCTCCTCGTGGCGATTATGTACCGCGTGCACACGAACTTCTCAATGAGCCGCGAATCAGACGATCGTTCGAATCGTTGTTGACTTTCTCGATCGTTGTTTGTGCAATTGCCTGCACGTTAAACCAGTATACTACGGTTATACGACATTACGTTTTTATTATATACAGTTGACTATTTTTTATTTTTGATCAAACTTTATGTTCTTCTATTTTATACATGGTAAGAAGTTTTGCTGAAGTATTTAAAAATTTAGCTAGATACAAAAAATAAAAATTGAAGCATTTAAAAATAATTTAATTGCAGTGTCTAAAAATTCAACTGGAATATATACGAAAAATTTCAATTTAGCTAGAAAAGATATCAAAAAAATTTAGCTAGAATAGATACAGAAAATCTAAAAATAATTTTGTTGAATCAAAATAATTATGTAGGATGCTCAAGCTGATTGCTAGAACATCAAAATTTTTTGCAATATTGTTTATCATGTTTTTACATAATTATTCTACATAATCATTTTGATAGTCCAACAAAATTATTTTTAGATCCATATCTATCTGAATTTTTACATATTTCAACGAAACTTCTCAACGTGCATATTTATTTCATAAATAAATATAATTCATATAAATTTCTTTACAATTAGTGCAAATACATATTTTATTCATTATTGCACTAAAATAATGACATCAGAACATTGTAAATTTTTACGAAAATTAAATAAATATTAGATCATGAAAACGTGTTATCAAAACAGCTGACAAGTACAATATATTATATAATAATCATTTGAGAATATACGCAAACTGCAATTTTTATTTTGGAGTTTTGCACGTGGGATTTAGTATAGTTTTACGCAATCATTATAATATCAAATTTAATATTAATATATTACGATCAATTTGGAGATTGTATCATTGTGGCAAAGCAAACAGCTTTCGAAGGCTTATAGTCAGCCCTATGCATGAATGGTTCCTGATTCGGCATTATGTTAATATCTCGGCAAGCAATAGGTCGATGCTTATTGTTTGCCTTTGATCAGTTATCTGCTTAATTGGCTTCCGATTTAGATCGCCCTCAGGCTTAAGCGAGTAATATTCGATGAGATTTCCTACGCTGAAGTACACTGTCGAGTAAAAATAGGGAACAAAGGGATTACGACGAGCTCGATAAGCTTTGTCCCATGAAGCTTAACGCCCTGTGTCTACACGGGTTATAGAGTTGGGCAAATTTACGAATAACGAGAAGTCAATATTTCATGAGGCATTTTATAATTTATGTCAGAATATGTATTGGAATAAAATGAGATATCTTAAAGTAACAATCTTACTTTTATAATACAGGATATTTTACACTTATTACGAACAATCATAATACGTTAATTAACAAATAAGTCATCTATTAAGGGCACTATTTACGATGATATAACAATGTTTTTAATATTAAATCTGTGGACGAATGTGGCTGCCGTTTTACATAAAATTGGTATTACGCGACCCGTCAAGACCCCACTCCAGTGGGATTTTCACCGGGAACATCGAGAATTTAATGACTACTTTGCAGCATATCAAAGAAAATCACCGGCATTCCTCCGGACTCTCTTTCGGATAAGCCAATGTTTGTGCAGCTGAGTCATACGTAACGAATTAAACGTTTCCTGGAAAACCGCTCGAACGCGTTGCAAGCCTCTCTCATTCGCGAGAATGATTTAATGCAGCGGATTTAGATCACGTATTTCAAACATTCCGCCGCAAACGAAGGATCGTAGATCCTTCTATTCCGCCGTAATTCTCGATGATCCCCCCCGGATATTTCACAAATGTCGACCTAACGAATCATATTCATTCTTCGAAGCTCCGATTTCGAACGATATACCATGTTTGTCTATAGATCAGCTTTACGCAATGCTACGATCTAGAAAGTAAACACGATTTTTAATAAAATTGTACCACGATCCGAAGGGATTAGCGTACAGTTACGAATAATATGTTTTCAATACGCGTATTCCACGAGTAGCTTATCGCATAATTTTCTTCCAAAAATTCTCCACGTCATTTTTCCTTTCAAACAAGTCTCTTTATAATGTGCTTTATCTCTTTGCGAGCGCACGCACGCGTTTAATCTCTCCGCGCAAATTTTCTCGCATTCGGATGCATTATTACACGAGCATTCTCTTTCCGCTTCCTTCTCCAGCAGGAATCGATCGCGTCAACAAATGTATCGCAGATGGCATACTTCGATAGTAAATTCCCGAAGTCTCCACGTCGTGAGAGCCAAGCGTGACAAGAGAAGCAAGACGCTATCGATGCACATAAGTTCGATCCGGCAGGCGACGAATTGAAATCTTGATTTATGGTAGCGTATATACTCTGAATCTCCTCGTTCGAGTCGCGTATTGGGTGGCTCAAGAAGAAGCAGGAAAGTTTCGTTTCAAAAGAAATTGCCACTCCATTTTTTTTCCTAGCAGCCAGAGCTAGATGTACGTCTTTGCACAGAAGTTTCTAATTTAACTTTAATTACAGAGTAATTACGCTTCGAAAAGACCCGATCTTTTGTAACCATAACTTTTTCGGCTAGTTCAAAGACGATTTTTTCCTTAGAAAAAAATTTCGAGATCATTATTTATCGTACTTTTCTAATTTTAAACATTTTGAGTATAAGTATAATACGATAAATCCCATTTTTAATCAGCAGCATGTAATAAAAGCGTACGATGAAATATGGAAATCAAACAAGACTTCAAAGTTAGTTATCATTGCGTTTTAGGCGAATTCTACATGAAATAAGATAACGTTATCGCTGCGAAATATCCTGTTTATCCACAAATGCGAGGCTTGCAATCAGCCTTCAGGTCGATGCACCTATCGTCACGAAAAAGCGGGGATGTGACAACGAGGGATGAAAGTACTCGTACCCAAGGGACACCTTGGTGATCTAGTGACACACGAAGGATGAGGCGCGATCCGCTTCCGTCACCCCGTGCTCGCTCGCGCGTGTGAAAACGGAAAGAATTCGTTGCGAGAAGGAACGCGACGAATGAACGGGTTGCCTTCATAGGTATGCACCGAGCGCAGCGAATGGATACGCTCCGAGGTGATACGGTGTTAAATCTTTCTGTCAGAGATCGGTGGAATCTCTCGGGTGAAGCACGCGCGATCGTGGCAGACTTCGCTCTTTGAGGATCTTCGAATCGACTACGCGCGCGTTTTCCTGTTCATTCTAAGGCATCCCTCGTGTTAGATGCCAGTCTGGATTTTATTTTTTATTTCCTCGTGAAATATATTGAAGAATATAACTCTTGATGTCTGGAATACAAGTAGGGTTCTCACTCAACTATAATTTATAATATAATTATTACAAATACAAATATCAAAGAGGCTAAATGTCGGTCTTGCAATGTAAACTGCGGCGAATCTTGGTGCCCAATCATAATTTGTGAATCTTTTGTATCTCCTGCTCATCCAAGATGAGCAAGACATTTAGCAAGACATCTTTGATATTTGTATTTGTTTATATCAAAATCGGTCTCATATATAGTGTGTATAATTATTATTTTCGCAATAAATTCTTTATAATGTTATTGAAGATTCTTATTAACATCAATGTTACTAAAATTGCTTAGGCAGGTTTAAATTGTGAGATATTACGTAGTCCAGTTTCAGCTTAGAACTATGTTTAAAATCAACAAATAAGTAGCGCACAATTGCGTGAATTAAAAATTTGTAAATAAATTCATATAATATTATTAAGTACTAAGATCTGCTTACCTGCTTTGATCAAAAATAGCTTTCTTGTTTATGAATTTGTTATTATTATACATTTTTTATACAGATTTTTTAATTAATTTCATTTAAATTGTGAATGAAATTGTTGCAGATGTAATTAATAATAATATAATAATAGTAATATAATATTATTGTATATTATAGATATTGTATATATTGTATATTATTATATGCATTTATGTATTAACAAGCAGCAATTAATATATCATATAAAGAAATATATAAAAAAAATATTTAACTCTCAAATTTGTTGGACAGTATCTTTTTTCGTTTTTTTCTCTTTTGCAGTCCGCCAGTTACAACAATACAATTATCTTAAATTTAATAAAATTTAAGTGATTATATTAGCCGATAAAGCTTATTTCGCAGCTGCATGTAGGATGATTGCATTTAAGAGCCCTAATTTATGGCGCTCGTGAATGACGCAATCGATTGAAATCTCAGAACGTTCGCATGCGGAACATCATCAAAGTACTCATGTTGGTCGATACTAACAAACGTTGTCGCAAAGTATCGTGCGTTAAGTGCAGGCGTGCGTGTCATCGTAACGTCAACTAGCTGGATTTCAGTTTTCTCTGCATTTCCGAGTTCAAGGCATTCTTGAGCGAGTATGAAAAATAGTCCAACCATTTACTCAATTCTGTAACGTGACTCGAATCCACGATATGTTAAAATACTTTTACATATAAGCCTTTATCACGAGTAAAAATAAAAGATTATATTCGCGTTTCTTTTTTCTATTAACAAATAAATCGAGGTACGTAGCAAAAAGCTAAACTTCGTATAAATTAATTAAATATAGAATTAATCGTAGAGTGTAATTTGCTCCGTATTCTCTAACAACGAACGTGTAAAATGTTTGTATCAAGTATTAGAAAGTTTCAGTTATTTACTGAACCAATCTAAAATTAACTATTCTGCTCTGCAATAGAGTTTCTTGTATTTTATATTTGAGAGGAAGAGAAAAAGAGTCTCTCGGAAAAGTTAAAAGCATTTTTAAAAGTAGTAAAAATGTATACTAAAAGTTTTTTGTTATTAATAAAGTTTAAATATTTAGGAACGCTGCAGTTTCTTTTTTCCTCTATTTTTGAAATTGTTTTGAACTCATTGTGAACTTTATCTTAACATTTGGATCGCATAAATAAACTTCATCTTACTTTTCTCTTACGATGAGCTAAAGTATTCGATAAGTATTCGATAAAAACCATTAAAAAAAAAAACAAATAAAATATTCAATAAAAATTCTACAGAAAGTAAGAAACAAATATTCAATAAAATCTCTACAGAAAATAAAAGAGAAAGAGACACTTATACTCGTCTATTATATACGTGTGACATACATCGGCGAAACGCCCGTGGTCACCGCACAATTAAACCATCGGCGAGATAATAGCGTCCGTGTGTGCAACATATGGTGGGTGTAAACGCTCGCGGGAAGAACGTAATAGGCAATCCGCGCTGCAAGTCGATCCTCGCAACTCGCACCCCGAGGGCTCAAGTCTAACTGGGTAGTAGGGGTGTCTAGACACCCAATCTCTTTTGCCACTCTCTTTCGCTTCCTTCCTCCTTCTTCTCGACGGTATTAACCTTTACACGTATCGCGATAGTAACTGGTCGAAGGACAATGTTCGAGAGTGAACGGGGGAGACCCTCTTTGCTCTTTGAACGCGCCCGGAAAGCATAAACGTATAGTCACGCCGCTCGTGAAATAGAAGGGTTGAAGAGTGTCGCGCGAGAACTCTTGTTTGTGGCAACAACTAATCTCGCTGAATGTATATTTTTTTTCTATCTTCCACTTTTATCCACAAAGCTTGGCCTCTATTAAAAGCGTGATGTAAATATTTCTTTACACACACAATAATTTTAGTTAAATAAGTAAAAAATATCTTGAGATTGAAATATTTTTAAATATTTTAATAATCTTGAAATATCTTGAGAATTTATAAGAATTATATTATTATAGTGAATACGTATCTTTCTTGTTTATAACAAAATATCATAATTATTTCGTACATTCTGGAATTAATAAAAATTTTTATAAACTTTGTGATTCTTAATTCTTAAAATAAAGAGATTATTAAAATGATGATAATTTTTGAACAGATATTGATTTCTTTCTATCTTACATCTATACAAAAAGAACGGTTTTACGATTCATTTGAACCATCAAAATAATTATGTAGGACATTCAAACTGTTAGAATGTTAAACCTTCTTGCAACATTGTCATCAACGCTTTCCATATAATTATTTTGAAGGTCTATAACAAAAATGTTTTCAGATCTGTATCTAGCTAACTTTTTAAATCTTTTAGCAAAACTGTTCTCTCCGTATAAAAATAGAAAAAAACTTTTAAAATTGTGCAAGCAGCAAAATTGTAAATTTTGATTTTAAAATGATCTATTCTCAAAGTAAATACATATACATGCCACGATCGCACATTTTTTATGTTCTGGATTATTCAAACGTTCTCGACGTACTATACTTTTTAGAAAAAAACAGTATTTTTTAGAAATTGAATATCTTATAGTAACATAACTATTTGATGGTTTTCATTATACGGTCTACCTTAATTATCAAATATTAATTCCAGACTAGGTATAAATAGTCACGTTAGTAGTACCGGATCAACAATTTCCGCGAAGCCGACATATAATATCGAACGGAAAACGCGTCGAGCGTGTTCTATCCGATAAACACGAGTGCTTTTTCTTTTTATAACGAGACCATAAATGTGCATCATGAAACGAATCCGGGAAATAATCATATACGGTCGATACACCCGCTCTGTACGGAATTTACTATTTATCTTTCGCTATTGAAAATGTGCACAATTACTTGGTGCTTTGAACTGCGCCCGAGATATGACGCAAACATGCGCTTTGTAACGCGATGGGGACAGTCGCATATATCGCACGTGTGCGTGTGCAACGCATATTGAAACGCTATGTAGAGAGATATCGCCACTCATCGCGTAAGTAGAGATAACTGGAGCGCGATAATAAATAATATGTGATCGAACGCGACATAAATGTCGTATATCTTCGCGACTGTTTGTGATTAAGGTATTGATTAATTTGTTATTAACATTATTTAATAATTAAAATCGGAATAATAAGATCGCTGAAACCCTTTACAGAGTCCTGGCAAACGCGCTTATCGCAATCAGAATCGTAGAAAAACATGGACTGTACCTAACTTTATACAGTTTGCCTTTGAGTTCGAATTTCAGATGCTTGATGAAGTGTCGTAATTACAAAATGTTTAAATCAACAAAATATCAGTTTACAACAATATCGGAAAAATACTAAAAATAAGCGTTTGTTCAGAAAAAACAGGGAAATCTTTGTATTACAATGCTTGATAAATATTTCTCTGGTCTAGCCACAGTGCAGAGAACGATCCTTCGGCAGCGCATGTTCGGGGAATCGATTCCTCGTTTACACAGCTGTGGAAGTGACTCAAACGAACAGCGTGTGCTCAGGAAAATTATCCAAAGCAGCAGCGGACATTAGTCGGACTATATGCTATTCTCGACCTAATTCTCGACGCGCTGCACATCCGCAGCCCTTAAATTGTAACCGTAATGCGGAGTGGCGCATTCCGATTCTGATGTAAGATAACGAACGGTTTGGTCGAGAAATAGGTAAAGCTAGAAAATCCTATGTGTTCGTCATTGAAGCGCATTTCCTTCGAACCGCAGACTCTTTAACCGATTTTAGGTCGATTTCTTCTTTGCAGAAATATAAAAATCATCCTTTTGAATTACGAGCATGGAAAAAAAGATAGAAAATTATTAGTTTGCAGCAGCAAAAATCTATATATAGTAACTAAATTTCAGTTACACACATATTTAGCTATCGCACACGGATTCTTACCGCTGCAACTAATCTTTTTTTTCCGTGAGCGATTGAGAATAAAGAGCTTTTTGGAGATTTTGCAGTTTCCAGTAGTTTAAAGAAAATGCGGTTAATAAAAAATAAGTATCCAATCATGCTTCCTGTTAACATATATATATATATACTTCGTAAATGGCTAGAAAACAATGAAAATTAATTGAATGGGAAACAAATAAATGTAAACTTTCACGTACCACTTAAATGCACTCGGCTATGTGACTATTTTCATTGTTCGAGTTGTTCTATGCAACTAATACAATGAAGCGTATCCATAACAGTTATTTTTAAGTTAGAATCGGCTTAAAATTTTCCTTTTTAAATTTATTTTATTCATATAATATATTCAAGCTATTCAAGTTTTTAAAATACCAAATTAACATATTTAGCTATAATAAAGCTTATTAGTGCCTCAATATTGTTCGCGTTACAAATGAGACATACGAGTAAACGAAACAATGTCTTTAATTAACAATCCATTGTTACGAAATTAACAGATTCCAGAACAAATATTGGCTTACTTTAATTATCGCGGCCGATCCGCACAGTATGTGTTACAATTTCGACAAGGGATGCCAATATTTCGCGGCGATAAACTGATAAACTCATGTCATTCCGCAGTTCACGGATCCCGCGATGGTAGCGCGCAAATAATTGCGTTATCTATTCTACTGCGCGTAATGCGCAATGAATGCCAGTGTATATCCACGACATTAACGAAATTGCTCTCACGTCCGTTCGCCGATCCATTTGAATCGCGACAGTGTGAAAATTTAACGCCTTCAACGTCCGTGCTGTAATGGATTTTCCACCTTCCGCTCATTAAAATTAGACATTTAAAAGCGGAACGGTATCGATACTTAGTACCCGTATCAAACATTTACTAGACAATGTCCATCTCCTACGATAACTCACTTCCTATCTGAATTCTGTCTTTGATCTGTCCGTTATTTAACGCTCGATTTCATCGTTTATTCGCGGATGTACGGATAAAATAATAACGATTGTTACCTCTTGAACCTTCCGATGGACAATGATTTTGTGCCATTGATGATCGTCGAACCGCACCCTGGCCGGCTTTATGTGCAGATCCAATCTTCCTTTGGCTAGGGTCATACCGACCGCGGCACCTCCGTCTCTCAACGATATAGTGAGATAATCATCGCCCTCCCCTGTAATTAAAAACAGGACTAATGAAATCGTGTCGCGAGCACGTGCGCCTAATATACATCGCACAGTGAATGAACCCTTATCTCACACTCGAGAGTGCAAATAACGCCGGTGAATTAATTGTGACAGTGGATGACGCGAGATTGTCGAAAACCGAAAATGCTCGTAGCCGTCACAGACATTTTTTATTCGTATCTGTGTTGACGCGCCCGGGAACATTACCGTCCATTGAGCGCGATCCCTTTTGACGCGTTAACGTCGCACGCATTGCCTGGAAAAAAAAGATCGGCAGCAGCGCATGCAAATTCCGACGCAACTTTTTAATCCCCGCGGCGACGTCGCCCCATCGGTTTTCCTCGCTCGCTCCATTTTTTGTCGAGCTCGCCCGCCGGATTATAGCGCGATGCGACGCGTATAAATCGATTACGACCGCTTAACCATTAGTTTCGGGGCACTTAGTATCCGAGCGACCGGTTAAAACGTCCAACGATCGTCGTTAATAATTATCGTGTCAGACTCGCCAGGAAATCCTCGGATTATGTTATACTTGTAACGAGCTAGAGGATCAAACGATTCCGCTGATAGAACGAGAATTTTGCAATTAAAAGTTACGTGCGATAAGTATCGTAAAAAATTCTTGTACAGTTAATATCAGATACACTCAGAGAAAAAAGTCGTACCAGCAACTAGAAATTTGAAGACAAATAGCGACTCAACTATGTATTATAAAGTTGTAATAACAACAATGAATAAGTAATACGAACTAAGAAAATGTGGTAATATAAACTATTTATAATAAATTGTTCAACAAACTACAGAAAAATAGTCGTATAATAATAATGTTTTTTTCCAAGCCATCTCAACAATAATTAATTAGTTATGCTTCACTTTAAAGAAATATTTGTCTAAACTAAAAAAATGTGGTAGTATATCTTATTTGTATAAAGTCTATATAACTGTGATAGTTGAGTCGCTATTTCACTATCAATTAATAGTTGACATATATTGTTACCGTTATTATATTGTTATAGTATTTAATACTACTTTAGTTCTTGTTACCTTATAAAACTAGTGCCAGATTAACTTACAGACTTAATTGCCAGACTTAAATTACAGAGTTGTCAAAAATATAGTTGCCACAACTATTTCGTTTTCTCTCAGTGTACAATTTAGAGTATAAAATGTATATCTGTTAGAAGCAATGAAAATGATTTCTTTTAAGAAAAAAAAATCGAAATTAAAGAAACGAAAATTGATTTATTACATAGAAAGAGTAGTTTTGCTGAAAGATTTAAAATTTTAGCTAGACACATATCAGAAAAGTAATTTTGTTTTTACGTTATTAAAATAATTATGTAGAACGCTTAAATTAGTTGCTAGAATATCAACATTTTTTGCAGCATTGCTCATTATTTTTAAGATTCCAATAAAATTATCCAACAAAATTATTTTCTGATTTATATCCAGCAAAATTTTAGATCCCTTAGCAAAATCGTCCTTTCCATATATTAATTTTTACTAATAAAATTAAATTTATAACAATTTTTCTTAGTATGCGGCTTGAGACCTAATAAACTCTTTGTGAATATAATATTTTACTTCTCTCTCTCTCTCTCTCTCTCAAGCTGTTGCATTTGATGGAATTTACGGAATTTAAAAGAAAAAAAGGCTCTAGTTTTGAGCATTTTCTTTTAATTTACGATTATTTTTCGCGGTGTAGCGAATAATAATAAGAAGGATTTTTTAATCCAAAAATAAGAGAGGCGTTAATACGCTGCGGAGCAGAGATTATAATTTTCGTGAGTAGATCAGACGCTTAAAGCGCATCGGAAGAGACACAAATGGGGTGCGGATATGCTCGTGAATCTCGCAAACGCCACCGTCGGTTATTGCCGCAGTAGCTTTAAAATCGGACCGCGTACTAATTATCCCACGGGCAGTCGGGAACTCGAGCGTATAAAAGATGCAGGCAGTACTTCGAGCTTAATTGCTGCCGGCGCGACGCATTAGCGTGCGCTTAAGTGCATTACGTATCGCGCTTTTATTTGCATAAACCACTATTGCCCCGGCGCACCGCGAATCACTATCGGAAAACAAACGCGATAACAATACGCGTTATCTACCACGAAGATAGCGCCTGCATGGCGGATACGCGAAGAGCAGAGAAATCGGCAGCAAACTCCTGCGCGTTTCCGCGTTATGATTACATCCCTAGTCGAAATTCCCATGGGTGATCCATTTCACTCAACTCTGCGCCACTGAATATTTAATCATCGGAAAGCAAACAGAATTTTTAGAATCGGAAATAACAGTCGCTGATCGCCAATACATTCATGAAAACATGCACGAAATTGTTATTCATCGTTCGCTCGTTATTTGAATGTACTTTGCCTCATTATCCTCTGGACGCAAATTATCCGCGTAAATCCCGATTATATTCGAGAAATAGCTTTGCGCATAATCCGCGTTGCGGATAGTTATTCGTAAACGGGCGTAAAGTTCGATGTGAATTTAACGCACCACTTGGCTCGGCACGTGAGCGAAGTACGTAGAAGTAAGTGGCGCAAGTAGCGAAAGACGAAGATGGTCAGACACGTTCCGGCGGAATTCTCGAAGGGAGTCGTTAAGTTCAACGCTTCGCGAGGGAATTCTCGCGATTTGAAAGAACGAAAGTGCGTGGCGTGACGATTATTATGCTCCCCCCGTGAAAATACGTGCGATTCAAATGCGCGACGAGCGCGCGATTGTATTATAGCTTATCTCGGGAACAAATGAGCAACCAGGTGCGAGCGCGCCGCGGAGATGCAAGAGAGAGAGAAACGAATGCTACGTATGCATCTTGTGTGTTGCATGTGTGCGGATATGTGAATGCGCACACGGGTGTATGTGTGTGTGTGTATGTGTGGTACGGCATTGCGGCTCTGGTATATAGGTTTCGAGTTGCGCTGCAACCGGAGCGGAGGTGCAAACTCCTCCTTTTACTGCGGATGGTGCAGTCTTGCCGTCTTGGCTGCGCTGATTCCGCCGTTCATTACGTAAGTATGCCATAAAGTGGAGGTTCATGTGCATCCGGGGAGAAACCATAATATGTCAGATGAAACGATGGGTGTAATAAAGGTACAATAAATTGGAAATCTGACCGAAATGCAAGCGAGTAAGAAACAAACTTTCATCTCGACTTTCAGCCACTCTTCTCCCGATTATTCAGCAAATTTGTTTTAAATTTATTTTATATATATATTTATTATATATATATATATTTTTTGCATCTTTGCATTTTTAATTCCAAACTAAAATTTTGTTGAAATCTTGAAATTAATATCGAAAAGCAACGTCGTGATTTGTTTTTCTAAAACTTACTTTTGCGAACATCTCATTAAACTCAAACACTTGTCGTATAAAACTATTGGTCTTTTTGTATCTTAAAAAGAATTGATTAATTGATCGTAATTACAACATATAATTATAAATAGCGTAGAGTTTAAACATTTTTGCAACTGTTGTTTTGAATAAGATTTTGAAATTATGTTGGAGCTGAATATAAAATTAGAAATTGTTGATATAAAATGTATTTGCAAATTAACAGAAATTAAATAATTTGATCTGATTCTCGATCGACATCCTAGAATAATAACGTATGCTTATCGTGCACTATTCTGCGCAGGAATTTTTTAGAATCAAGTTTAATAAGTCAAACAAGATCAGATATCATACCGTCTTAAAATAAAAGACGGAGAGAAGGGATAATAAAAAAAAAGATGTTAAGCAGAAAGAGGAAAGAAAAGAGAGAGGTCTCCATTGGCCATACGTCCGATATCCAAACCAACCATTGAAACGTTCTAATTGACTATAGTGTCAGTACGAGAGAGGAGGAGCAACCGTAAAGATTTAATATGCGACCATTGTCCAAGATGGTTCCATTGTCTATCTGCATTCGCTCAAATGATATTCGGTCGCCGGTAAGTTACTCGATTAAATGCGACTCTATTATTAATCTTCCCGAATTGTTTTCAATTAATCGCTTCCACGATTGTTTCCAGAACAGAACATTTACAGCAATTTTATGCGTCAATCCATATTTCCAATCATTATTTTCTTCTAATTTTGTACCTATACATTAGTTACTCACCCAGTATATAAATCGCGAACATTTTCCATTATCAAGAATCTATTTTCTTAACTGCCGGTAAACGAATTTGAAAGTGGGACAATTCGCAAATGGAAATAAAATCGATCAAAGGGAAGTTATTATAATTGACAAAGAAAGTCGTTTGCCATGAACACAGGAAGTACTTACCGGAATAAAATAGAAGTCCATTTGGCTGTCTCGTTTTGAACTGAAGGCTTATAGATTCTTGTGTACTGAGTACCGGTTCTCCTTTGCTCAAATCTATCGTGAGATACTCAGTCCCTCTGAAGGATGCTTCCAAGGGAGCTTTGTCTGGAACAAAAAAAAGGGCACCGGTTTATAAATCGGCCAATTCGCCACAATGGCTTTCGTTAGAAACTCGCTTAGCGAATTATCGGCACAAACTAAAAAAATAGAAAATATCTTTCTCCTTTATTGGAATTCCCTTTGCAATTTCTTCTTCGAAAAGAAAAATCTATCAACTATATTAACACAATATATACGATTAATATTTTCAATTTTATTGCAAATAATGGGAAAAACTTAAATGATCAATTATACGCATTGTTTCAAGAACTAGTCCATATGAAGAGAAATATGCTTATTATTTAATTACGTCTTTTAAAGCTATTATCAATGGCCAGAGGAATATCTTTGGTATCTTTCTGAGATTGCGGTAAATAACGGGATTTCTCAGTCTTCTTTCGCAAGTTTGCGAATCACAGTAATAAGTGCCAAGAATCCCAACCCATCATCTTGGAAGCGACGCGGCTCTCGAGAAAAATCGACGCGGGCGGATTTATCGTGGCAATTCGTTTCTAGCGCAGTTGAGCGAGCTGAAAGAGATACGAAGTGGTGGATATATAGTACAAGCGGCTCTTCCTTACGCGGATCCGCCGGATGATTTGCGGCAGTAATGAACATTTCAATCGGTGCATTCGACCCCGCGGCGCGATTTGGCGACGCGCCAGTGCCATTAAGCTCATCTTACGGTCTTTTTGCGCGACCGCGCTTACCTTTGTTTCGTCGCGATAACAATGAAAGATGGAAAATAACGGTGCGTCCGCGACCGAGCGGTCTCTCACGAGCGGAATCTCAAAATCCGATTAAATGTCCTCGTCGAATTGAATAAAGAGTGTCGGGGCTTGTTTGTAGCACTGTGAATGATAAGAGAATCCGAAACAAGCCGATCTTGACACTTAACAAAAGAGGAGGAAAGAAAGTTTCAAATGCGTGTATAAAGCGGAAAACACGGATTTAATTTCACAAAAACGCTTTCACAAATTCACTCTCCAATTTATTTAATGAATACGTTATCAGTACTATAAAATATTAATAAATATTAATAAAAGATTAATAAATATTCCAAAAATAATTTAACTTGTGCTCTTCTGTACTTTTATTATAATATAATTTTATATACAGTGTATTCGTGTTTAATATATACTTAGTGAAACTTTTTAAGGCTCCTGTTTATCCACCACTATTACTTTAGATTGCGACATCAGAAACAAGAGAGAAAATACACAATAAGAATTCTTACAAAATATATTAAAATGGAAAATATATGTTTTGAAACAATCAATAGAAATTACTTATAAAATACACTCTCCTTTTGTTAATAAATAACTATATATCTAAAAATAAATTATGTATTATCAAAATAAGTTATCGAAATAAGTTATATTCATAGCTATGACAAACTATTAAATTAATAACATGTAGAAATAAGTATAAGATTTAATTTTCCCCCGAAACAAAAAAATAGTTTTCAGTATATTAATAAGTTTATTTTATCAATTGCAAATGTGTATGTATGTGTTATTTCGTTGAAAAATATTTCTATTTTTAAAAAATTTTATTGTGTATTTTCTCGCTTCTAACGTTACAATTTGAGATAATAGCGGTGAGCGAACGGGAGCGTTAATAAAAATTTATCGAAGTCCACTTCGATCATCTCCGATCGAAGAGAAAACACAATCGCCGCGCGTATCTTTCGGGCTGTTCTGTAGGGATACAGCGGATGTTTCAGCAGCCGTTAAGCTTACTTGGTCATTGTCTTCCTGCGGGCGTATAGCGGCAGTTTAGCGGCAAGATTTATGGAAAGGGGGAAACGCGCGCGATTGATCGCGAGAGTGCGCCAGGTGCAGAATTACGCGGCACCCATTGCTGACTTCCTAATGAATGGCTGGCGATTAATACGGATTAGCGGAGGCGCGTGTATCGACTACGCTAAGGTGCACTTAGCCATGATTTATGTGCGACTTTGTCAATGTATTCTTCGATGCTCAATAAAAATGTTGAAACAAGATATAACGTTGGTTAAGGAAGAAGGAGTGAAACTTCCGGATTGACAGAATAACGTATCTTGTGCATATGAATCAGTGTAAGACAGGACTAATACTATTCTCTTTCTTTCTCTCCCTTTTTCTTTTTTTTTTTTAATTTAATATGACAAATTCTTCAACAAATTCGAAATTAATTGTTTTCTTAATCAAAGTAAGTATAACACTATAATGCTTTTATTATAAAATGAAAACAGGATTCCCTCCCTCCCCCAAGCTCGTTTTGAAAATTTCCTAGGCTAGTATTATCGAGAGCAGACAATGTCTGTCGAGCGCAAAGTAGCACGGACCCTGAAAGATAATTACCATAAAACGTGGCATCTCGCGCGCGCATATTATACTGCTTAGATAATTACGCGATATCCGGCAGATTGGTGTTGGTTTTGCTCCATTGGGGATCATTTGGCACTCCGTGGCGTCTCAACTAAATCGATCGGCCGATTTCGCAGTATTCGCGCATATAACGCAAGCACCGGATAATTAACATCAGCCGTGCGTAATTACTCCGCGAATTAAGCATCCGCTCGGTCTTTCTGAGAATTAAATTTCCGGAGGTGAAACAAGGAGCACGATGCAATTCGCAACAAATTAGAAAATGATTCAAACGGTATGCGGAATGTTACTTTCAGTTACAAAAATATATGGAAATTTTAATCTGTCTAAATAATAAGAATTTTATTACATCGTAAAATCAAGTTTACAGCCTATTTGTTTATTTGTCATATTATATTTGCCTTTCCTCGTTTGTCAAGTATTGAATCGCGCTTGATATCACAAAAAAAAAGAAAGAGAAAGAGAAGTTTTTTCAGTCGGTTTTTAAAAATTTATTTTAAAGTCGAGAAAAAATAAACAAAAAGAGAAAAACAGAAGAAAAGGAAAGAAAGAAGAAGAAAAATAATATATTCCTAGCGTCTAATGGCTTACGTCGTTGGTAGAAATATCAATATCTGAAGAGAGAAAGACGGAAATATCTGTTCTTTACTCGATAACTGGCAAAGAAAAATAACTGGGAAAATGCCGATATCAGGCAATGCATTACAAGGTATCGGTGTTACATAACGTTACACGACCGCAACCTTGTTAAACATATAAAGTTTTATTCAGACATTTTAATTTTTGTACTCTTATTTTTAATTTCATATTAAATTAATAATTGCGCAATGATAAACTATTGTACTAATTTCATCGGAAGTATTTAATGAAAATGTTAATTATTTAGAGAGGTATGTGTAACTCAAATAATTTTTTTTACATATAATTCTTGCGTACATGTGTTTTATACAAATTATTTATAATATCATATTTTGTTTATATTCTTTATTTATAATTTATTAATTTTATTTATTATAATTAAATTGTTTTATTTGTAATTTAATTTTTATTCATAATTTTATTATATTTAATAGCTGTACTCAATTTAAAATGAACTTAAAATGTAATAACAATTTAAAATTCTTAATTTTCATCAAAGTTATTAAATAATATAATTTAACAATGCGTTAGAGGATTACAAAATACAAAAGACAAACATTATTAGTTTAATCTAATATTCAACCAAAGCGTCTAAAAGGGAAAACCGTCTGTTTTTCTTGAGCAGCGGTAAAGCTCATTTGTTTGGCTTGAATTTCAGGAAACTTGCTGGCTGGAGTAAAATAAACCGTATCGAAGCTTAAGCTCAAGGTAGTGGATGCGGAAGTATATGCAGGGGTTTAATAAATCTCGACGGCTCACGCGGATAAAAGCGTGCTAAGGACGTCGTCCGATTTATTTAGTTCCTGCACTTTCGAATCTTTCTACGTCGGTATTCTCCCTGCATTTAAAGGATTGCCAAGTTAATCCTTGTAAACAGTTTGCTGCATGAGAAACGCCTCCGGCGAAAGTAATTTGCAATCCTTCCACAACGTAAATGCATATTAAAATATAAAATATTTAATAAATGGAGAGAGAAAGAGAGAGAGAGAGAGAAAATATAAATGTATAACGAGATTTAAAAAATTAACGATCGATAATTTTATCAACGTTATTTAAATTGTTGCAATTGTTAAACGTTAAAGTGATGATAAATTTTGAAATACAATTTCGTTGTATAGACACAGGTTTATTAAGATCAACGAAACGTTAAGTCAATATTTTTAATGATTCATTTTAAATCATCAATTTATTTTTGTTGAACTGAAGAAAATCTGGTAAAATGCAATTTAAGTCTCGTAAAAGAATTATAAATTTGATTAAGATCTTATAAAGTATTTACGTATTGTATATATACTGCATATATTGTATTTCGGTAAATTAATAGCAAGTGAATAGAGTAAACAAATTTTTAATTTTACAAAAAATACTCTATATGTGTTTATACGTTATATAAGTGTTACTCATTATAAATTTTGTTTTCTAAACTTTCGACCCAATTTTATTTACTCTTATGATATTCTTTTTTTCAAAACACTTGCATTAATAAACACACTTGTTTACTAACAGTTTAATTATAGTTGGCGAACGGTTCGCTTTCGCTCTCTTACAACTCACATAGAAATTTAACTCGTATCGTAAACATAACCGGAGAACTTTCTGCGTTTCTGACTCTAGCGAATAGCGTGGTCCACAGAAATCCCTTAAAACAAAACCTTTTACTTATCGTCATTGAAAACAAAGTTTCTCGGTATTAAAGCCGAAATCAGGAAAAGTATCTTTTTGAATGCCGCAAGCGCAACATGTTGAGAAGATTGGACGACACTCTAATAGCTGCGGATATAACGCGAAATCAACAATCGTATTTTTATAGTATTTGCAAGTCGAAGTGTTTCAGACTTTACGTAATATCATAAATTGTGTTATATCAACATAAAACTAACATTTGCAAAGTTTCTCATTGCTTTGCTTTCTCCTTCCAGCAAAAGGGATGCATTAGTACGATTTACAATGCAAAACACTTTGCTTAATCGACAATATTCTTACCACGGAGCATTACGTTAGTTACGCCACGTAATTGCATTAGTATTAACTAGGAGAAATTTTCATAGAGACTGATCTTTTCCTAACTTTCTTAAATCAGTAAAACGAGAGAAGAGAACCGTTTGAAATTCATAGGCGAGTGGCCGGCGGTGTCTTTCGTAGTCGCTTCAAAGGGCCGAAGAGAGAATCTCGCGGCGGCATTTTCCACCGGTATCCACCTCATGAACCGGCTCAAGCTATCGTATTAGCATGTATATTGCGTCACGTCGGTGCGACACATGATGACATCGCTCACCGGAAACTACCAAGGTGGTACGAGCCGTCGTTTTACTATCGCACGCCCCGTTGCGGCCCGCGCGATCCCGAGTCCTTAAGCACAGCCATCCTTAGCCCGACTGCGTTTGAGAAAGGGATCGTCGCTTCGCCGCGAAACTTCACGCGTGGAGATGTATATCCCAAATCCCGAGCGAGAAACGTGAAAATTGCATCCCGAGTGCATCGGTCTGAATACTCCACCACGTCGCGTTTTAATCCCGCGAGGATTTTGCAAAATGCTTGACATCGCAAACTCTGTAGGATGTCAATCCCGCAATCCCGCAAGTTAAAAACATTGAGTTGGTCTGTTTCATTCAGGAATTTTTATAGTAGCATTATAAAAAAAAAAAAGAAAAAACTATAGATTGCAAAAGTATATTTTCCAGCAATTCCATTTCGAACTGTACACACATTTTTCTATTAAGTACACGGAACGGTTTTGCAGAAAGATCTAAAATTTTTAATTGGATACAGATCAAGTAACTCTGTTGATCTATCAAAATAATTATGTAGAACGTTCAAACTAGCTGCTATCAAAATTTTTTGCAGCATTGCTCATTATTTTTAAAGTTCAACAAAATTATTTTCAGATCTGTATCCAGCAAAATTTTAGGTCCCTCAGCAAAATCAATCTTTCCATGCATATAATTCCTATATATTTATTATATATCAATTTTTATAATAAAAATTTATGTGTATATATATATATATATATATATATATATATATATATATATATATATATATAAATATATATATATATATATATATATATATATATATATATATATATATATAAAGATAAGACTACATATATTGTATAAAAATATAGATAAAGAATTGTATGCAATAACAACACAACTTGTGTACAACTTGTAAAATAAATTTCACGAATTCCGTTTACAAAGACCAACATATCAAATTCTTCAAAAAAGAGTTCCACAACGGGAGAAGAAAATTCATATCCCGCATTCGGTCGCGAACTCTGCAATGGGGTTAAATAAGCCCTCGGCGCCGAGACAAAGTGCGAGAAGTTATTAGGGCAAGGCGACGCGGCGGAACACCAATTCCACGCATGAGCGCGTGACGAGAGGCGTCGCGCTACACGTTCGCCGACACAGAGAACGCGATGGAAATTAACATTCGTGGTACCCCGGCGCGCGAATCCGGACAATTGTGCGCCCAAGCTTAGCAGTCCCGGTTATATTGAGTTCTGCGAGTGGCGGAACTCCCGACGTCCGTTCCCGACGCATTCGTCATGACCACGGGAGAATGGGCCGGGAACTCTCTCTTGCATAACAGACGCGCGGCCAAAGACTTTCAAGGCTCGATCCCGCGAGGATGCAGCTGAATCGAAATCCTGGGCTTGTTCGCAAGAACGCTCCCAGGACAACTTGGAGCACGTGATGCGAATCCAAGTGGGATTCAACGAGACTCAATATTTGTCACTTTCCTTGTGTAAAATCAAACTATTCTAATTTTTTAATAGACTTTCCTCTCGCAAAAAGTCAAAATTTTTCTAATAATTTCAACTATAGAGAGATTTGGAATCTCATTGCTAGGTACTTTAAAACCGCCATGAGCAATGCGCTACAAACGTTAATCAAATATTACGTGTATATACAACTGTCAATAAAGGGTAAATTCATGTAAACACGAATTTAGCCAGCTACGCGAATGTCGAAGCGCACGGTTTGCGATGTCCTTCGGCAATTAATGAGTAATCAAACCAAAGCATTAGATTCTCTGTTTAAGACGACTGATTAGTGCGAGATGATCTTCATTTCGTCCCTGATTAAATCATAAATATTCTTTAATAAATTGTTACAAAATATGGACGTTGCAACTTTCATCCCGTATCAATTCGCACGGCACCCATCAACGTACGTTATCTTTCATGCCTCAATAAAGTTCAATTTTCGTTGTGACTTATCGCCTTTTACAGTCTGCTAGAACACTCCGGGAATATCTCGTGTACATACGAGCGCGCAACGATAGTAAAGAGTATAAGCAGCCAATAAAGGTAAACAAGCCCCACGATACCTTACGGGTGGCTGGTCATTTTCACGTCGAGAAGCTCTCTCAAGGGAGGGAAAATGGTTGAATCCAGACGTCTGGATATAAAATTACGTAAGTGCCCCAGCCACTCGCGCGATCGAAGGCCGTCTATCGAATAATGCTTGTCACCGGTCGCGTGATGGAATATTACAAAAGTTTCCACGAAGCGGAAGCGTTAGCCCGATTTATACCGCGAGCCTATAAAACTCACTGCGCGACAAGGATCACTTTGAGTATAGCACGAAATCTGCGCACGCGGCACCTTCGAGCAAGCCATTAGCTTGTTCTTCTTATATTCCAAAATTTTCTTAAACTTAAACATCAAGAAATTTAAACATAAAAGTGGTTACATAATAAAATACATCAAAAATTTTAATATCCTATAAGAAGTATATATAGGATATTCTAGAAATATTTTCTCCTTGTCGCACATGAAATATTTTCAATAATTTTTTAGTAGATTCTTTGGTCAATCTTAAAACAAATTTTCTTTAGAAAAAATATCACAATAAATTCATTTTAAACTTAAAAAATGTATATAAATTCACATAGAAATAAGAAATATTTGTACGAAGATCTAGCTTTGACGTTTAGAGCACTTTTAATTATTTGTTGTGTTTTCAGAGATATCGATCTGTATTCTATTTATTGTTTTAAAATAAATTCAATTTATTCATATAATTCAATTTATAAAACAAATGTTACTTTCAAACTATCATAATTATATATAATTTCTATAAATATACACGGAAAGACCAAGTTTGCTGAAGGATTTAAAAATTTAGCTAAATAGAGATCTGAAAATATTTTTGTTATAAACCATCAAAGAATAATAATTATGTAGAAGAGAGCTTAAGCGTTGATGGCAATGCTACAAAAAGTTTTAATATTCGAGCAACCAGCTTGAGTGTCCTCCACAACTATTTTGATGGTCCAAACAAAATTATTGTCAGATCTGTATTTCAGCAAAATCTCTTCTTTCAGTGTAGTTGTATTCATTTTTATTTTTGTATTCCTCGTCAACATTTGTTTAAAAGTGGATTAAATATCGATATTTTATATATCACAGATAATAATACATTACAGAGGAAAGAGAAGCGGAAATACGGCAAATTAAAAATTGTTTCTTTTTGTTAAATTATTTCCAAGTCTAAACATCATAAAGTCGAAACGTTACGATGGTATGTATTGCGGCGACCTATTTAATAAATTTTTGCAGCACGATAAAAGCGGCATTAACGCTGTCGTTCGATCTCATGCTCGACGTTGTCGTCGTCCCTGCGGGATTAGCCGAGTAATCTCTCGAAGAGCTTCGAGGAGTAACGAGATCCCCTGGGAAACGACACGGACTTTTTCTCATCTCAGGAGTAGTGCATCCTAGGACGCCACCTCGCTGAAATTCGTTGTTCTCTCTTCTGCACGTGAAACGCGCTTGCATTTCCAAGGAGCGAAGCGTTGAAATAAAGCGTCGCTCGTTCTCGAAACACAAGTGTGTGAGACGAGAAAAGAGTGAAAAATTGGCGCAAAATTATTATAACAAAATACCGAATAGTCGCTTATAAAATAACAATAAAGTTTCGCTTTATAAAATAACAAGAAGTAATTGTCGTTAATCAACAAGCGGCAAATTATTTAGTTTAAATTGTTTACTGTTGCGAAAAAAAAATCGAAAGGGATAACGAAGGTGTGAACAAATATTTCAGCCGAAATTGAAAAAGGCCGATGTATAATATAAAAATATTTTGATTTATATTTTATATCATATTTTCAGTATGTCGCGCGCGCGGCAGCATATAGAAGAATTTATAGAGATTTGTAAATATAAAAATATAATTAAAAAAATATGAACTTTTCAGTGTAAAAATTTTGAATGGTTCTAGCTGATATAAATCATTTTAGCCAAATTTTAAACAAAAAATATTATTTATCGTCAATTGTCATATTAACTTTTATAAATTGTAAAGAAGAAATCTCTCTTTATTTCTCTCTCTCTCTCTCTCTCTCTCTTTCTCTCTCAGCTTGGTCATTTGAAGTAAATTAATTTCAGACTAAAATTGATGTAATTGAGAGAGCTATCTATATTATGTTTCATATCAAATTTATTGTTTCAAAATGATTTTCATTGGTTACATACAGATTGTTGATGCATAAAAGAAATATATTCTTTAATTAATATCAATATATTATTTCTTGTGTGACTGGTCTTTGTTGGCAACTTTTGAAAAATTTAAAAGCACTTAATAATAGCATACCTAATGATTTCATTTAATTAGGTCACTTTGTTTTATCGAAGGAAAATTTCAATTCTTGATGAGGATTAGGATTCTATTTACCGAATGCGAATGAATTATCGAATATTCTGTACAGTTTGCTCGATACGTATAATAATATACGTTGTGCATACACACCTAACAGATCGTACACAATGCTGAAAATTCGGTCAAGTATACATGTACAGCTGTTAATTATCGCGGCTCTTTAATAATTTTGCTTACTACGTGCCTCGTAGTTCACCGAATGCCGACGTTTTCTCGCATTGAATGAGCGTCCGTTCCATAAATATGGATTACTTATCGTGCGGCAGTTATTGCAAGCAACGTATAGCCAGAAGTGGCAGCCGAACGATCCTCTTCGCAGCGTCTCTTTGTATCGTTGCAGCGGAAAATTGCAATCGTCAGACCGTACCGTGTAAAACTGGCCTAAGCCCCAAAATTTAATAAAACCGTTTTTCTCACTGGCCTCAAACGCCTCCATCCTGTGACCCAGTTGATACGGCGGGCGCAAAGTGACCTAGGTTGCCAAATGTAATAAAAAAGTCTAGTCTGAGCTAAAAACTCTCATCTACTTGGGAAAAAGATCCGAATCTTTTTTGCAGAAAAAAATGATTATTACAAATTAAGCTCATAAACCGAAGAGAAGATACGAGCTTCGCGTTATATTTTAATATAAAACACGTTTCAGACACGACCGTCTTTCATCTGAATTCTTTGACTTGTTAATAAGTTGAATCTTTTTCAGCGAAAGAAAGCCATTATTTGAATTTAAAACGAACTTTCGATTTAATTAAATATCTTTATATTCAGTATTTAAATTATAAATCTGTTTAAGAATAAAATCCATTTAAAATTTAATAAAAAAAGAAGAGGTTTATTATCTGTTTGAAGTTGTTTTCCGAAGCTTGGTTGTACCAGAAAGTCTCTCGTGTTCAAAGCTGTTACTGCCTCGATGTTTACCTATTAGGATTTTCGTGTAAGTTTTAAATAAAAATATAACTCTGCTCTCTCTCTCTCTCTCTTAACAATAATTACTATCCATCATGTACAGCTAACAAATAAACATTCTAAAACAACTATTGGCTGTATTTTAGTTGTATTTGAAATACGTTTGAAATGCATTATCTTGCAATACGTTCACAATTTTTTCTTGTATAATAATTTTTAATTTTCGTTTAATTTCTATCAAGAAATTACCATTTATTCGATTCTGCACCTTATTACATTTCACCAAAGTTCTTTTAACTTTCATCAAACTATCGTTACAACACAAACTAATGCAATTCAAACTCATAAAATTTGTTTTCCGACTTCGATACTCATTAATAATTAACGGAATGGTAGACGACGAGCGCATTAATGAATTATATATCGCTCTTACACAGTTTTAACACGGCCGAGGCGTTAAGGAATTAAGGATCGGGTAAAGTTCGTCGCGAGTTTGCCGCACTGGAGACCATAATTCTTCGCAACCGGAACGTACGAGTAATTGCTCCAAGTCCCTTCTTACCTTATTTTCCTCGTCGTCGCTCTGTCGTCGTCCTGACAACTCGAAAGATTCTAAAATGGCTGCGGTACTTTAATATATACGGCATCGTTTTTGCAGACAGCGTATAATACTTAAATGTACAGAATGTTTCTGAATCTCATCAATTCTTTTTGCACAGAATCGATTTCCCTTTCAAAAGATATCGAGATACTTGCAATTTTCAAGTAATTAAAGATTGAAAATAAGGAATTTCCAGCGAAATGAATTTCGAGAGGAAAAAACGAATGAAAGCAAAGCATTTTATCCCGTATTGCATCTTGAGATATATCTAAGAAACATGTCAGGTAAAATTTAAAGAGAAGGTCTCCTTGTTGGACGACGCGGAAGGTTCGTTCCTCCGGGATCTCCAACGGCGTGGAGATGCGGCGCACGAACCCGCACGCGAAAAACTTAATTAGCGTCTCTTGCCTTGTAGCTGCGTCGGATATCTGCTAACAACGCGACAAAACGGCCGTTCATAATCCACGAGGACGGGCCCGTGCCTTCCAACGCAATCCCTCGCGCGTAGCAATTACCTCTACCACGGTGAGCGACCGCCGCGACATAAATCCGGCGCAGAGAGAATATTACCTTTCCCCGGTGTGTAGCCACGAGGAGAACTTTAACTCTGTCGAAGACCCTCCACATCCCCTGCTTATCATCCCCCATCTACCGATGGCAACGTATCCAACTATTTCCTGACGGGCTTTTTGCTCGTCTCGAACGAGATGCCGTTGGAAAATGGATTTTCCGACCGGACGCGGATAACTCTTTGTCGGTGATACCGTAGGCGACGCCGGCCGTGGAAACTCGCCAAGGGACGCGGTGAAGCGTAATCCGTGTTATTAACCCCCGTTGGTCGAGGGTGCTCTTCGTCGCCATGTGACGCCTCAGCAGTCGTTGCATTCAACAGAGACGAATACTGCGACTTTGTACTGCGATATATATTTGACTTTTACGTGAACCGAGAAGTATTATTCGCAAGCGAATGCCGCACGTGAAAAGAACGGTTTTGCTATTTAAAAATTTAGCTAGATACAGATCTGAAAATAATTTTATTTCTATCAAAATAATTATGTAGGACATTTAAATTGGTTGCAGAAATATTAAAATATTTTGTGACAAATGTTTAAGCGTTCTACATAATTATTTTGATGGTCTAACAAAATTATTTTCAGATCTGTATTTGCACGGAAGGAATGATTTTACCGAAATATCTAAAAATTTAGCTAGATATAGATAGATCTGAAAATAATTTTGTTTCAAGCATTACAACGAAGTTTACATGCATATCATCTGATTTGTGAACATATTTGGTACACTGAGAGAAAACGAAATAGTTGTGGCAACTATATTTTTGACAACTCTGTAATTTAAGTACCTGGCACTAGTTTTATAGGTAAGATAATAAGAACTAAAGTAGTATTAAATACTATAACAATATAATAACGGTAACAATATATGTCAACTATTAATTGAAATAGCGACTCAACTATTACACAGTTATATAGACTTTATACAAGTAAGATATAACTACTACATTTTTTAGCTTAGACAAATATTTTTTTTAAGTAAATAACTAATTAATTATTGTTGAAATGACTTGAAAAAACATTATTATTATGCAATTATTTTTCTGTAATTTGTTGAACAATTTATTATGAATGGTTTATATTTTCTTAGTTCGTATTAAATACTTATTTATTGTTGTTATAATAACTTTATAATACATAGTTGAGGCGCTATTTGTTCTCAAATTTCTAGTTGCTGGTACGACTTTTTTCTCTGAGTGTACATTTACACTATGATTCCCGAAATAAGCGAAACCGCGACACATTCTTGGAATATCACTATTTAAACTTATTTATACTGATTCAGCTAAGTTTTTTGATATTCAGAATAAGACGATAGTATTATACGTCACCTAATCGATGTGGTTCGTAACGTTCGTAGCCGGACTACTGCTCTCGCGATTGTCATTTGTTTGAGAAATAACAAATGTTGGCGATACAACATTTGTTATCGCCGAGTAGCTTTTTTACACGAGATATTAAGAAGTCTTATACCTCCTAAAGAAAAATACCGTGAGTCTTATAAGGGGAATACTCGAGTCGCTACCTCATGTATCCTATATCTCGTGCTAATATATCGAAAAAAATATCTTTATTAATGTGTAATTCAAAATGTCATTTTCATTTAGAAATTAATATCTTTATAATTTAGAAGTATTATGCATGCTTAAGAATAAAGAGAAAAGGTGTGAAATCGCACTCTTAGAAAGAATTATTTACTCATAAAAAGAAATATTCTTGATGTATTTAATCTTACATAACAGCATAAAAAACAATATTAAGATTAGATCAATAATTCCTACTCTCCTCCCTCAAATTAAATAAGATTTAATTCCTATTCTCAATAATTCCTATTCTCCTCAAATTAAATAAGGCTTATTATCTTGAGATAGAAGTAATGCATATAAATTTAAGTTTATACTCTTACGTTTAGAATAAATAAATCTTTACCGACGTGTGTGAATAAATTTGCCACACGCCGACGCCCATTACAAGATTATGTTATTCTAGATATAAAAATTTTCATTTAAAAATAAAATATTTCTTTTTCAAAAATAAATAAATATGATTGRCTCTATATCGATCCTATTTCATGGATAGATCGAAGAGTAATAGCAATGAAACCGAAAATCTTTTCTATGGGTGCGATTTATCAAATGTGGTTTTTAGTTTCGCGATTTTTACTTGCTCCGCTATGAAATCAGAATCGTTTTCGCAATTTTTCCTCGATCGCGAACGAAGCTTCGATTTCAAATGTGGATCCGATTCTACGATATCGCGAGTCATTGTGAAACCGTTCGGACTCCCGAGCACTCGAGTAGTTCGAGTCGTACGCGAGCCTAATTCTGCGCAGATATAACCGGCGGAATGCATTGTTACTTCGCGAGGTATGCGGATTACCAACTAAACACTGTTGACGCAGAACCGCTATTGATACGAAGGGCCGACCCAGCCACGTCCAAACTGCCGATTCGATTCTCACCGTCGCCTGTCCGTTGTTTAGCGCGTGTTTCGCTGCACGACTCACGGAATGTTCCTGGTGATTTACGTGATTCCGCCGTTGATTTCCGCGCCGAGAGCTTATATCGCGATCGAGTCTACACCAGGGGGAATTTAAACCCCCTGACCTGACGATAAATTTCTCTCTGTTTTGTCTCAATATTAATAAAAAAATACAATCCCGAATGAAAGATAATGCCCAATTATGTACATTCGCAAATTTATTTCTGAAAAAACATTTATTAATCACAAATATAAATACTTTAATAATTTCGAGTAAACCATATAAGTGAATCACACAATTAAATAAAGGTCAATGAACGGTCAAGACTGAATCTTGGTGTCCAATAATATTTACATGTAAATTTAAATTTTTCAGTTCGAAAATTGCGCACCGAATACTATCGGATTTAAATCGTAATCCTAAAATTGAATCCTAGATTGAAAATATCACAAATTATATTGATCGTTAAATATGATGCTATTAGCATTTTAAAAATTGCAAAGAATTTTATTGCAAAAAATATTATCCATTTTTTTTGCAGTTTTTAAAATGCCAATAGTATCATATTTGACGATCAATATACTTTTTAATATTTTCAATCTAGCTTCAATTTTAAAATTAGTTTAAGTCCAACAGTATTCGATGCGCTCGAATCAAAAAATTTAAATTTACATGTAAAAATTACTAAGCACCAATTCAGCTCTAACTGCTCTTGACATGTTCTTTATTTAATGTATAAATACTTCGTTTTGCAATAATCAAGCAATTATTAGCAATTTTTACTCGTAAATAACGATTACTGTAATACACATGGAAAAAATGGTTTCTTGAAATACAAATCTGAAAACAATTTTGTTTGGGCTATCAATAATTATGAAGGACACTCAAACTGGTTGCTAGAATGTTAAAAACTTTTTGCAGCATTTGTTATCAACGCTTAAGCTTCTACACAATTGTTTTAATAGTCTATAACAAAAATATTTTCAGATCTGTATCTAGCTAAATTTTTAGATCCTTTAGTAAAACTGCTATTTCTATCTGCGCAGATAATTATATAATTTTATTATTATAATTTATTATCATTCGGATTATTATATTCAGATGTAATTGGTATTCATCTTGACTATCCGAAGAAACAGGCATAAATGTACTTCAATATTTCTTTTGTATAAAAGATTTCTCGTAACCGCACAGTGAAATATTTAAACAATACATTTTAAGAATAATTAATTAAAGATTAATCGTATAAAAATATATATCGGGGTCACAATAAATATATATGTTGAGCTTTGCAGAAATCTAGATTTTAATAAATAATCTAAGTGATATCGTAAATGTATTGTAAATCTTGTACCGAACGTGTTGCAAAATAACATATTAAATATTAGATATTAAACATTACGTATTAAATCTTTACAGAAATATAGATTTTATATAAATAATCTATAATATTATAAATCTTGTAACAAACGTGTTGCGAAATAACATCTTAAATATTTCATATTTAACATTTACGCATTAAATATTTCATTAAATATCCTGTAAATATATTTCTCTTAAAATATTCAAAATTATAAATTTGTAATTCTAATAAAATATTTCACGCGCGTTTTATTTTGCACAATGCAGAATAGCGCTTCGATAATAAATGCATTCCGCGCTCGTCGCAGGAATAAACGATCGATTCTGAAAAATAACAAGTAACGAGTAAAACACTTACTCATATGGTCGCCCGATGCCTCCCAGGCTTGCTCCTCCTCTCAAATTCTTGCCGTCGGCGCTCACAGTACTTACTCGCGAACGAGGTTAATATGCGGTTAATTACGATCGCGCGGCACTTTGTATGATATTCCCCGCATTAATTGCGCGCGACATCCACTTGGCTATATTACGACGGTAGTATAATACGAAAAAAATATGACCGCACCGACCTAAGTTGAGATAGGATAACGCGGAAGAGATGCGATTACCGCGAAATTTACGCGTCGCGACGTTTCGCAAAGGAACGCGGCGAATTAATGGCGGCGGAAACCAGTGATGCGAAATCGAGTCTGGGCACGCATTCACGCAAACGTTTTTCCCTCTCCACTTACGCACATAGAGACACTCTGTGTATCCACGTGATGAATTTGTCGCACCGCTAGACAGAACGTCTTCGTGTGCGTAATGGAGGGGGAAAATCTGGCGGAAACTCGAAAATCGTCAAACGCGGCCAACTTCACTCGCCTCGCGATCTCGCGCCTCTCGCGTCTGTTTCTACATTTTCTTTCTTTTTTTTATCTTATTGTCAAATTATCACTCTAAATAATTGTTCATCTCGTTGATTTCATAATAAGTGCGCAAAATTAAAGACAAATATCCGACGAAATACAATAGGAAAAAAATATGATAATGCTGGACAGTCGCGAAACAGAATCCGCTCGAGTAAAACCTCGCGATAAACACGCTTCGACGAATCATGCCGATGTAATCAACGCCGAATTTATGCTGCGCGGCTAACGAATATCGGAACACGGAACATTGAAATCAGAACGTTACGTACTAATTAGACGCGCCACTCGGTCCGGCGATCAATCGTCTTCGTAAGCTGCGATATTTTCCCGATGACCGAAAAAGATAAGTAATTTCGCACGATACTACGTGAGTTGAGTCACCGTCCAATCAACGCGGAGAATCGTTCGAAAATGTATCGAGGACCATGACTATATCGACGAAACGGCAACATATGAAAATAATTGATTTAATAACGAAATTAATGCCATGGCACACAAAAAAACTTAAGCAGTAAAACTTAAGCGAAGAACAATAAGCGAATCAGTCAATTACAGTTAAGAATTTAAGGCGAAACGTAAGCGGCAAATCAAAACTGTTGATTTCCTTACTGCTTACGTCTTATTGTTTAAATTTTTTTATGTGCCATGGCCTTTACGCCGGTTATACAATAGAGTCGTAAATCGTAAGTCGCAAGAAATTGACCAATCGCAGTCAAATGTGAAAAAAAAGTCGATTATGATTGGTTAATTTCTTGCGGCCTACAACTTACGACTCTATTGTAGAATCGGCCTTAAGGCTATCGCACACAAAAAAACTTAAGCAGTAAAACGTTAGTAGTAAAGAAATCAACAGTTTTGATTTGCTACCGCTTACGTTTCGCCTTAAATTCTTGACTGTGATTGGCTGATTTGCTTAAGTTTTACTGCTTAAGTTTTTTTTGTGTGCGATAGCCTTTAGAGAGATAGCCGACCAATCATAGTCGATTATTCTCTTCATATTCGATTGTGATTGGTCAATTTTTTACGGCTTAAAGCTTAAAATCTCATTGTAGACACCGCTTTAGGATACACAAAAACGTAAGCAGTAAGACTTAGAATTCTCACATGCAAATTTCCATACCCGTAATTGTAAGATGTAACGAAAGAATTAACCAATGAATGAGTGTGTGGAACAATTCAATCGTAAAAGGTTCATAGAGGCTCTCTACGATTGGTTGAATCGAAATCGCTATTTTACATCATTGTGCAAAATAAAAAATATTTAATTTAAATAAAATATTTAATTATAATTATAAATCTATTATCTTACAACTGCAAACATTTACAACTACATTTATGCTAATGTAGAACGGGCTTTAAATTTAAATCTTACGTCTTAAAATCTTATTGTAGATACCGCCTCGTCTACAATAAGTGTAGTAAGCCTTAAACAGTAAGAAATTGATCAATCATGTTGATTTCTCTCTTCACATTTAACTATTGGTCAATTTCTTACGACTTTAAGTTTATTACATCTATTATACAATCATTATAATCCGTAAAATACTGCGCAAGACAATTCCTTTATCAATACGCAACTCGATAGAGATGCGAAGGACACGATATTCTACGTATATTTCCGCGAGGAGTGCTGGAATGCGGCACTCGGCGCACGGCGCGTCACATCGTTTGTTTACGTTGTCGACGACTCTGTTATTCGGTGCCCTTGTTGAAAGCACACAGTGCCGCGACCGTTCCTCATTCTTCTTGTAATATACCTCTCACGACCGTCATTCGCGAAAGTTCGGACGGATTCGACGACGCTCGCGCTCAACGGAAAATCTAACAGCTCGCGCCGGCTATTCGTTCAAGTAGATATTTCGCGTGAATTTATTTCGTCGTAGAGACCAAAGTGGCTGGCGAGCGCCATCGTTTTTCATCGGCGCCTATATTCGGATATATATTCCCAAGTTTCCCGTGGATAAGCGTTCCCGATAATTTTGGATTGCGGATTAATGCGCGAATTGATCGAGAGGCTTGAATAACGGAAAGCCATAATGCATAATACATTGTTTAAAGCCCACTTTAACGAGAGGTTCACGTGCTCGAAGTGTATCGCGCGCACATCATTAGGTTTGTTTTTCTTGTTACACTTCGTACACTTTGTACACTTTGATGTAAAGTGTACTAAGCGTAAGCAAGATACATGATAGTTTACGCTAGGTGTAAGCAAGAAGAACTTAGTTATTGTACGTCGTCTATTTTTCGTGCCTTCGCATCGAACTCGACTCGCGCGGTACCGCGCGAAGTTGGCGGCGAGACCCTCGTATCACTCGGTCATTTGCGCAGCGTCGCGGAGCGGAGCGGTCGGTCGTGAGTGTCGCGTTTAATTAGCGAGTAACCCGTCGCGATTGATCGCGTGCCCGCGTTTCGATATCCGTTAGCCGAGCGACGCAAATACGGCATTAACATCAATCGGGATCGATCTGTCGCGTTGGATATTTCGCGAGATACGTCGGATCGCAATTCGTCGCGCGATTCGATAATCACATTTCCGTGTGCCGCAACTCCGCGAATATTCGTCCCTTTCGTTTCGACTCGAGCATTTACTCGTATCTACATATCGTCTCGCGATAATAATCTCGGCGCGCCGTTCGTTTCGTTGTTCATAAAATAATTCGGAAGAAACGGGGGGGCTGAAGTTGGCGCCGCGACTTCGTCACCGGAAATTCCGGAGTCGCGACCATTCGCGAAGCGTCGCAGCTTTTCCGTGTGTACATACATCTCCGTGTCTTCTTCGCATTGTTCCGCCGCCGCGAGGTGGTAAAGCGCGCGTCGCGCGCGCGTGATTAACGAGAGTGAGAAGTGTTCGCGCGACCATGTTCTGTAATTAGCGCGCGCGAGATCACGTAATTAACCATGTTTCCGCGAGTGTTGTGCCAAATGCGACGAGGGAATCTGAGAGGAGGGGGAGGCCTGGGGAGGCATTGGGCAGCGGCGGAGCAGCGACAAGTAATATTTATTTATTTATTTATTATGTCACCTGCAAAATTAATGATTTGCTTCCGCGATTTGATTCATTTATTATCTATACGCCTTTACATCGTTGTATAAAAATTCTTTTGGGAACGATTTAAAGGAAATGTTTATGTAATACAAGATTTAATAAATTTATTATATATTTATAATAAATTAATAAATTTTTAAATACATTTTAAGAAAAATATTTTTAATAAGAGTCTGTATAATTGTTAAGTATTGTGCTACTTGTATTAAATATCTATTTGAAAAACGAATAAAAAGTTGAAGCATCAGTAATTTTGAATTTTAATTATAATATTTGGAGTGCAATTGTAATCTGGATATATTTATAATTTACAGGTCAACGTTCGAGTTGACTCTGCTGTTGCGCATCAGAGCTGTGAGTTTTAAATTGTCTTTTATTTTAAATCGAGATAATGAATCTATGTGCTAGATATATTTAACATATTTTATTCTTATATTATATTTAACATTTTATTCTTATATTCTTATACTATATCTAATATGTTATACTTTATTACGTTTAGAAAAGAATTATATAGTAAAATTAAATTAAATTAAAGGACATAAAAGAAGAATATTATAGATAGCAGATATAGATCCATTGCCATAAATGGATGAGCTAGGACAAATTAATATTTAATCCTGGAATATATGCAACTATCAATCTATTGTGCATGCAAGAATGCACACATTTGAAGCTTATAAAGCTTATTACTGTTGATATATCATTTAGATCGGTTTAATCAGTTTGTTATTTGTTGGAAATAAATTATAAATAATTAAAGTTTTCAGTTTATTACTTGAATTAATAGGAAAATATAAAATAAAGGAGAAATAAATAAAAGAAGGATATGACGAGAGAGAGAGAGAGAGAGAGAGAGAGAGAGAGAAAGAGAGAAAAAAAGAATAAAATATTGATATTTGATATAATAAAAGTGATTTTGATAAAAATAAATTTATTTAAATCTATTTATAATACTCTCTTTCTCTCTCTCTCTCTCTCTCTCTCTCTCTCTCTCTCTCTCTCTCTCTCATATTTCATCGACGGAAATCAAAAGAAAATATTATATGAATCTTTGTATATTTATATCAAATTAATAAATTAGAATTTATTATATAATTATGTAACAAGAAATTATCGGTTTTTATTTATGTTTCTTTTTATTTTCTCTCTTCCGTTCCTATATATATATTTCAAATATTCGTTTAATAGAATTTAAGATCTGCGTTTAAATCCAGGATTAAATATTAAATAAAATGGCACAAAAAAGAAATATATTTAGAGAAATCTTTCTAATATGTACATCTTAAAATAGTAAAAGAAAGACAGAAAATATTTTATAATTATCTTGTATATTCCGACTAATTTATTTAAGAATATCTTAATAATTATGAAATATATTTATTATTAAAATGTGCCAATTTTATTCTGATTTTCCATAACCATTCGCATCTTTTAATAATTTTTTATATATCTTTATATATTTTATATATATAAGTTGATACAAAATAAAATAATATGAATAATATGACATCCAAATTATAATTTTATTGCGGAACAAAAGAAATTTTTATATAGATTATGTTAAACTTGATCAATTACATGTCAAGTATATATTAAAATATTTATGTACTGAAATAAAAATTTTTAATGTGTTGTATTAAAATTAGTTTTCTGAAATATAGGGGAGGCAATATAGTAACAGCATTTACAATGATATTGAAATTCATAAAGATGATTCATAAAGAACAAGAAAGATTCACTATAATATTAATTACTAAAAGATCATTATTCGTTTTGGGTCAAGTTGCCAAGTAGTTGCATCAATCATATTTTGTACTTTATTGTATTTTGTATTGCATTACACGACTAATATCCGCCCAAAATTTCTTTCAATTATGAACTCGTTTATTGATTCATAAATTGTTACTTTTGTCATATCGTCTTTCAATAGATCCATTGTTTTACGTTAAACGGTAAACAGTCGCGAATTAATATTAGTTGCAAATAATTTATTTAATATTGATGCTATTTTTTTGACTGAATCAGAAATTTGCAAATTTTAAAGTATAAAATATATTTGAGATATTAATATTTAATATATTACATACGCTGATTTTGTATTCTTTTCATTACATATCATAGTATTTATTAAGAACATATTTAATATTTGTAACAGATTAAATTCCAATGAGTTGAACTTTTTTGAATATGATTTTGTAATAGTATTAAATCATATTTAGATTCAATGTTGCATTGATCTAAGAAAATACAAATAGAATTAACATATTTTTACATAATAAAATAACATAATGGACGCGTGACAAAAGTAATCGATTTTTGAGCAAAGTTCATGTAAGTATAATTTTTATATATGTATATATGTATATTAGTATTTGTATTAAAATGATGTTATTACATTTTCAAGTAAAAAAAAAATAGTTAGTAATGAATTAATAATAAATGATTGCTTATGATTATTAATGTTTATAATTTACCACTGAGAAACAGTGTTTGATCAATAATTAACTTTGTGTAGTGACCAATAATTAACGGGAGTAAAGCAATTAATGAATAGATATATATTTGATGATTAATTAAAAAATAAAAACGTTCAACGATTAGCAAATAAATAATTGCGAATATTTTTGTATTTTGTGCATAATTATTTGTTTGAATAATCCTATTGTCTTGGCTCTATTCAATTTTTCCACGTTAAATGATGTTCATCTTTATTGTTTATTTGAACGATATTTATCTATTTGAATTAATTTATATCGGGCGTTTGTTATTGATTTTTATTCTTTACGGTGATTTTATTATTATCCATTTAGATACAGAGAGATCGACACACAATTACTTAAATACGTGAATGAATTTGAAGGTGGAATAGTGGATAAAAGTTACATTTTTTACATTTATTACAACAAAAATCATACTTAACATATTAAAGGAGCTTTTTGTTTTGTAATGCACTATTGGAAACTACATAGGGACTAATTTTACTTAACCGATTTTATATACAAACTCCGAGTGGAGCGATAAAATACGCATTTTACCTTAAATCAATTCTAAATATCTATATGAACAAATAATAACTAATAACTTATTACTATAATGACATAAAAATAATTTAACTTTTCAATTTATTTAAAAAAATTTCATTCGTATTTTGAATATACTTATGCATAATAAAAACATGTAATTAAATATTTATGATTGCGATTTAATAGTATTGTTGGCATTATCGATTGTCTTTTTACTGCAAATTATGTGTTATGCTACTCGAGCCATTGCATTCAATTTTGCGTTAATAAAGGATCTATTCGGTTGTGCCCAAGGGATCTATATATAGAAACATTTTAACTAGAGCTACGATCTACTGATTACTCGTTACTGATATCTCTACCGGCGCACCACGTTATTGTGGATACGTTGGTTTTGTAATTAGCGAGAAACTCACTGTAATCCCAAGCCCAGTAATCGCCAGCACCCGCCGTGGGTAGAACCGTGCTCCATGCCTCTATGTAAGAACAGAAAGAAAGAAAGAACGAAAGTAAAGAACCGAACCATGCGTTGATCGCTCGCAAAAAAATTCTTATTCATTTTCTAAAAAAAAAAAAAGAGAAAGGAACCGCGAAGCTCCGCTCGGTAATTTGAACGCTGAAAAACTTTCGCGCGATTGTTATAAAATTGCCTTCCTGTAGCGGCAGTTCCACAAACGCGAATATCGAGTGTTAAACAAACGAAGTTTCTCCGTGCGGAATGCCGTGTAAAGTTGAATCACTTTGTCCGGATAACGATTCGCCGCGAGCATAAACTCTTGATTATCCAGTTTGGAATAGATAACGCGAAACGAGCGGTTTATCGTACTTCGTTTTACACTCGACGATTAGTCTTTCGACTTCCCTATTTTTCACGTTTTCATTTTCTAAAGGAAATTAAAACGGTCGTAATTTCAAATACTAATCAATATTACACCCTACTTTAAGCCATATTAATTATAGGCTGCACAGCAGTGCATCATTGTCATCGAGTCTCTTTTCTTCTCTCTTCTTATTCTTCTCTATTCTTCTTATGTACACATGTTTATTCCATCCTTTTTCTCACGTCAGTACTGGCAGCATTCAATTTTCCACAATATTTGTTAAGAAATCCCGGTAGACTGATTATTTTGATCCTAATAAATTGTGAACTTCCTTTTACTTCATGCTCCAACCCTCATTTCTAACGTCGCTATTTTATCTTGCGCGTCCGTAACACTCTCATCCTTTCTGCACTCTCCCATTTCCTTCTTTCTTTTTCCTCCATTCGTTTCAACATGGTCATTAAGGCTGGAAATTACATTATATCGCGTATAACGACTGCGCCTGTCAGGCACGACGAGGACAATCGCGCCTGCAAAAAGCTATTAAGAGAAGAATTAAAATGAAATTGTCCTGGTTCCTTTTGCAAAGAGTCGTCTTTGAAGTTTCGCGTCCTTCTGGACGATGTCTCAGTAGCGACAAAAGACTCGGCCGTGAGTTCGCAAAGATTCGCAATTATCAGTGAAGTAAACCTTTGAATAAACATTCCACGCTGCAATTTTCGATAAAGGAAAATTGTTTATTCGGGGCATGAAGAGACTCTTTTTTCATGGTAAACTCTCAACTCTCAATATCGCGAACTGTAAAATCAATTTATTTAGTATATTTGCTTATTGTATCAAGTAATGAAAAGAGGAAATCGAATAATTTAAATATTATTTAAATATTATTTAAAAACAGTTTTGTATAATGTACTTTAAGACTTTCTTCTATCATTAGAAAAAATAATAAAATGACAAAGTTATAATGTATAATAATTCAATTAAAGCATAAATGATAATTTCGCATTTCTTATTTGTTAGATAAATAACAAACAAGGCAAGAATCTATTACGCTAAACGATTTGCAGTAACTTACATCATAAATATATTTTTAAATGGTATATCGTATTTCTGTCACGCGCAGTAATGGAAAATCCGCAAGTAGTAAAATTATCACTAATGCATTGTTGAAAATGCTGTTTTCTGAACAACACGAAAACTCGAGAAAACGCAAAATTTTATCGCAGAGAGTAAATTGCAATTAAAGTAGATCCGGTATGTTGCTTATCCACGGGAAATGTAATCTCGCTTTTCACCATTAAATTTGTTGAATACACAGCTTTCTGAATTTTGTAAGAACGAAAATTCGTATCCCGAGGATGGCATGTTGCAAATTACAACAATAATACATTTCTCTTTTTATTGAATATGAAAAAATAATTTTATTTGAGAGCGTAGAGGAGTTTGAAGCCAATTGTATTATTTCTAATCGATTAAAAAAGTATTCTTTGCTGTAATATATAAAACACAGAATCATATATAATTCATTGCAATAATGTCACGTAAATCCTAAAATGAATTCTTCCGGTTTAGATTTCAATTTTCATTCAGAATTCCAATACATTTTTGCGCGGTCACTTACAACGCGGTCGCTTAAAAATTTTCCGTAAGTTATTAGAATTATTAGAATCTCAAACTCTTCTTTTACAACGCGATCGAACTTTCTTTTAGCCATTTTGAATAAAGACAAATGCATAAATTTTCGCATATTTATTTTGCCACTCATATTCGTGATTTTCCAATCGACTCCGCTAACGACTCCTGCGCGCACCTCATTAACGGGGAAGAAGTCTGATTGTAATTATCGGTGAAACATCTTGAAACGACCCAACTTGCTCAGTTTCTCTAATTGCCAATGACTTGTTAGAGGAAAAAATCATTCTGGAATACCATCTCGTTTCTACGGTTGTCGACAATTACGCCTCATTAGGCGACGCGCGTTCTCTCGCGTAGGAGTTAACGAGAAATGCACGTAGTTGTATCCAGGCATTTTATCATTAAAGGCAACGATCGATCGAGCGGAATATGAGAAAAAAGGATAAAAACAGCCAAAGCAACTGCGTGATACGTTTGCTACGTGACAGAATGCAAGATTTAAAGAAATGATGAATATTTGAAGGAAATATCCTTCATCCGTTTTCATGAAACTTGAGTGAGTAATTGATATTGAATTTAATAGGACGCGATCTGCGACGTTAATAAATTATCGATCAAAATCGAAGGACACAAAAATTGAAAGAATGTTGTAGACAGGTTGTAAATTAATGAAACGCAGATTGCTGAAATATGAAAACCGCATAAAATCAATGTTTAGGTAAATATTAATGGTGAGATAAAATTGCAGCGAAAAGTGTGGTGTACCTTTAATAAATTGTGTGGTGCATTCCGACAGTTTAAAATTGTTGTTTAACAGTTTAAAATTGTTAAAAACAATTTAATCTTCGTTTATAAATTAAATGTGATTAATAAGTATATAAGATATTTTAAATTTGTTTAATAAAGCATTGAATATTATTTTGAATATTATTTCGAATATTATTTATCTTCTAATGTGTAAATGTGTATAGTGACTAGTTTGATTTATCACGATTTAGATTATGTATTTTTGGTTAAAACTGTGCACGCGTATCAAATAGCTTGGAGTGAATGTAGATTGTTTGTATCTCCGCTCAGTTAAATTATACGCAATGCACACAAACAAATTCGCGAAAACATACTCGTTTCTGCTTCGCATTTTTATTACCAGCGATTTTACACTTTTATTCTTATTATTCGAGAATAGCATAGAAAAGTTTATTTCTTTTTTCCCGTGTTGTTCAAACATTTTTAAGTTTGAGTGTACACAGATGTTCTTTTAATCATAAAAAGTACGATTCGCAAACGAGTAGGAAAAGGTAATAGTTTAATTCATATTCAGTTAGTGTCGAAATATTATTAAAATAATTATTTTTAAATGTAATATAAAATATCGTATTTTAAACAATTAAAAAATAGTTCAAACTTAAAGTCCTCTCAGCAATATAATATAAATACCTGTCATAAAATATAATTATTAATATAAAACTTTTGTTTAAAAATTCAGACAGAAAAATTCAGATATTAAAAGTTTTTTTTTACTAACCTTTTTCACAATAAGCGCCTTCATAATCGCCGGTGCGGCACTCGCAGATCGGTCCATTGTCTGTAGAAATGCAAATGCCACCGTGCTGACACGGATCGCGAGTCTCGCAAGCATCCGTCGTATTCGCCATATTGCGTAAACTCTGTAACAGGCATTAAATCATAACGTTATGACAAATAATTATTTGGACATTCAAATTATTAATAACAGCGTTCGAATAGTGATACGGAACATTTTTTTTCGTAATAAGATTTTTAGTGATCAGTAAAATTGTAACTTTGAATTAACAACTGTACTATATCGAGAAAGTATCTACATCGAGCATCGAATAGAAAAATATTTTATTTCAATTATATTGCTACGTACGATTAAGAAAAATTCTTCGTATAGAAAACAGATTTTTTTCATTATTTACAATTGTATAATATTTATAATTATTAACAAATGGTACAAATGTAATTAAATTAACATTTAATACAGTTGAATGTGAAAAATAAATAGAAAAGAGAATCTTACTATCCATTGTCTAATTAAAAACGCTACATCGTATATTACAGAAAAACTGAATAATAATTAACTTATAAATATACATTTATTAAAAATGTCTTACAAATGCAAATGTTCTCAAATTATTCTTATTATTGCGCGATATAATTTTTGCATCGTATTATGTAGCAGACTTCCCGGCACGGATATAGTAGCTGCAGAAATATAACTTTTTAACATGAATCCAAGAAAGATTCGCAAGTATAGATAAGGGCAGGAAAATACAATTTTTTATTGTCCATACGCGACATTTACCGCAATATTTCGGTTGATGCGGCTATTTGAATATTTAATAATGCATTAGGATTTTGTTTTTGAAGACATTTGACCAACGATACCGTTTTTATTATTCACA
Source organism: Cephalotes varians (assembly GCA_037157785.1). Taxonomy (NCBI): domain Eukaryota; kingdom Metazoa; phylum Arthropoda; class Insecta; order Hymenoptera; family Formicidae; genus Cephalotes; species Cephalotes varians. The sequence continues at coordinate 593,637 of JANQDE010000052.1, forward strand.
TAAAGTGCGATAAATGCTTTTAAATATTTAAACTTCTTTGGTAACACTCTACATGAAATTTTTATTTAAGCAGCAGCGTTGTCTCTCTTTCCGTCTTTAAATAATGATATATTTGATATGTTCGCTTGCAATATCGCTTGCAATATTCATCGTGATATTACGCAGCGACGAAAATTAAAGAGAAGGTAGAAAAATAACGTACTTTAGTTTGAAGAAGAACTCCGCATTTTTTCAATTTACATTTATCTTTATTTCGCGACCTTATGCGCTGCTCTTCGGGGGGCGACGAATAATAAACGAACGCGATACGCGCCATCGCGGTAAACATCTTTTTTTACGATTCATTTATCTTGACAGCGCACTTTCAGCACTGCAACTCACTTTGCACCGTGCACCGTTGCGTTTTAAGTCGCGCAAACGAGATTTTTTTCATTCCCAGAAACCGACTTTTATGGATGCTCTTTGCACTGAGAATAAGCGGGACGTTGATCTTATTCGTGAAGTTCTTTTAACGTTGGTTCCAATTCGGTTTGAGCTATGGAATTTAGGTAAAAGGAATTTGTCATGGATCACCTTGCTTCAACGTGAACTAATTCCAAATGGACCGAGATTTATATATGTACTAAATTCGATATTCAGGACAACATAATTTTTATTATGTTGATTAATTTCCAAATATTCATAGCATTAAAAACTCTTTACAGTTGTCTATTTATTCGCTTACAATTTATTTGCTACAAAATAATTATGTTTGACGACGCTCACATCAATTCCAAATTTGTATTTTCGAAATTGTTACACGGAAAAAACGGTTTTGATAAAGTATTTAAAAATTTAACGAGATACAGATTTAAAAATAATTTTGATAGAGCATTAAAATAATTATGTAAAACGCTTAAACATTGATGACAATGCTACAAAAATTTTAACATTGTACACTGTTAAATTTGTATTGTCAAATTATACTCAATTTAAGTCATTTTTAATTATTTCTATAGGTCGCCACTATTAAAAAAAAAAAATGTTAATTTAAAGCAGTAAAGTTAAATAGTTTAATTCAAAATGTATTAAATTTTATTCAAAGTTTAGTTTATTATTTGCTAAGTGCATACGTTAATACGGACTTTGTTTACTTTGAAACCAAGCAATTCAATCACAAAAATGGGTTGATTAGATGTAATTGTTTTTTTAATCACATGTTGCGTATTAAAATAATAATTTTGACACATGAAAGTTAAAAACAACAAAATGTTATTTAACTCAAGAAAATGGCTTAAATTTATTCCTTTAATATTTAACAATGTAGCAATTAATTTGAACCCCCCCCCCCCACATAATTATTTTGATAATCTAAACAAATTATTTTCAGATTTGTATCTAGCTAAATTTTTAGATACTTTAGCAAAACATTTTGTCCATGTAGAACATTTTGCACTATAAATGATTATGAATAAAAGATTACGACTAAAACGAGTAATAAGGATGTTGATTAAAAATATATTTTCTGTGTGTTCTCACAATTTAATTCAAATCAATATTCTAAAAATATAAAACAATCGTACATTTCAACTTTACTGAATCTTTTTCAGCGGTAAAAAAATAAAAACAAATCAGGTCACAATAATAAAAGAAGTAACAATTTAAATAAAAGACGAGCATTATAAATGAAGTGACAAGAATGACAAGACCGAAGTCAAAGCTAGACAACATTACATAGAATAAAATAAAATAAAATAATAAAACTGTTAGAATCACATAAAAATTAAGGTAAAATAAAATAAAATAAATTTCTCATTTTAAATCTCTCAATTTCTATTGCTTTGCAAACTTTCGAGCGTTACATATTAATTTAATTTAATTTTGCACTATCTTCCAAATATTCCATAAAAAATGATTTCGCGGCGATTGTTAAAATATCCACAATTGTGCAAAAAATCTTTGTTGAATATTTTCCTTGAAGGTCAGATAAAAGAGATTCTTAATTTTCGCGAAAATAACGTCGAACTTGCGTCAAATTTATCTGAATTTATCTTTGCTGAACGAGCGCCCGCAAATCCGGCCGATAAGCAACCACGAAGATCACGATCCTCATCTCTGATGCTAACTTCCGACAAAGTTCGCAGTACGTACCTGTTGGCCGGCGGATATAAATATTTGAACTTCCAGTTCTCTCAAGGATGCACCGTAATTTCTATTCGCCAGAAAATCACTCGCGCGTTTGCGGTTTGAACTAACGACTAACGTAAGTGCAGTTCGCTGCATTATTCTCTTACGTCTTCTAAAAATGGCGGCATATATTCATTAGTCCAACAAATAATTAGTCCAATTAATAGCAGGCTTTCCTTAGTACCTAATGCGTTATTAATATATTTTACCCTCGGAAAATTTTTTCTTTGATATTTCTGTTGACGACGGCTTAATCGCAAGGAATTTAATCAGTGGAGCGATACACGTGTCGGGTCACGGGGTCACTCGCGTCGTTCCATTATTGCGGCCAGGTTGAACTCGAGAGTTGGCAAATGGCCATTGCAGAATACGGGATAGTAATCTTAGCGATGATGCGAAACGAAAGGGAACGGTATGGGTTGACTACGTCGTGCATTGAATATATTGAATGGCAGCAAATGCGAAGAGGTTGAACTTTTTCTTTAATCATCGAAGAATATGTATTAGCTTTAAATTCAGATATCATCGTTTTTTGAAAAGGTTGTGCACGAAATACTTTAATGCAATTCCGCGCAATTTTCTATCTGAATTAATGTATATTTTCTTTGCGAGCATTTGTGGTACCGAGCTTGTTCGCTTTTAATAGAAATTTAATTTCAAACTTAATTATAGGCAATAGCAGGTAGAATTGTTGAAAATAGAAAAAAAAATTACGTAAAAATATTTCTTTTTAATATTACTTTTTTCAAGTACTGCGGATTCGATCGAGCGTTATTGTAAATAAAATCGAGCATTGTGAAACTTTTGTCTAACTCATATTTGTTTCTGCGCAAGGTATAGAGAGATAAAAAGAATTAGACTAACGAGCATAGACTGCACGAATATGGTCACCAAGCCTGTTTAACGAGTCGACCGCATTAATCATATTGGGCCGCGCGGCGCAGAGGATTGTTAACGAGATTTCCTGCGAGAAAAGCTAATTGACGTCTAGTCGCGGCAAATTGCATTTTCGATATGACCCCGGCTTAGTCGTTCCTGGTCTTTCCGTAGTTAGTAAAATAACACAGTTCGTTATTTCGGATTTCCGGAACCCGATCAGATACATTAACTATATAATATTAATCGTTTGTTTTAACTAAATGTATTTATTTTATTAAATGTATTTATTTTGTATTGCAATAAAACATTATTAGCTAATAAGATTAATTATTATCAAGATTAGTTTTTCATCTTATAAAGATAACAAAATAATAAATTAAGAATTTGTGATTAGAGAAACGAATGATATTATTTTCAAAGTAAATTTAAAAATAAGTACGTTCGGAATAGAACAAAGTTTTGTAAAATCATTTTTATATAAATTCAAGACAACAAAAAGATACATAATTAGAAGTTATATATTTAGATGATAATTTTCTAAATTCTACTATTTCACGAATCAGGCTTTCGTACAATTACAGTTATTTTTCTCTTCGAGATTGGTTTACATAAATCAAACTTTCGCAATTTACGGAACAAAATTAATTAACTGCAATTAATTCAGTGTGTACGACGGAATTCGGTAAAGACAAAAGCTGCATGATGTTTATGAACTATGTGCAGCATAGTTGCATAAAGTATGTCTACCGCTATACCGACCGCAACGCGAGAGAAAATACTCAAATAAATCAGGTGATTTAATTTCAACGGGATTAAACGGGGCGATTGGCCCATTCTCACGTCGACAAGTTTTCCATCCATAGTATGTATAACGGGTAATCCACCCATATCTATAGATTAGCGTATCGTAAATTCGGATCTTCTTAAAACCGAGCAGTTACCTTTGTCCTGCAACGATTATTAATCGAGAAATCTATCACTCTTAGAAACGTTATTGCACATCACGCGCGTAAATTCTCTGCGCGTACGTGCGTGCGTGCAAAACATTAAACGTGACTATCGTGAAAAATGTAAAATGTGAGATGCAGAGAGATTACGTATGCATCGCCAGGAACGATACAATTTTCGTGCGACACGAGTCAGCCTGCCACCGAGGATGCACGTCTCAGGTGCAATGTGCATTCTTCCGACCGCAGAGCGTACCGCGAAATACGCCGGGGAACTCGGGGCCGCAGCAACTCTGATAAAGTCGGAAGAAGGGGTCTTGTACCCCGACCCGTCAGATTGTCGACAGAAACTCGGGCAATAAATAAGGCACAACTGCCGGAGCAACTGCATCTCTGCGTGCCGGCGCAACACGAAACTGCGCCGTACCAAAACTGCGCTATTTGGTTTTGACCGCGAACACGGGACAATCGTGCGACCTCGGGGCACAAACCAACGGAGATATAGAATAAGTTGCCTCTCAAAGGGAACTCGCTCGTTCACTAAAGTTCGGGGTGAGTTGCGCGGTGCAGTTTATCGAATTAACAACCGTGATGGCTAACCGCATTAGTATCAATGCAGCGTGATAAGACCAACCTACCGATTGCACAATTCATTCGTTACTTCTCATTGATTACTATCGCTCTATGAGCAAATACATCTGTATTACATCTGTAAAATTAACTCTTCTTTTGATTTCCGCGAATGATCGATTCGATGTGCGTGCGCGCAACAAATAAAAATATTATCATTATAATTAATTTTAAGTTAAAATGAAAAAATGCTTCACAGAAAATTATTTAAAATATTTTAATACAAATGGCTTTATTATTATTAGCCGATATCACGTATTACAACCAAGATACAAGCATGTTTTCATGATTTTTATTGTACGTTATATAAATATAACATTAGAGAATATGAATTATGGCTTACGAGGATATAAAGATATATTTGTAAAGATAAAAACTATGCAGATATGATGATGACATAATTTTAAAAAGAAGATAGAGCATTTAAAACTTACGGTTTTATATAGATTTGGTTAAATAAACATGCAAGGGTCTATAACAAAGTTCGACATTGACTTTGACTAAATCGAAAAAGTCTACAACTTTATTCCACTTAAACTTTAAATCTTTCTATTAAACTCGACCGATTTCCTGACGCGATTCTAATAAAAATTCATATTAAAGTTGCATGCGTACTATATGCAGTGCTTGCGACTATTTGAACTGTTTGAAGACTGACATTAATGTCAATCTGACGTAAAAATCTTGCAGATGATGTTATTCAGTAAATATATATATATATATACTTTCTAAGGAGAAATTATAGCATATTACATTAACGTTAATTTTTGCTTCGTTTGCGCAGTTTTAATTAATATAATAGATATTATGATCAAATCACAGTATCACAATGCGTGAACGACGTAAATACTAGAATATTTCCTGAAGAATTATTAAAGTTCGAGGGTAATAAATTCAAGCAATATATATATAATATAGGCAGTCTACAGTCGATCTTTGCTCCGATTCGAAGATCAAAGAATTTTGGTACAAGAAATAAGTCGCTGTCTCAGATTCAATTTAAAGTTCTCACTCTAATTAAATAACATTCATCTCGTCATTAACCGTTATAATATGATTTCATCTAACAATATAATTCTCTTTTTGACTTAATTCTCGTTATGGATCGAAGAATAAATTATAAACACAAATTTTATTTCTTGACCCACAAAATTCTTACATCTACGATTCACACTAGATTACTGTAATTAACGATCACATACACAATTAACGTTTTTGACAGTTCTCAATAGTTCAAATTATATATTATAAACAATGATTACGTTTTCTTTAATCTAAGTGGCAAACTTATCGAGTCATTATTTATACTACGTTATTGTTAATTAAAATTTGCGATGTAAAAAACTTACAATTGCAATGTTAATACTGAAGAAGACTCTGTGAAGTCAAAACGTACATAATTCCGATTGTTATATCTTATTGACTTATGAATAAATTCAATTTCATACACACGCTCTAAAACACCTCGAATCTTCTCGTTTATTGGCCTATTTACATATACTTATATTTTTGCGAACGCATAATACGAGCTTTATTTTTAATTTACATATTTTCAAGCAATATATTTGTACCTTTTTATAATTATTACTTATTCAATATTATAATATGAAAATATATACGTGAAATCTCTTTTAAAAAATACAAAATTATCTTTGTTTTTAAAAATACGAGTAGCATTATACAATTATCGCATTTATTCTAAAAGATTTTTTAATGCAACACGACTTTATTAAAAAACTGTAAAACAAGTTTATATGGAGAAATTAAAAATTCAGTGTCACAAGTATCGTGACATAGAATTTCTATCTAAAAACATGCTATACTGAAAGAACGATTTTTGCTGAGGGATCTAAAATCTGGATACAGATCTGAAAATAATTTTGTGGGACCAGCAGAATAAGTTTGTCGGAACTTGAAAAATAATGAACAATGCTGCAAAAAGACTTATGTTTTATGAACGTCATATGAGATGAACGCTAATATACCGTTCGCTTACTGTATAAGTTTCAATTTGGTATATCTTTGCTTTGCTTATAAGTTATCCAATATTTTCTTTCTTTATTTTTTGGTTTTTCAATATTACTTTTTACTTTTATTTTTCAATCAGCTTTTTACTAATTTTACCTTCGGATTTCAAAAACCATTAGAATTTAAGACAATTTTTGAAAGGTTAATACATTAAGGTTTATAGTTAGTTTAATGATTATTTTTTCGAAATATATCGAATTTATAGTTATTACAACAGTTAAATTTGTTTACACTATATATTAAAATTATTGTATTTGATGACTGATGATGACTAAATAAGTCAAAACGTTCCAATTTTTAAACTCTTTTTAGATTAAGGATTATTAATGCTACATCTTATTTTTCTTGTTTATTTATTGGCCTATTTATTTATACTTTTTTTTTATGCTGCAAAAAATTTTGATATTTTAGCAACTAATTTGAGCGTTCTACAGAAGTATTTTGATAGTTCAACAAAATTAATTTTCTGATCTGTCCGGCTAAAATTTTAGATCTTTCAGCAAAACCGTTCTTTTCGTGTACAAATACTATATAAATAACAAATTTGAAAATTTGAAAGTTTTTTAATGTAATACATTGATGTGATCGACGTGCGCACACGAATCTCTATACTCAATCTATGTTAAATTACTGTGCCTACAAAGGGCAAAGAACATTTATCTTCGCCACATTGCGCATTTCGAATTTAATAGTAAATTGCGCTCAAAGAGGCATGAAGTACACATGCGCGTATACTGCAACATTGCTTGAGATGTTAGGAGAGTGTTTCGCGGAGTTCTCGACGGTATAACAGTTGAACGCGATGTCGCGATGATGCTCTTCGAATTTCAGGAAGCTTCGATACCGCAGTCTAGCCGCTCTAACTCGCGGATTTGTTTCTAGGCAGCCTTGTCGTCGGCTTCCATTAAGGAATACGTGGTAAATCTTTGAGCCCGCGATCCCTCACACACATGGGATATAGCGAAAGTTTGCAAACCGATTCCGAGACTTGTCACGGAGTTTACGATATATCCCCACCTCTTGCCCGTAGTTTCCATCCAATTCCTGTGCACCGCCGGCACCTCGTTTCCTCGAGATGTTGCCGATGGCGCAACGAAATTTACTGCCCAGTCAAGATTCTGGAAAGGATTTCTACACCAGTGGAATCAAATCAAAGACATTCTAATCGTCGTACACTCCTAGTTTTGCACTCGTTAATAGTTATTTGATAGAATATCATTAAAAGTCAAGTTAAAAATTTACGTTCTTTATAAGACGTTCGGACAACACGCATTAATTTTATGTTTGATGAAAAACAAGTTTTTGATATGGAGAATTAATGAAATAAACATAATGCATGTTTTTGTACATGTAATATATTTTTTCGAAAAAGAAATTTTTTTGAGAGAGAATTATAAAATTCTTCTTGTGAAAAAAATTTCAATTTAATTATCGCTTGAACCTTGTAAATAAAAATGTCATCTGACCTTTTTTTTAAAGCATTACAATGAATGCGCCAGCACAATGGATGAGAGATTAATCGTAATGCAGAATTTTACAAAATATCTTTATCTTTTTCGTATTTCATTTTACATAAATAAATAAAAATTTCAATAAATATATTAAATTATACCGTTATATAAATAAATTAATTAAACAAACACTAAATAAGATCAATAGATCTTAATGCTTACTAATATTATTATGTACATTTTTAGATACATTTTTGTAATTTGTAACATTATTATTCTAGCTTCAGTTTGGTATTGCATTTTAAAATCTGATAGTAATCGTGCAATGAACTGATAATATTTAAAAGTTTACATAATAATATTATTAAACACTAAGATTGACCTTATTTGGCGTTACTTTTGTATTTAATTAAATATTTATTACATTCTTTATCACTTTATATGACTGTGCGAATAAAGATTGATATAAACTATAAATTTAAAAAATATAAGAAACTCGTTTCACCTTATTATTTTTCATTTTATGTTGTGCGAATCGTAAAGTCGGATTGAAACGTAATTAAACGCATTAGTTACGTGAATGTTTAACCACGCCTGTGCAGTCATTATTATTAATTGGCTTTAACTGCCACACGGAAGAAAAAAAATGAAAGAACTACGTGTTGAACAAGATCGTCCAGGCCCATGTGGTTCGCCCGTTACCATATCTCTTTTTTTCATCATTATCCGCGCAAAATTATGGAGGACCTGGTAGCATGTGAAAATTGTTTTAACGAGTTGCAGAGATTGCGGCGTATAACAACCGTCCCCGTCTGCAAAGTACTTTAGCCCTCCAGCCGGAGAATAACTGGAGGAGGCCGGAAACTAAATACGTTTACTGCGGCCCATTACAGGCTCTTGCGTACGGAAGAGGCGTACATTCGCCGTTCTGATGAATATTACTACCTAGTGCCGTTATCGCTCATTTCCGACCCTAATTAAGAAAGAAACGCAACGTCGAAATCCAAACGTACACGGAAAGAACGATTTTGCTGAAGTATCTAAAGATTTAGTTAGATAATCTGAAAATAATTTTGTTGTACTATTAAAATAATTATGTAAGAAACTCAAGACTGATGAGCAATGCTGGGAAAAATTTTGATATTTTAACAACCAGTTTGAATATCCTATATAATTACTTTGATAGTTCAATAAAATTATTTTCAGATCTATATCTGACTAAATTTTAGACTTCAACCTTTCTTTTCGTGGATTTGATCGTGGAAGACATAATACCATTATTCATTTATACGAATTTAAAATGCATTATAGAGAAGAAATATTTAAAAATATTTAACGTGATATAATTTCTCGATGGTACATTAGATTAATCAATACTTATTTCGGAGTTTTTACTTTTCTACTGTCTAGTAGAAGAATAATCTTTTCTAGAGATAAAAATAATTGAACTTCACAAAGAGACATTATTCAGATCTGTTGTTCACAACTAAATATTTACTGATATCGAATCTTTTTCTGTTCTCTGTCTTCTCATGCCGTAATATTCTTGAGTTTCTGATTTATTTATTATGAACAATCGATACGATTAATCTTCCAGACATTTGCCGCAAAGAGCGATGGAAAGTTTCCGAATAAATACGAGCTCCATTATTTTACTGAGAGTTCATTATATATTCATTTTGAACGTGCCGCGGCATTTTTATCGGATGCGAATTTTTCGATCCGTGTTATCAAAGATTTTCGTGATCGGTGACGACCGTGATTGATGACGATGCCTGTGGAACCAGTTTGAGAAATGATAGGATAAAATCCCGGTTTTTTCTATATGTTAATGTATTATTTTTAATACAATTATAATATTTATGATCCTTGGAATGATGCGAATTTGCTACTTTAAAGTTTCAAATATTTTACTGCAATCTTATATTAAAGATTTCGCATATATATAAAAAAAATTATATAATTTTTTTCATACTCTGCTGGACTTCATAGCCCAAAAAAAAGAATAAACTAATTTCTTTGCTTGTTTTCAATTGTATTCGATAGCACAGATTGAATAAAAGATGCTTCGGATTCACTCCTTAATTAAGTTCATTATTGAATGATTATTTAATTTATTGTGTTATTTAATTTACGCTTATTCTACATTTTTAAATTAAATGTATTTCAAAATTAAACTGATAATAGAGTTGATGAAAATTGCAATTACCTATTAATTATCTACAAATCGAGAAAAAGATCCGGCATAAATATGTTCTGTCGACCCGCAAACAAACAAAAAATTTATTTCGATGCAAGATAGAAAAGTTCATCAATTTTTTACTTCTGACCTGACACAGATGTGATACGTTTGCGACTATAGAAGCCAGAAACCTTAACATTTAATCGACGTAATTCTCGGACGAACTTATCGTGATACCTCAACAAATTCTAATTACAATCAATCATCTTTTTTTTCCGCTCTCTTCGCGGTATCCTTATTCAATGGGGGCGTCTAACTTCGTTCTGTACATGGCTCGGCCATATTACGGGCGTGATTACGAAAGTTGTCAACTTGATTAAATGGTTCTGCTTCGTTCGAAGTTGGCTCAAAGGGATAATCGTGTGAGGTGTCCGCCCGGAGCTGCGCTAGAACTTTCTTAAACTGGACGGAGATTGGAAGACTCGTTTTCGCGAAGGGAATTCGGCGATACTGTTTCAGTCACGGCACCGGCGCCGGCATAATTATAAGCTACCGGAACTTCGTAAAACTTCAAGCTTTTCTACGCTGAAGCGAATCTTCCTCCTATCGCTTTTTTTTTTTTTATTTTGTTGTTACGCGAATAGTGTATTAACTCTACTCTATTTAATTATACCGCGTTAAAAAATGTAAACGCAGTTACGTACGTAACAGCTTCTGGAAATTTTTAGCAAGTAGCGAGTAATGTACTCGTGGGAGGAAACTTGAGGTAGATCCTCGTCTGATCGTGGCGCGCATATATTTACTTAACAAGGTAAAGCGCTCATTAAGTGCGAATATTGTTGATTTATGGATATCCAGGATTGTTGCGAATAATACATACACGGAAAGAACAATTTTGCTGAGGGATCTAAAATTTTGCGGATCTGAATATAATTTTGTTGAACCATCAAAATAATGTTGTTGGAACCTTCAAAATGAGCAATGCTGCAAAAAATTTTGACATTCTAGCAACTAAAGTTTGAACCTTCTACATAATTATTTTGATCAACGAAATTACTTTTCTGATTTGTATCCCGCTAGATCTTTCAACAAAACCTTTTTCCGTGTACACAAATTTATTGATACTTCCTAAATATTAACCATATTTGCATGCGAGTCTATCATTTTGATGAAATGAATTTTTCGTAAGCTCCAGATTGGAGAATGCAAAGCGTTAATATTATATTTTTCGATCGATAATTATCATGCGCGATTCAGTTTCTATGCGAGGGGACTTAACTGGTAAGATTTATAAGCGCGGAAATGAAATCAGAAAATGAGCCCCGCGCGATCAAGGGCGCCGTGACACGAATTCGGGTAGGTGGCAGCGAGGTTTAAACATCGTCGCCAACAGGGCCGGTTATTAAATCGTGCGGCTATAAATTGCCGCGCAATTTCCCGCGAAACTTAGTCAATTTCCACGAACGTGAATTTCCCGCGTCCGTGCCAACAAGTATTTATACACCCACGTACGCCTGTTTGGTACGCATTTCGAATTGCATTTTAATCCGCGATTCATTTCCAGATTTCCTTTACTTACACATTCCTTTACTTCATCGAGCATTTGAGAAGAAGAATAATTGTAATCGAATTTTCAACCATTAATAGTCAATTAGAAATAAGTTCAACGCAAACGGCATAACAGTGCCATAAAAATAAATTACAATCTCCTCTCTGCTTTTAACAAGCGACTGCCATTATATATCCATAAGTAAGACCTCTATATAGAATTTAGAAGCTCACTTATGTAAATCATTAGAGATCTCAAAGGCCCGATCAGTCTAATGTGAATTCGTACCTGGCCTTAAGCGAGTTTGAAGATAAGACCATGCCTGTGGGATAACGTCGACGGAGGACGCTTTGTTAACAGGTGATCGTAATGAAGCCTGTATCGTATCGACAACGACGTTTTCCACGCTGGCGTGAAGTCGCGTAACTTCGTTTGACAGTGTAATCATTCTCCCGACGGGACGACGTAATATATACCACGGGATTGATAGTTCTGTAGATGAGCTCTATATTCGAGTAGCAAATATCGGGCGCGATGTCGAAGCTAACCCATTTTTTTCTACTGCAATGCGGCACGATGCAACTAAGCATTACGTTACTCGACCCGCTATGACTAAGTATCTCATCGTAAGTGCCTTTCCGTGTGAAGTACTTTTGCGCTTAACTTTTCAGTATACCCGCACTCTGATTTATTGGCACTATGAACAGACTTTTGAAAGTACAATTTTAACAAAGAAATTTATATCGAGTGCGACAATCCTCTCAGGCTCAAAATTTTTCACAGAAGAAGTGAAGCTTTTATGTGGATTTAATACATGTAAACTAAGTAAAAAAACTCTATTTGATATAGCCTATGATTAATAAATGATTAATTTTTAATATGTAGATAGAAGGATTTCATATTTCTATCTATATATATACGAAAAGAATGATTTTGTTGAGAAGTCTAAAATTTTGCTGGATACAGATTTGAAAATAATTTTGTTAGATTATCAAAATAATTTTGTTGGAACCTTAAAAATAATGAACAATGCTGCTGTTTTCATATTCTAGCAATTAGTTTAAGAGTTTTACATAATTATTTTGATAGTTCAACAAAATTACTTTTCTGATCTATATCCAGCTAAAATCTTTCAGCAAAAGCTGAAAGCCGTTCTTTCCATGTAGATCTAAAATAATTTTGTTGAATTATCAAAATTAGGATGCTGAAGTATGAGCAATACTGCAAAAAATTTTGACATTCTAGCAATCAGTTTGAGCTAAATAATTATTTTGATGGTTTAATGAAATTATTTTCAGATCTGTATCCAGCTTTTAAATACTATAGCAAAACTTCTTTCTTCTTGTGTATTAATAAAAACGAAAAATTATGCAAAAAAAAATAAAGACTTTACATAAATTATATTTTGAAGCGCGCGTATAAATAAAATTAGAATATATTTAATTAAATCGATTATTTTTTTAAGTGCGAGAATTCCATGCGGGATTCACGCGACAGCACGACGTTTGAGTGATGTCAAGTCGTAGAGCATTATGTCGTTGGGCGACTTCATTATGATTGGTCGTTAATCGGACGTCCCTTGAATATTAGCTTATCATTCGACCCATTAAGATCGGAATGATTAGAGATACGCCACGGTATCTGTACCGTGCACATCTATTATCAAAGTCCACACCAAAATGCCTTGTAACCTGATCGTTCACTAATCGGGACTTCGGACCTTCTAATTTGCAGCAAACCAGAGACACGCAAACTCTCGAATCTATCTTTGATATTAATCCACTCGTGCCCGCATTTTCGAAAATATCCGCTCGACCTGGTCTTCGTGCTGAACTTTAGCAAATTTTATTGATCCTTAGCCTTTGATTCAGCACTTACGCGTCGGTTAACAGTTTTCGTCAACTTCTTTCTTGGTCGTAATTAGAAGTTTTAAGTCTAGTTAGGATCGAATCAGAAGTTAGAGAAGTATAAACGTTTAATTGCACTTGCATATATAAATGCATATATATATATATATATATATATATATATATATATATATATAGTTATTTTCTAAATTTATAACATTTGCCACAATTCTAATCACAAATTGCAAACTTTATTTGTCATTTTATTTATCATTTGCAAGTCATTTAATACAATTATTAATTATAATGAATTAAATTTTATATTTATATTAAATTATAATTAATTTAATACAAATGTAATTCTTTTGATAAACATCACAGTAAAATACAATACAATAATGTATTATATTTCAATTAAATGATCAAATAATAATATCCATATCTTTCAGTCGTTATTTATTTGGAGTTTATTTGAAGAAAATTAATATTTCCAAAGAAAAGTCAAATAGTATAAAATTTTATTTCACGTAATACTAGCTTATTGAATTGCAGTTTCTTTGTCGATTCTCTGAATAGCCGTTCCACTATTGTTGTCATTTAATCAGGATAGCTTGATTCTAATAACTTTGACAAAATGTATTTCGCAGAAATGCTACGTGAAATGAACATCTCATTTGACATAGACACGTAAACTATTATTTGCTAGAGTTCTGATGAAAATACCGCTTTGCTTGGCGCTCAATAGGTCAAACGTAAAGGGAATCAAATATGGCGAGCACGAAAGGGCACAGATGGTAGTTATATACGGATGGTTGAGAGAATGTGTACATATAACAGGAATGACACAGTTAAGGTTCATCCAAATTGAAGCACGCATGTACTGTAATGGTATGAGTGTGCACGTACGTCCTCAGCTTAAAAGCTTCCTGTTTAAACTTGTGCAACTTCTCGGCGTGTATACATGTCCCAGAGCTATTTCACTTTGCTCAGGTTTTGTTGACAGTCTCGCAGACGATTCTCTCGTAATAAAAGTTTAGATATATATTGCCTTTTATTACATAATCATTTTATTCTCAATAACTTTCTCTCTTCAATTAAGAGATAAAGATAATTTTAAAAAAATCAACATTGTTATTAAATTGGGCGAGAGAGATTGTTAGTTAAACAATGTAATTATGAGTCACAAATAAGAAACACTTCTGCACTTAACATAATCATTATTTGTCTAAAAAATATTATAGTAAAATATTTGGAACAAGTTCTATTTAATATCGTGCGAGAGAAGAGAAGATTTCAAATATGTTTATATAATAAATTAAGTTTAAATTTTGATTAATTAAATTTTATGTGATTTGTGAGTTATTGGTGTGAGTTATCGGTTATATTCGTATTCATATTATAATTCTATATAAAACACAACTTTTAACATCTCTTCTCTTCTATCTTTTGTTACAGCCTGCATAACGCAACTACGATTAATGACAAATTTTACTACATCCGTTTATGGATACAATCAAATTTTATTACAAACATAGGCTCATGCTCCGTACAATTGTTGAAACGCACGTAAGGACCATACGTTTTGCTACGCGCATGTCGCTTATGTATGCCGCGCTCGTGAGAGAATAAAGGCAGCCGAGTGTTCAGGGTGTCGCTTTATCGGGTTGACTATAATTCCGAACGATTTCCGCGACTGAAACAACCGAGAAGCTCGTTTACAGCGCTTATATTGCCGCCATAAACGTCGCACCGCGGAAATCGAGTTCACCTTGCTTAAATCGGCGCRAAAGTTTCGTTGTTCTGCGAAAGAAAGAAAACGATAACGGCGTATTTGTTAATACAGGACATTATCCGATTCCTGCCCGATTATAGGTGTCCAATCGAAGGCCTAAATTAGATAAAGGGAAGGAAATCGCAAATTTTTTTCTTAGATTAAATATATTTTATAACGGCTTAACTTACGCTTGTTAATTTAATTATCTTGATCATATTGTCATTTTAACCATATAAAATACGTCATCAACCATAAAAAGTGGGATATATTTGCAAAGTTGATCACTAAGAAGTAGTATGTATTACGATTGCAGCGAATCAGAGATTTTTTCTCTGAGGTTATGTTTAGCCACCGGTCGATTCTTCTGATAATAGATTTATTACATTAATTAAAGTATCCGCGGCCGAGGTCGCGAGTTTCAGATTTCTTAATATTTTAGATATAGATAGATAATTGGGTCAATCGTGACGAATCTAAGACGTATCTCTCTTGTTGAAATCAATTCAAATGAGAAGTTAGGTGGTACCCAATGTTGTTCCCCATGCTAATAACGTGATAAGAGCAAAGCCGAGGCTCTTCTAGTGAAAAAGTTAATTTTTAGTTTATCACAACGTGTAGCAAGAAGAAATAGGATAAAAACGGGACAGATGAATCAAACCAGTCATTTACTTATTATAACTTAAATATTAACCATCCAACTTTAATTTCATGAAAAAAAATTTAGAAGTGATTATGATTATTATTAGAAAAATATCTCACAACTCGTAATTGTAATATTAAAGATGGAATTCTTAATTAAAATTCTATGAAAATAATATCAAAATTTAGTAAAGAATATATGATTTATGTATTTATTTCTTCGAAGTTTAATTTGCGAAGAATCCTTCTGTTTTAAAATAGATGCTCCGATATTCTTCTTAATGAAAATTTCATTTCAAATTTATTTATAAGATAGTTCTGTCGTTGAC
Organism: Cephalotes varians; assembly: GCA_037157785.1. Classification (NCBI taxonomy): domain Eukaryota; kingdom Metazoa; phylum Arthropoda; class Insecta; order Hymenoptera; family Formicidae; genus Cephalotes; species Cephalotes varians. The sequence goes on from JANQDE010000052.1 coordinate 610,058, forward strand.
AATTCACATTACTGTTGAAATTATTTTATATATAAATGATCGCTCTTATATGGATCTAAATAATATTAGGTGAACGTGTGGTATGATGTAATAACAATAGGGCTACAATCATGTCCTCTTATCAACGCAATACCTCTTATGCGGTATTATATTACTACAGAAGCCATTTACGTAACAATTAGTTTGCATTTGCAATGAGTATATGTTCATTATTGAAAATAGGACAATCGTGGTAATATTATCATTTCAATCGAGATATTGGGTTTCTCTGTCTTTCATGAAAATGGACAGATGTCTGATTTGATTCACCCGGTTTTACCTACATTCCTCTTTGATATGTCACGATTACATCACAGCGTCTTCTTGTACAAACACGCTTTGCTATGAATAGCATTCTCTAATCTCTTACTGCTTCAGTTCCATCCATTTCTAGTAACTATTATTACGTAATGACCTGTTTTTTGCATTTTCAATGTGAACTGGCAACTCGCTAGACACGGGAACTATTAGGATCTAAAGTTTAGGTTGAGTGGCAAACTATCAGAGAATTATGCCGCATCATGTTCTCTCATAAATGATATTGTTCACATCATAGTATTGTAACTTTCGGCTCTATTATCACATCCCTCTTAGGAAACTGAATTTTGAACGGAGCGCCACAGTTATTATAATATGAAATAATTAAGTAGAGCAGCGTTAACGGAGTAGGAATACGCTTTTTGTTTTAAACTCGCTTTTTCTTGTCCTCTGTAATAGACGAGATTAACCTCGGACCAGCTGCAGGTACATCCAACGACGGCTTATTCCGCCATTTTGTTCCATCTGCGTCTCTTTTTCTTAAGCGTGCCGACTGCCAGGCGATGGCAATTGGACAGCAAAAGAAGTTAATTGAAAATAAAATAATGCCGGTAGCGTCGGCTGAAACCAGGGGATGATCGGGCGCGGCTAGCAAGACTGGACTACAATCTCTTAATTAAGTCAAGCTTTCTACTTACACTGTGGAAAATTACATGCTAGAATTATTTTTCTCTGAATAAAAGTATTAACACAATAAAGTTTAGCAAAAAAGCTTATGGAAACGTCAATTGTCTATAAGTGACTTTTTTGCACTAGTTAATTTAATAAGTTGCCGAAAGTAATATAAACTTTAAGTTACGCATCTTCCTTTCTCTTAAAAAAAATATTAAGACTTATGTTTTAATATTCTCTGTAAACAAAATTCTTTTGTTATAGTCTTAGAAAAAAATTTAATTCTTTAAAGATAAAAAATTTTATTTTATTTTTTAATTAAAAAGTTTTGGAGAAATAATAATATAAATAATATATTTAAGAAAGATATTGATTAAAGATATCATGAAAGAATATTTCAAAAAATAGAAAGAATTAAATCTTATTTTAATTAAATTATAGTGGTAGTCAATGTCAATATCATTTTATTTATTTTCTTATTTTTATTTAAACGTTAATAATACTTCAGCTTTCTTATTCTTCTATTTTCTTAATTAATAAAATGCTAAGATTTTTATATTATGAAAAAATATGAAAAAACTAAACTAAAAAACTAAACTAAAAAACTAAACTTTCTCTAACTTTCTGGAAAGGGAAGAAAAAAGACCCTCTTTATTCGTAAAGATATTTCGGAAAGATGTTCTTATGATCATAGCAATTTATATACATCTGGTTAGCGCGAAAATTGCGTTGACGTAAATTTAAAAAAATTATTAGCGACGAATTATTTAGCCGTCCAAATTATTAAGCATCGAGTACGAGATAATAGTAAAGCCAAGAGTGGAAGCACGGTAATAACAACGATAAGTTTCGATTTATAGTCTCCAGCACTATATGAATAACTTTACATAACATAAATATGGTAATCGCAGCCATAAAATTTCAATCGTGCGGTTATAGCAAGTTCGTCCGCCGCGAGTTTTCACTCGCAGCACCCGCGAACTGGAGCACAAGCAGCACAGGACGCATATAAAATACATGAGAGCAGGCGCAGCTTCTTTTTTTCCAAGAGGGAATGATAATAACTCCCCGGATTGTTGTTGATTTATTCTTATTGCTCTTTCCATTCAAGCGAATTTTAAAATCGAGGATATGTTAACCCGAGTATTTAAACTACAGCCTCTGTCAGTCTTATTTCCGTGCACGTAAATGAGCGCATTTAATTAATAATCAAATTTCCAAATAAATGATTGTAGCAAAAGTTTGATAATGACATTTCGCTCGCCGTGTTTCGTGTGGTGGATGATTTCTGGATAAATGTAAATTCAACATTTTTCCGCTTAAATGGTAAAATTTCAATCGCGATTTATTCTCACCGAACAAGTTTTCACTTCGCAGAGCGAATTGCCTTCGCATGAATCGCCGGAAACGAATATAAAGCGCAGACGCAGCCGTTTCCTTTCTTTTTTTTTTCGCGAAGAACCCGAGTGGTACACCGGGGAAATCTACCGAGTAGTTATTAAAATTCCATCCGCGTCGTGATCGCGCAACGACGAAAACAATCTCGAACGCGGCGGATTTTTGCCACCAATTTTTCTCACCGCACGTTCGCCTACCCAAATTGGAATTTTCAACTGAGAGGCGAGCATTATCGCGAATTATACTTGCTCCACTATACATGGGGGAGGGGGGTGGCCCTGACGCCGCGGGTATCATTAAATTATGTGTGAACGAAAGTACTTATCATAACGACCGCATAGCAATAATGTCTTTTATCTTATAGATGATAAAAGTTAATCTTAATCTAGAATCTATTTTGGAAAATTATTTTTCGAAGAGGTTAGAGATCACTTTTTACTCTCTCTTTCTAAAATTTTATCTTTTATTCCTTTTATTACAGATTTTATGAATAATATTATCATAAAAAATTTCTATATTATATATATATATAAATATATAATATAATTAATTTTAATTTTGATTTAAATTTAGTTAATCTAATGTAAATATATAATAATATAGTAATATAAATATATTATATAATTTATTATTAAATATATAATATTATTCTCTTGCAAGTATCTTATCTACTATATATGTATATATATATGTTGTGTGTGTGTGTGTGTGTGTGTGTGTGTGTGTGTGTGTGTGTGTGTGTGTGTGTGTGTGTGTGTGCGCGCGCGCGCGCGCGCGCGCACATATGTATGAGTATATATGAGTATATAGATTTATAAATCTATCACTTAATTAATTAATAAGATGTTTTTATTTAAAACAGGAGCTGAAATGGAGCTTATCTAAATCTCTTATTTCTTTACACAACGTATATTCATCTATCAACATTCCAGAAGTTCTTATCTGCACCTTTCAGAGCTTATTAATATTCAATGTTATTCTCATGTTAGAAACGTCAAGAGAATAATTATAAATCTTAAATCATAAACGCAAGGAATTGAAAAGGGATGGAAATTACGGACTATGAAAATTATGAAAGTGTGGATATTTCTCAGTAATATAATTGTATTCGATCTCTTTAGTTCTAACGTTCTATTTTAGTTTGAAATTCCGAAATGTTGTATATGTCTGACAAAATTTTCGGACGCGTTCGGAAGAATGGCTCGACCGGTAAATATTCATAAGCTGACTATCTCTCGAGTGGAATGGTGAATTTCTGAGCAAATTCGGTGGTCGCGTGTCTCTTCCCAGTACTACCCGCTGATATCGCGAGCCATGGCTTTCGTTATTTTTCAACCGGCAAAGTTTGCTCGCGAGCGCGCCATGGAATTACAACTATCCTCGAAAAGACATCTTCGTCCAGCTTTGTTTGTAATTTCCATGGAACGAGTCTCTGGAGAAATTTCTATACGCGTATTACTCGGATGATATAAATGAAAACTGTCATATAATCTATAAACATTACAAGTTTACGCGATTTTCAGATTTTTAATACCAAAGGTGCCTTTTAATCTTTCATTTTTATGCAACTGGAATTTTTATGAAACTGTTTCGCAAATTGGAGATTCAACGCATTGAGAAATTACTATAGAGTCGTCCAATTATTTTTATTCATTTTTATTATATCTTATATTTTATTTATATAACACAAAACATTACTATTTGAATTTAATTGGCTCGTAAAATTTCACTTGTAATGCTCGTTTATTTGATGAATTCAAAAAAATTGAACTTGTGCGATTCCGTTTTATTCGTGGTGTGCGATGTCATTTTGATCAATAACGCTCGACTAAGAGCAAATGGCAATCACGGCGAACATCTTCTCGATTTGTCAAAACGACTGTGCTCGCGCGGGAAGAATTTACCCCGAAATTCCCAGCTAGTAAAACCGATCGACTGCGCGGAATCTGGCCTCATAGCAATTCGCTTCTCGATATTAAACGCTTTAATATCGAGAAAAGATGTGGATGGGAGAAAAAAAAGGCTTTCGAATGTTGTCCGGCGAGCGCGTGGGTGTAAACCGCGGATGAAAGTGGATAGATCCGCGGTTGTTCGACGAATAAACGCGATGTGCATTGTGCACCACACATATATGACATATATGAACATATTGTCGAGTATACGCATACGTAGGTGTGCACCTGTGCGCACGTGCTGGTAAATACATTCGATTTATTGGAGGACGCGGCCAGGTATAGAGCCATACGTTTTTCGTACGATAGCTAAAGCTTCTTTTTGCGCAGCTCGCATTTTGTTGTTGCACTTTTCACTACCGACTATTCGTCGTTTTGGCCAGCTATTTTTTTCCCTTCCTTTTTGCGTATACCCCTGTCTCTTCTCGCACGATTCTCGTTGCGCGCAGAGATCGATACATTTCGTGCAGGTAAACGTATACCATTTATATGTACGGTGCAACGTAGATATGTACGTATCTATCTGTATTAATATAAAAACGATTCCTCTATTTCTTTTCTAAATTTTTTTCAGGCTCTTCATTCAGTTTTTTCCCAGTTGTATTTAAGTGTTTATTATTTATTGATAAAAGTAATTTTAATCATATTACCTCTAGTAAAATATTATGCAAAGTATAGATTGTATGTATATATATATATATATATATATATATATATATATATATATATATATATATGGAACTTCAATAAATTTTTTTATTTATTAAAGTGCATTTTATAATAAATTGCGGTAAAATTCCACGTCCAATAATTAAAGAGCATGGCAAATTTGAAATTTATTACTCTGTATAATCAAATATATATTTCTAAATATTTATTACAATTCTCTTATAAAAAATTTTAAAATTACAGTATACAAACAAAAGTATACAACACATGAGTATACAAAACATGAATAAGACTTCCTTATTATTATAGTAAAATAATATTTAAAATATAATTTCAAACTTGTATAATTTGTTTAAACTAATTTTATTAAAGTATTTAAAAATTTAGTTAAATACTGATCTGAAAATAAGTTTATTGGACTGTCAAAATAATTATATAAGACGCTCAAGCGTAAATGATGAAAAAAATTTTGGCATTCTAGCAATCAGTTCGAATGTCCTATATAATTATTCTAACGGTTCAAACAAAATTATTTTCAAATCTATATCAATAGCTCACTTTTTAGATACTTCAGCAAAACGTTCTTTCCGTATATTTCTCTCTCTCTTTCTCCCTTTCTCCCTCTTTCTATAAAGTGTTTAAATATACATTTGCTTTACTTCAAATGCAGATTGCGCAAGAAAATGCAATTAGAATAAGTAGACTTATTGTCATTGATAATCCTCTTTCTAACTTCTCGTCTCTCTTTTGTTGTTGGCTGATAATGTTGTTATGTATTTTGCATTTTATTTCAGTTTCAATTATAAATGTGATTAATATCCGACATCAGTTTCACAACTTAACAAGGACCGGTGTATACAACGACATCTTAACAAGAAACCATTTCCTTCCACCGTTTTGTCATTCCTAACTCGTCTCCGTTATTCTCCTTCTCGTCTCTCTTCTCGTATTTTCCCGGGGACTATCGTGGTTCCTCGCTTCTAGAAAATATCTGATACTAACAAAAAGAGAAGACGTAAATTAAGAAGGCAGAAGAGAGATAGAGGGAGAGAGAAAAGAAAGTGAGAGATCAGTTGATGGATGATCTTGGTAATTATTTGCGGACACACATTTCCTTGCTCCTTGCTTTTCTCTCTCTCTCCGCAAGTGCATCAAGCAACGCTCCCTTCGCGCTCCTTTTTGCCCCTTATTCTCGCTCTTTCTTCGCAATTCTTTCTTTTATCGTCTCTTTCCTCCTGTCATTTTTGTCTACCATGGCCGCGGCCAAGATAGATGAGGAACTATCGGCGTTGTAACCACTAGCCCGTGTTTCCCGATAAAGAACAATCGAGCGTTCTTTCTCACTGTCGCCGGGGAAATTATCAGCTCGGATCCTTTCTTTCGAAACATTTTTGTCACCAGTCAATCTCAAAGAAAAAAGGAAGAAAGGATATTCTCTATTTCTTGTTTCTGGAAGTTTGCTGAATCAAATCGATGTAGATTCTTTACAGATTTGCTTTATTAAAATCTGAAAGTTGAAAATTGACTCGTTAATAATTGACATATATTATTCAAGGTGGATAAGAATAAATTTTCCTCATTTAATTTATTCAATATTATATAAACTTATTTAAAATCTAGATAATTAGACTCGAGGAATAAAAATTTAAATTTAATTTTGACAATTAAGATTAATAATTAATATATGATAGAAAATATTGGATATCTTTAATCTTATTATTTATTTTTAAAATAGATCATAAAAAGTTATGAAAGAAATGAGAAGTTGCGAGAAAATAAAATTTCGATCAAGTTTGTTTAAAAAAATGTAAACTTCAAACTAATGAAAAAATTCCGTAATATTTTGTATCTTAAAAATATGTTGCATACGATAAAAACGTGCGCAGAGATAAATCAATCGGAAATATACGAAGAATTCTTGATGATGTTCGCAATGTAGATTCGACAATTTTTACTAGACAATCTTCTCTCCCGAGATAATTCTGTTTGCCGATTTTACTGTCGATATTTATCAAGTTTATCGAAGTTTGAGGTAATTAAGGAATGGCAGGTTGGTCTAAATCTCATTGAGCGTCAACAGATGCCGCGTAGTTTAAATGGACTTTGCATGCTTCCTCTAAAGCAATAAACAACTAAGTACTCACTTTTCTACGTTGTCTATCGGATGTCGCGAATGAGTGACGCTTTTCTTTCAAACTTTTGCAGATTGTGCTCTGACTCAATTGCCGGCATAGCTCGTCAGCGTTGTTTAATTGCGCGCTGCGCGCGATTAGAAGTTGGATAATTTCGCTGTAATTACAAAATGCTGTCTCGCGGATTCTGTCGCAATCCCATTCCATTAGACAGCAGCAGCCAATTTTAACGCATAAGGTAGCCTGAATCTTACGTTTAAAACATGAAGCTTGTGATTCAATTGCGAGTGTAAATTACACGTTGCTTTAACTCCCTAGTTATCCGGCATTGTAAATAGCTGTAAAATGATCCGAAGGCATGAAAGAAATTAATAATTTATAATATCAAATTAATTAATTGACAATGTGTGTAAAAATTGTATTATTATATTTATTTGATACTATAGATGCACAGGTTGCTGTGCATGAAAATTGTAGAACACATTGACATTTATTTATGCTGTTAATTATCATACGTTATAATTCTCTCCCTTCCTTCTCTTTTCCTCCCCCCTTCCTTCCTTGCCCTCTCCCCCCCCACACACACACACACACAAAGAGAAAAGGAGAGAGCGCATTCAGAATTAGATGCAATGGATGTTTTATATTGTTAATATATACAATAGATGTCGGTGTAATTACACAATTATTATTTGAAATTCAATTTCGTGTCATCGATTTTTACATTAAATGTAGCAATAACTGTGAACAGAGAAATAATATGAATAACTGTGAACAGAGAAATAATATGAATTGGAAGTATATTCGTGAAACAAGCGTTCGATATTCAATACAACCGATGATGGCATAAATGAACGAATGTACAGAGAATTGTTTTTAACTATCTGGATATGTCGATACAAACCGGAGATTTTTGCTTTTATTCCGAGAAACTTTTTGAATAGATAACTAAGCTATTGTTTCCAAATTATAGAACAAAAATATATGAATGTTAACCGTCCGTTTTTAATCACGGTAACCGCTTTTTAAAAACTGCAGTTTTTATAAATATGGAACACGATTGGCAGTTGAAATGGCAGTTAAAATTATTTCTCCCTCACGCAATTCTGAAGATCCGAAATGAAAAATTTGACTTCTTGATATTCGAGAAAAAGCCTCCATTTATCAAGGTTCCCAGTCACAATGTCATATTTTATTGACACGCTGTTTCGTATACGAGTGCATACATGCATCTATACTACTGTAGAATACTATACGAGTAGGGAGATAGATCGATAGCATCTATCTGGACCGCTGCATATTTTATCTGACGACTGCTATAACGGCGGTTACATGCGGTACGTCCGTGGATTACTTAAGCCGTATGCATCGTCGGAACTTTACGACTCTGCGCGCGTCCCTTCTCTGGACATGCATCTTCGTCGCATGACGATGCATACATATAGGCGAAACACGAAATCGAAACTTTTGAAAGTTTATTCAGAAAATGTATTTGTGTAACTTCAAATTTTTACCGACAATTTTGACCGACAGAAAACGTTGCGAAAAAGCGATCATTATTCTTGGCTTTCGATTGTATTCAAATATCAGGGAAATTGTTTAGCAATTTCAATCTTTGCGTGACTCTGCAACTCTCGTTGATGAATTACTCGACAGATAATCGTCAAGAAACGAAATTTTGTGGGAAATTCGCGCGAACGGCTATCGTGAGAGAAAATTCGACAGCTTTCGCGGAACTTTTATAATTTGTTGTAACTGCGGAACATGAAATTACCATCGCGCCGCGGTTATTATGAACTTTCGCGTGACACGAACGTTTTCCCGAAACGCGGACAAGGAAGCGGACGAGAAAAGTGTGTCCGGGCGTAGAAGTTTAGTGCATGTTCACATGCCAGATTGCCACACATAACACGCGGCACAGCCGCGAAACGTGATCGTCCGACCGCAGTGCACTATCGACTACAAAGTTCCTCGAGCATTTGTAATGTCTCCATGTCTCTGTTCTATGCACATTGTTCGTTTCCGCAAATAATCTTGTCTTTCGATCTCCAAATTGATTATACAATACGCAATTTATTACAAAGGGGAAAGTGAGAACTATTCTATTTTTTTATGTGTAGATAATTTTTATATTTTTTATATTTTTATATTTTTTATTTTTTACTTTATCCTATCATTATTTTAGGTATTCTGAAATTTAAATCTGAAGAGACAGTAGAAAATGTATTTATATTTGTATAAAATGAGGATCAAAAAGTGAATATAATGCTTTTTTCACAGCAATATATTTGCAAGTATAATGTTTCAATATAATTTTGTAGAAATATTTTAAGCTTATTGTTAATATCTGTTTGATTGTCATATCCCAAAATTTATTTTATTTATTAATTTATTATTATTTATTTTATTTCCAATTTACATCTTTTATTTTACATTTATCGCTTCCCTCCCACTCTTGAATACTCACTATTTATTTTATTGTATTTGATAATTTTATAATATTAAATGATTTTGTGTTCTACAAAATTTTTCGAAAATATAGATATATTGCTGGAGAAAAATACTCAGTTTCTCCCATTGCAACTTCCGGCGAGCTGTTTTTCTTTTTCTAACGTTTTAAAAGGGAAACGCTAAATTGAGAATATTCTTGAAGTAATTACAAAAGTAATGAACTACTTAGCGTTGAAAGCGAAAGACTAAATTATCCGGAAAAATTTCATTCTCTAATAATGTTACTCATGTGCATATTTTCGCCAAGGCAATGGAAAACTCAATTTTTCCGGGGCATACGTTTCGCGCTCGCTGATATACATTACTCATACGTCGTGTCATTCAACTTTTACGTTATGCAATATGTCAGAAATGCAGTCTCGCGCTCACGAATTGAATTAAACATTTAACATTTTTCACGTTCGTTCGCGTCACGTTATGTAAGAAATTATTCTGGTCTTTTCTGTCTCTCTGCCGAACGTCTCGCGTATGCGCGGCAAGGACATACAGAAATTGATCCGACAGTGACATATGGCGTACTAGGAATATAATAAGGAGCGACGAATAACGAGGATGGGGTCGTTATCCCGATCCGTAGACAGGATCCTGCTTAGGTGGGCTGCTTCTACCGCTCGTTTATCTTACGCTGGTGGCTGTCCCGTGGATCGTCTGTAGAGCGGGAGAGATCGAAAATTCGCGTTACGCCCCAAATTTCTCGCTCGTTCGAGAAATTGGTCCAATTAAATGGCGATATAATTGACAGTGACTCAATTACGCGGGAGAAGCTGGAGTTAGAAACGAACAGGTGGGAGGAGATGCGGTTATGAAGCTCCTAGTGGAAATACGATGTCTTTAGCGTGGCGCGATAACGAATTGCAGCGGAGAAATAGAGAGAGAGAGAGAAAGAGAGGGGAAAGAGAAAGAGAGAGGGGCGTGTGGCTCCTGTCAAATTAATATCCGCGTTCGTAGCATTGCCTTCGACGTTGTTCACCGTGGTGACAAAACTGAGATTGGCGGTGTAACAAGAACAAAATCCGAAATCATTTTTTTCATTGATTATTACAGCTACACTTCTAGCATCGAAATCAAATTGCATAAAGTATCGTCACAAGTATTGAATTTTTAAATGACAAAGATCGTTAGCAACAGAGAATATTGATATCTCAAAATCAATCGAATGTGCTTCCCCAATCGCATGTACTTTTTGATCACACAGGTTAATTTCAGAATTCATTTCTCAGAAAGTTTTACAGTCTTCTTTGCTTATGCAACTCGAAACTGTCGATCGTTCCTTGTTCCCATCATAATAAATTGTGATATCAGAGCGTCCTTGTGTAATCTCAAAACGGCTTCGCGCTTTGATCATCTTCAAAAGCGCTGCTCGCACGAACTCGCCGCGCGCAATTTCTACATCGAAATAATAAAGATTGTGGCGCTATTAAAGAGGCTATATTGTGGAGGTTGCATTGCATCTACTCTTTGTGTATATCCACGGCAATCTCCTTGAATTTCTTCGTCGCGACTTGTTGTTTCTTCCGGCACTGTCTTGGGAGGAATCGTGGAAACGTGCCTGAGACCGGAAGTAATGAAGATTCAACCGTCACAACATTCATGCGTACAACGGATCCGTTACGTGCCTGCAGCATTTATTGAGTTTATCTTTACGCTCCTTCTCTCTCGCTATCTTTCTTTTTTTTTCGTGTATATACGATAAACAACACCGATAGTTTCATTTTAAAGCGAAATTCTAAATAATTTCGTCAGAGTTTATTTTCAAAGTAGAAATCTTCTTAAAATGGAATAAATTACATTCTTCACTTCAAAATAAAATGGAATGCTATTTTTTACCTTGATTGAATTTTGTTATAATTATACATATATTTGTAACTGGCTATTATTTCTATATATATATATCAGCTATGTTATGCTGGTCTATTTCGATACGGCGATTACCATTGAGATATTTAAACAACGATAAAACATTATTTTTAGTAACAAAAATTTTTGCGATAAAAAAAGAATATTTATATTGAAATCAGTTCTACCTCAGGACTAGTTTTGAAGCCTCATACATAGACAAATGTTTCATAAACCTATATAATAATATTCTATTACATATCATATTAATGCGTGATACGTAATATTAATATGTTGATATAACAGTAATGATATTTAATATTTGAAAATTATGCGCGATATAGCTGATGTAAATAATACTGTTGTATATGAGAAATAATAATGAAATGTAATTTTACATTGTATTATAACTATATTACTGATTTATCGTGATACACTCTTTCTCTCTCTCTCTCTCTCTCTCTCTCTCTGCGCGCGTGTGTGTTTTAATGAAAAAACGAAAAGAAAAAATGCGTGAAAAGTAAAAGCTATGTGAATTGGTAGACAATTATTAAAAGAAAATAAGTTAAGTCTAGGCCGTGAAAATATTTAGATCATGAAAATAGTCAAAATACTATTTAGATTAGTATAAACGAAGATTAATAATAATTTCGATAAACTCACATATCGATATCATTAAACGTTACATTAATATTGCAATGTAATGTTCGTATAAAGAACATATCTACTACAGAGAACGCATTCTACCACAGAGAGATCAGAGGAAGGAAAGATAAAGGATAAAAAAGGTAAAATGTCATATTACGCATAGCTGTGCTCGACTTTGCATGTCATTGGATCAACCGGGCGATATCCCGCAAAATCACAAGGAACGTGCGTGCACGATGATTCCACATGTACGCTCTTGCATGAGGAAAATAAGGAAGCGGGGCAACAATTCGCGGTGTCACGATATTGCAGGAATATTGGAAGGTCGCCGGTATGAAGCCAGGCGGAATACATACATATATCTTCGATTCCGCCCATTGGCGAATAAAAGAAGATCGGGAAGAGGGAAGAACGAGGTGTGCCGTCGGTTTACCTTCGAAATCGAAGCGCGGCATGCGTGAAAATCGAAACGCGAAAAGTGGCGGCAATTGGAGCGGAAACGAGGAGAGTATAATAATATTTCGGTGTAACGAGAGCTATTTTGAACGCGAGTCACACTAATTCAATTTTTTTGTAATGATCCAGATAAATATTACGTGTAAAATTGAGAGTATCGGGATGTTGTTGCAAAACTGCCAATGGTGAAAAATGAGGGAAATTTATTGCTATTAAAATGTTTTCAATAAATAATTAGTTAGATTCAACAATTTATACAGTATTAAAAGAAATAATATGTTAATAATAAAATAAGGGAGAGAATAAATAAATAATATGATTGATTTTATAATATTACATGTTATATAATATTACATTCTTAATTTATATCACCTTTTTTACGCAAGACTTTTCGCCTCTTTTCATAAACAATAAAACAAAATATATATTGATAGGAGACTTTTCTATCTTTCGATATCTTGACGCTCGTAAAGCGTCTTTGAAGTTGGTTCAACTTTTAAAGTTTATAGTTGTCTAATTTTCACAATCTGTCGTCGAGATTATTGGATTTCGGAATCTTACATCTTTCTTTGAGTATAAAGCAGCTTTATACGATTTTCGATTAACATTATGATTGAATTTGTAGCAAGACTTTATCACATTCCGATTTCAATACGTTAGTTTATCGATTCGCATAGCATATCACAAGCAAACACGCTTTGTGAAAACTTCAATATACGCAAATCTGGATACAACGTAGAGACTGACATACCTTCAAAGATTCCCCTTCTCCCGGGCTTATTTGCTTGGCAGTCGAAGTACTCGATTATCTATAGCCGGATAGTCGTTCAACGAGGATCGTAAGAGGCATAAAACGGTATTACCTTCCGGGAAATCTACGATAAAACGGACAAAAAGAAGAAAAAAGAAGCGACTGGGAGCGAGTAAGCTCGGAGGGTGGGACAGGAAGAGGGCGGGATGAAAGTAATTTCCGGGTTAAAAGAAGCCGACTTCAGAGTAAAAACATAATCAGAGGGATGGTCTTAAGTCTTTTAGAGAAAGAAAGAGAGAAAGAGATAGAGACAGATTGATGGATTATATATACCTAATAAATCAAACTTGTAGCATATTTGCTGAGAAATGTACAAATGAATCCATTAGTTTAATCCGATATGTGTGTATCTTTAGAAAATACATAGTAATAACATAAATGTATAAAATGCAACAGAAATTATCATACACACCACCTTTCATTTCCTTTTCAAACTTCGCATCATGTTAATTGTATTAGAACACGAAAAACGATTTTGAAAGATCTAAAATTTTAGCTGGATACAGATCACAAAAGTAATTTTGTTGAACTATCAAAATAATTATATAGGACGCTCGAGCTGTTGCTAGAATATCAACATTTTTTGCAGCATTGCTCATTATTTTTAAGGTCCTAACAAAATTATTTTCAGATCTATATCCAGCAAAATTTTAGATCTCTCAGCAAAATCGTTCTTTTCGAAGATTTCCAACTAATTTATTCATACAAAGATAAATAGGGATATACATAGGCAATCTTCAAAATAATAACGTACCACCCACCCTCTTCATAAAACCCTCTTTACATCAACAACTCAAAATGCAGTGTTTAGTTTTAATTGGCGATACAACGTTTTGTTGTTCGCAAAACAACTTGGAACATGTCGCCACGCAGCATTACTGCCTGTCAGTGGCAGACGGACTCACAATTTGAACAAGATATCCCAAGCCAGAACTGCAATGGCAACGTTCACTTGCATTGCCATGCGACAGCATGAATGCGATGCAGTCTTGGCTCGCGATCCGTTCGCCATTCATAAATTCCGCTTCTCGATCCGTTATCTTCGCAGCTGCAGGTTCGGAAGATAGTCGTTCTCACGATCGGTAAAAGAACCGAGAGAAGTATCTGTTTCTCATCCCACTTTATAGTTTATTTATGAACGTGCAGATTTTATCATGTTGGCGTAGATTTGTCGTATTTTTCAAATAAAATCAACGAAATCTCACTCAGTTTTTCAAAGTAACTTTTATTAATCAGAATCATTCAATGCAATTCAATTCGATCTTTTTTCATCCACAATATATTTTACGATTTATCTTCCAAAGAGCTCAAGTTGGTTCATTTAAAACGGGACTTAATGGAAAAACGATTAATCTTTCGCGCCGACCTATTAAACGAATACCGAAATTTTCCTCTCAGCGCGCTCGATTATGCTGTCCGACAGAATGCGTAATATAAAATTTGCATTTAGTGGACTATATACTGCATTAAAACATACGACTTGGCACCGTTTCTGAACAATATTCGGTGCGCACCTCGCAACGCAGCGTTAGCATGACCCACTCGAAGGCATTCGTTATAATTAGCGTCATGAGCACACCTCGTTGTCCACAAACCGCAGCGGGCGAATTACTCTAATGTCTCAGCCGAAATCGTACATACGGTTGTGTTGCATAATGTCGACTACGGCGGCATTGCATATGGAAAATGCAAAATCGTCTGCAACAACCGTGCTATAATTCAAACGCGTGTTGCACGGTTATCAGGAAATTAATAATCGTAAAATATGTAACTGTCCGGAAATACGTAACTGTCTCGAGGTACCAAAGAAATAATAGCGAGGTCATTTCTAATTCAGATCTTGCATCTCTTAAAGACTAATATAAAAAAATGGATAAGTCATGCATTTAATTTTCTATACATTTATTTATCTCAAGTTCCATTGTACAATTCATTCAATTGTACCATTTAATTGGATGCTATTGTGAACAATGTGACTCGATACTGTCAAATAATGGTAGAATAGTACATATTCGAAATAATTATCTTCAGTTACATTAAGCCTTAGAAGAATACATATTGCTGTTCAAATGCGAATGTTTAAAATATTTTTAAAACCAATAATACTAACACTATTATCTAATATAATAATAATAATAATAATGTAATAATAATAATATAATAATAATATTATCTAATACTATTTATATTGTCAGGTTGCCATTAATAACAATAAAATTGATAAACATTAATACTGAATAAAATAATTTTTATTATATACTACACAATTTCTTAAAAAAAAAAAAAAATTTAATTCCTAATACTATTAATTTCTGTCAAGCATCCACAAAAATTTAATATTTTAATAATGAATTAGAATTAGATCTGATATACGAATGAATGCATTTACTTATTTATACAATTCCATGTATAATTATTTAAACTTGTATAACAACTTGTATAACAACTTGTATAACAATAACAGTCTACTTTTAGACTTTAGAAAAATTAATAATAAACGGCACAAGAAAACTGCCATGTATTTCTCGATGGAATTGCTTTACAGAGTTGGTGAAATAAACGAACGAGACAACAAGAGAAAAGCTCTATGTACGGCAAACGCTGTGCAAGACACGAAAACATGAAAGAAAAGGTAAAAGGAGTAGAAGACGCAGTCTGGATATGAAATATGCGCGAGAAGTCCAAGCAAACACGATCGCAAAGCTTCCAGCCTTTCGCCGAGGATCTCCATCTTTCCTCCACCTGACCTTCTTCCATCTAGACGCGTCCCATGCAAGATTCTACCTCGTGGAAATGATGGCAGCTCGTTTGCCCGTGGAAACGGCGATTCTTTTCGGTCACGAGAGCTTCCCTCCTGACCCCCGTAAGGCGTAAGCTCGCGGACAAGCAGCTTCACATTCAATATCATCTTTCTACCGTCGTGCAATCTCATACCAGAGCCAGCAATTTCAAAATCTAACCCCTTAAGCCACGGCATACATTCCCTCGGCAAATTGCCATCAACGTTTTATACATGACTATACAGGCCATCTCGTCCTGAACAGACACCTGCAGTTCGTACTATGATTTAGAAACGACTAATGTTGACAGGATGAGATATGCGGACACACGAGATACATAAACGAGACGATATTTGTCATCTCAATCGATGTTTCTTTAGTGATTTGATTCATTATTCATCGTCCGAGATATAAAGAAAATTCTCGTTTAATTTATCTTCCTTACTAATCCCCAAAAAATTGAATCTTGAATTAAATTTTTGTCAAAATAATTTATTTGAAATATTAATTGATAAATTAGGTTTTATTTTATCAAACTAAATACTTGTAGCATAATTAGTCACGGCCTAGATTTTACACCAGCGCATGAATGTCACAGGTCTTCCCTATTAAAATTATGCACAAGCACAGATGAATCGTATCATTATTAATTACAAAATAAACGAATAGCAAGTTTATCTTATGTGCTCAAGGACGCGATTAGTTCAGTCGGCAAATATTCTTGTCAACTGAATGGCTTCGTTAATTTTCGACAACTTGAATTTCGTCGTCTTTTCTTAGCGCGCCGTGCGGAATTTCGACGTTCGTTAGTTTAATTAACGAATTTATCGTCCGTTTCGATAGGGCAACATTCTTGCAATCGATAAGTTTCTACTAATTGAAATCGTGCTTGCATTTCTGTAATCTAGCCACGCGTAATAGCTTTTAATTGGAAGGATAATACCACGAATTATGATTCGTCCGTTCGTTTATTATATTTCGTGCGATATCGTTGTATCGTTCGATCAGATAACGTTAAAAATGATAATCGAAATATATATCGCACGTGAAATTCTCACATTGTTAAATGAATATGAATAAATAAAATGACAATTAGATACATTGCCATTTTATCCAAGTGAAGTTAGGGGACTTTCAGAGCTGAATTTTATCCATGTTTTATTTTAGTTTCGTTTTTTTCATAGAATAATTAAAAAGAACTCGAAGAATTTAAAAAAAGACTTAATTTTAAAAAGTTTAAAATTACTAGACATTACAGATGTAATCGCGCTTCGTGCACGTTATTTATTTTTTTATTTTACTTTTTGCTATTACACTAATAACCCTTCGATACATACAACTGTCAAAGTATGCGATAACACATTATTATCATGTGATGATCATCACTTATGATAAATAATGCAACATAAGAATTAATATAATCCAAACCTATTTATTTCTTTTTTACTTTTTTCAATAATATATTCAAATATTTGCAATACTGGCAACAATTTTAATTAGAGTTAAATTAGAGCTAAATACAATTAATATTTGCTATTATTCGAATAAATTGAATTCTTCAGATATTAAGATCTTATAGAGTTAATTTTAAATAAATAATAAATTTTTTTATTTCAAGAAGTTTATAAATTTATAAAGATTGATCATAAGTAAGATATTTATATTTTATTTTTTCCTTGCTACAATACAAAAAAAGGCAAAAAAATTTAACTGCCAACGTTACACGGTGTTCCCAAGCGGTCATCAAGTACTAACCGTGCCCAACGCTGCTTGACTTCAGTGATCGGACGAGATCACCAGCGTGGTATGTTGGCTAACCACTAAATTTATTCGGAAATGATTTGAGGTTTCATTCAAAAGAAGGATTTTAACGAAAAAAAGAGAAAAACAAAAAGTAAAATGCTAAGTAGTAGTATACGTCGTAACATCAAACGCACCTCGCGCGCGTTACTCAGCTTTTTATTTTTATTTTTTTACCATACTTGTTTAAATGCACGAATACTCAAATGTATACAATTAATATTATATTACATTATTACTCTATTACATAATCTCTCGATACATGCAACTGTCAAATATGCGTTACAGTCGTACACGAAGTAAGCGAAGCGAGTGAAGTTAATTGCGAAAAAGCGCCAAGAATAAACTTCGATATAAATTGCAAATCGATTTAACATGCCTTTTTCAGATAATACTGCATTCACAAAATTATAAATAATAATAACCTGATATTTGATATATTGAAATAAAAGACAGATATATAGAATTTTTTTATAAGAAAACTGGAGCGGAAGTACAAATAAAATAAAAATTAATTTTACATATCGCTTTTTCATTAATATTGATTCACAAAAATACGTTAATATGATCTCTTTCTATTTATTTCTGTGAATATTACGAATAATCCACATATTCTTTGAGCGTTTTCATAAATCAACTTATATTTATTGATATTGTATTTATTATTAAATTTATTTATAAACTTCTTCACATATTTATCTTTCTCTTTCTTTCTTTTTCTTAAATTTTCTTTGTTTTATCCATCATTAAATCGATACAAGTAATTTTTTAATCACCTTGTAAAAACAAAGTATGCTGCTGATTTACGCGCTTCAATGACGCGGAAAAAAAATATTACGTCACGAAGTGGCAAGGTGGAAAGGACGCTCGTTTAGGCCGATAACATACGATCCCTCCAATTTTCGTGGCCCGAAACGACTCTCGTTCTCGAGAGTCAGAAGTATATTCACGGTCGATCGAGCGACTGTAAACTCGTAGGACGAAGGAACATCGTTTCCTTGAAAAGAGGAGAGAACGTCGACGAGTCTGGATGTCAATGGAGTGCTAACGGCGAAAGAAGACGAGCCAATCGATAGCTACGACAAACGAGGAACGACGACCCGACAAAATATTGACTCGTTCTACTTGGCAGTGCGGTGTCCGCGAATTTCGGCAAAATTTCTGTAGACGAAATCCTTCTATACTTTAGCGTGAGGATTGCGTTCGACAGTAAAAATCAGATCTCTATATTTAAATTTGCAAAAACAAATATCTACTTCACATGTACGCTTTGTTTCYTCAAACGAAACGGACCACAACGCAGCACATGACAAACAGGGACGGAATAAACATAACTTGCAAATGAAAAATTTGCGAACGTGGAAAGATAATGAAAGCGCGAAAAAATATAAACCTTGGAAATTTAAAAGCTACGACGGAGCAAAATATGATTAGAAAATTGTAACTTAGCGAATATGGTACAGAGTATCACAAAATTTTATCTATGTGCAAAAATTTTATCTATGTATAAAAAATGCAGATGTATACATTACAAATTAATGTATTGAGAGCATAAAATAGATACGATTATAAATATTATCTTTTCCGAGCAATATATATATATATTATATATATATTTCAAAGTTAATATTAAATAATCCTAAAATAATTTATAATTTTATATTTTAATATATATACAATAATAAGAAAAATAATAAAAATAGACCAAGTGAATAATATATATAAAGAGTGAATAATATATATATATAATATAAAGAGAAAGAATTTTTATTCGATCTAAGCGGATCTTGGTAATGATAATTTCATGTAAATTTCAAATATTCTTTCCAGTTCTATAAACTGCGCGCCGATATTATTGTCGGACTTGAAACGCAATCCTAAACTGAAATTAAAATTATAACAAATTAGATCGATCGTCAATTTTAATAATGATGCTAGTAAATATCTTAAAAAATTGCAAGGAATTTATTGCGAAAAACGTCATTTCAGTAAGGATTTGAACATAAAACTAGGCTTGAATATAGAATCTCCTTGCCTCTAGGGCAAGCATCTTTCCAATTCGACTCCTGAAGCATGGTAATATATATATATATATATATATATATATATATATATATATGCATGTATGTATATAGAGGGTAAAGGCAGCAAATATGGAATATCAATTTTAATTTAATATTATTCTGATACAAATGCATATTTAGACTCCTAATAAACGTAGAACTCTTCAGCAATATGTTAGTTATAATAATTAGCATCCAATAAAAATCTTCGAAATTTAAGTCCAACTTCAATATTTTAAAAAATGAGAAAAGAGAGATAAAAAAAGAATATAACATGAAATACCGGTCAAATTTGAGGAACAGTAATAAATAACACAAAAAATAAAGTATAAATTTGTTTTTTTTTTTTATGTAAACTGATCGAAACATAGTTAAAAATCATATCTTTCCTGTACAACGTAATACATAGAAAAGAAAATTACATCGAGAACATAGACAATAAAATCAAATCCTAATTCGTTAAATTATTATGCAAAATAAACATTAACATCAAAAATATTTTTTTATTATTTATAAAAAGTACAAAAAATGTTATATTCTCTATTCTTTATTCCGTAATAGCTTAATTATTCCATATTATCAACACATCTTAATATGACATACAAACTTTTCCCATTTCAATAAAGAGTTACAAATCGCAATAAACGGCAACATTATTCATTCAATATTATTAAAAGCGTCTATGTAATATAAACATTGTAATATAAATAACTTAAATAACTTCAGCTTGATTAGAATACTTTTTGAGAATACTTTTTAAGAAAGTGCTATCAGATTTCCAGACGCAACAAAAATAAATAAATGCTTATATCAGAGAAATTTGTTGTCACATCGACTTCACTGTTCGATGTGACATGTTTGACAATAATTGCAACAACTTCCAGTGATTGCTACTAGAATGCAATGTTTTGTTTAAAAAATAAGTCTCTATTCCATATTAGTAATCTATTCCATATTCGCTATCTATATCGCAATAAATACCAGTAAATAATAATGAGAGAACATCATTTTTCAAGGCATGTATATACATTAATAAGTTTTATTTTTTTTTTATATATATTTGCTACTTAACTTTTGCATTTTGTAAAATAGTCTCTTAAATTTCCAAAATTCCGTATAAAATATAATATAATCAATATACATAAAAGATATCACATAAAAGAAACATAAAATATCAAGTATTATCATCTTATCTTCGGAAAGAGCTCGAAACTTACTGTTTCACATTTTTTAAATATCTTATCATCCGAGGTAGAATACGGAAGCACCGTCAGGAACAGAGCAAACGAGCTTGGCTTCGGAGATAAAGATAAGAACTTGATGAGGAGGAGGGTCGAATTCGGTATCGTTGCGTAGAGCGTACATTGCCGTCGTTTCCACTTCCGGCACACAGTTCATTCTGTTACGCTTTATCACGACTTACGACGGTTTCGCTGCAAAATTATTTTTTCAGGGAGCCACCGTTGCTGCAGCACAAAGTAAACATACAATACTCTCATGTTTTATCCTGGCTAGAGCTCGCTCCGCAAAATATACAAGACGCTTCGAAAGATATAGCTATAATCTTACAAAAATGTTCTTTTGAAATGAATCTTTTAAGAAAAGCAGACTCTATTTTTAAATATTATACGTTTATTAAGGAAATAATATTAATGTTACGAGTAATATTAGTAATATTGAGATTATTAATATTACTGATTCGTAGAGAAATAAAAATAGTTACAAAACAAAAACCGATATAAAAATGTCTCTGCTATAACATTTTAATGCATGTAGCCTTAGCATCCAATGAAACATCCCGTGTGTATAGCAATGATAATCATAATAATGGAGAGTAATATATTACGATATTAATATTTCCCGTTCAAACTACAATAGAACCGTGTCGCTTTTAGAACATTCTGTATGGCTGCTGTTCAGAAATTCCCGCAGCACGACTGCACCGGAAGTTTCTAACTACCGAAGTTAGCAGACGTAACGGCTATGGCCTTGCATCGAAATACTACGCTTTCCGTCTCCTTGCAAAATAATTAATTAAAAAAAAAAATCACCTCATTGAAAAATGCAGTTCTTTTTCTGTAACGCCTCTAAATCCCTCGTGTCCTGGTGGACCCCGATCAAAAGGTTTTAATAAATGTGTCTAAAAACAGATAGCTACGGGAAGAGTTTCTCTCGGGGAGAGGAGGAGGCTCAAGGTCACTGAAACGCGACAGAATCGCGCGTACCTGGTTCCCGTTCCACCTTGTCTTCCGAAAGTTCCCCTCCTTCCTCTGCCACACCCTCCCCTGCCGCCATATTGATCGGCGCCCCTACACTTCGTAGCAACCCCTACTGCGTCTCGGCCACCCCTGCAGCCGTTACCGCGCGACGTTGCCGCGTCTTTTTCCCCTGACAATTTTCTGCGTTCTGACACTCAAACACGTTAACAGATCAGGCGATATGAGTGTTACAAGAAAATTGATTAACATCACGACGGAGAATCGTCACTATATCGATTGCCGAATTGTCTTAATATCGTGATTGTTTGATCGATGTAGTCTATTGTTATAATCGCAATAATCTGTATCGTATTTTGCATCGTAATTTTGCAATAGTAGTAATTAATTGCTCACAATCTAATAGAAATTGTATTTGAAAGATTAGAAAGATAAGAAATTTATTCAATATAAACAGAGTGCTAATGGTTTAACAAAAATGTTTTTCTTTTTGAAATTTTTAAGTCCTGTATTGCTTCACTTAACGATTAAAATAGCATTAAATACTTTCTAAGTTAAAATATTGTTTAAATAAGTTAAATATAAAGAATATTTCTATACATTTTATCCTGAGACTCATATTCAGAAGTTGATAAGCAAATGCTATTTCTTCGCCGCGATAAAAGTTCCTCCGAAAACAAAATGCCGACAATATACATATATCTTTTGTGCATACAAAAGCCATATTTTATCCTTCCTTGCATTTTTAATTCTTTAACTTGTCTTACATTTCCACAAAATTTATTTTATTATAAATTAATGAAAAAATTGTTATCAACTTCTTACCACACAAAAATTAAGTTAAAATAAATATTTAATTTTATTTTTAATAAGAATATTTAATTCTTTTTTATTTTTTAGAGAAATAATATTAAAAATTGCGCTTAGAAAAGACACTCGTGCATTCTAAAGTTAAAGAAACGCAACAGTCATACATTCGACCCTTTCTTTCCTCTTCGACTCTATTACCTTCCCACGCATCATTTTTTATCTTCTACTCGCTTTCTTGTTTGTACTTTCCAAGAAAGTGAGATAGGTGGGAAGGGAAGGGATCGATGCTTTTCCAAGCACTACGTGCAACGGCCGGTAATATCGCTTTCTCACCCTTATAGCCTTAAAAACCCTCGCAGCTATTCCTTTTCGACATTAGTTGCAGAGCGAGCTATTCTACAAAATCTCAACAATAGTACATCCGTGATTCTCGAATCGTTTTTCGCGATTGCGATTTTGTATCCCCTCATCGTACAAGATTGCGGAGATGCCGCCAATTACTTAATCCTTTCTCTCTCGACCATTAGCCTTTATCAAGTCCTCTTGTTTGAGATTTGTTCTCCGTATTTGAAATCGATTCTAGTGTCGATTATTTAAATAACTAACAATACAGTTTTTTAACGGATATATAAAAGTTGCTATAGAACTAGATCATTCAAGGCTTCATTATACGCTATATAGATTTGCGTATCTGATTTGTTTATTCACTGGCGTATGCACTGTTTCTCGCGTAAATTATCATCAAATATCATAAATTAATTTTTAATTTATTTTTATTTGGAAAACAATCAGCAGAATTGAAATTGACATTTTAACAATTGTAAGAGAATGCAAAAATGTCAACAAATATATAAATGCATGTTACTAAAATTAAACGCATTCAAATACGAATAACAATGTAAAACATTAGTATTTACATTGCGTCTTGTTTATTTTATGACTCGCGTTTTGCAAAATTAATTAATTATAAACAAGATCTTATTTTTCGAGTAATAATTATATATAAATTTTATTGTAATAGAATTTTTTATCTCAATATACAGTTATCAAGTTAATTCATACAAAAGCAAAATTTAATTTAATTAAATTTAATGTGGGCCAATTTAATTCACGGCCAAAAATAATCGACAGCGAGAATCACATAAAGTCCAAAGAAATTGATTTATAGATATTAAAAATGTCAGTTAGATAAATCCCGATTGAAACCAAATTCTTCGATCAGCGAGAATTATAAAGTCCAGAGAGTAAAAATTAAACTAAACTTGTTAAGAATGTCGATCAAATAGTAAAATTAAAGTAAAATTAAGGTAAAATGAAAATAAAATAATGAGAAATTAGGTTCAAAATTGAAATAAAAGAAACGATTTAACGAAAGAGTGAGTTTGTGCTTGGTCTCCTATTATTGTAATTCATCATTCCTCGACATTCGTTGAATTTGTTTTTTTCAAAAAACTTTATTTTACTGACTTTTGGAACTATATAATTTATTATTGACTTCGTTTGACACTGCTCTTTTTATTTGTTGTATATTGTTGTTGTCTGAGCTTTGAGATGATCTCTTATCATCCATATAATTTGATATTTGATTATGATAAATAACAAATATTATCTTAGTCATTTGTTTATTATTTATCGTTTAAGGAAATTTCCTAATTATCTATTGTCGTTAATACGTTTTAATTTGATTGATTTTATATCACATTTTGCTAATAAAGACTGAGTATAGTCGAAACACATTGATTTTAATTTAATTTTTTTTAGAGAATAAATGATTTTATATAATCGACATTACATTCTATTTAACATTACATTCTATTCATTACATTACGCTCTAATTAATTGCTCGTCTTTCGTGAATTCCCCACATATTTTTTACTTTTTATTTTTTACTAAATTTACATTACCTACGCTTATTAAATCGCATATAAGCAATTTAATAACGAATGTGATTACTATTCCTCACTAAATTTTATACACGTGAACATGATGAAACGATTGATAGTGGACAGATTACGGTCAGATTAATGCGACATCGATGCGTTTTGGGGGTGTGATAGGAGAGATAGACAAAAATAACTCGGTGTGCTCCGATTAATTTCGACCTATCGATGAGGTTTGATCCCGGATTTCCGGACTAAATTTTCGGTCTCCGAAAGGTTAGAGGTTGCCAAAAGGTCGCATAGCTGCACATTTGCAATTTCGTTTATAAAATTGAAGCTTATACCGGATAACTGCGTTATAAAAAGATGAATGCTAGTCTCTACAATTTTTTATCGAGAAGGTAAATGAAGAATTAAATGCTTGCATAATATCCGAGACATTAAAATAGCTTGAGACGCGAGAAAAATAGTTTTATACCGTTCACAATACATTCAATGAGACTTGCATAGGCAATATATAGAACGAATAAAGAGAGAATTTATTTTTAAACTCGCCTTCTATCATTTCTAAAAAATATCTAAAATCACATGTTATATATATAAAAGCATAAAAATACACTGTACATAGCTCATAATATCTTCGTATAAGCAATTTGTTTCATTTTTGTTTCATTTTCCCTAAATATAGACATGAAATGGTTTAGAAATAATTCTTCATTCACAAATCGTCAACGTAATTTGGCTCCTAAAATTCAATAATTTCCATTTTGATTTGCATTAAATGCAAACTACCGTGGTTTCTTAGATACTTTGCCACTATCAATAATAGTACCGTATTCAATAATGGTTATTCAAAGTCCGAGTAACTGCCGGAAACAGAAACTACTTTACGTTGCTACCCATACTCAAGTCCCCTCACAACTATCTAGAAGACCGAAACTCCGAATCTATAGAACTGTCGTCGGACTTGTGACCTGTGCAGAGACGTCGTCTGACGAAGAGAGGATGAGGAGCGCCTGAGAATTAGCAAGTAAAAATACTAAGAGAGATATTTGGACTAGTAAACCGAGACGGTAGCAATCAAAGTTGGAAGGACTCTGGTTGGACTGCCGGGGGCACTCTATACGAAACATTATTTGGCAACATTGGAAGTCATCTTCCTTCTCAAGCCATATCAGTTTAAAGACACAAATGGCAAGATATCGCCTTCAGAAGCTTTCAACTGCAACTAGAGTGAAGTGAAATGCCCGTTATGCGAGCTACTGACAAATTGGATCAATATCGTGATTTCGAAGGAAACAATAACCAGGCAGCTAAATGCGGCAAAAGTGGGGCACGGACTTTAATAACCAGCCGTTAACGAAGTATGTGATGTATTGTCGGGATTTTGTGAAGTACAGAAACCAAAGAGATCGCTCGCGTATGGAGGTTAAAGGGTCGCCGGGAAGTTTCTGGGAATGCGGCGTGGAATTTCGCGACTATTATTTCCGAATTCGGCGAGTATGACCCGGCGCGCGCGCGTCGCAACTTAGCGAACTTCTACGTTGTGCACTAAAAGCACAAAGATTCTCGCAATTCTGAACGCGCGTAGCGTCTTTAGGAAAAGATCGGGACGGCAATTACGAATTCCGTGTAACGACACGAGGAAACTACGATGCGATCGATGCGATTACATGTGAAGTTCCGAGTTTGACAAATAATGAGGAGATATCTTTCGTCCGGGTGATTGCGAAATCGACGCAAATATCATAGACCAATCCCTCTTTTGTTGATATGTGCACTTTCTCGTGCGTCCTACGATTTCTCCGATAAAGCCACATAACGCGCCGATACGTCAAGCGCAAAGATTTATTGAGGCCAACATTGCAGGCGCATCGACGTTACGGGCGAACTATCGTGCGTCCATCTTAACGCGGATACGGGTGCGAAAGATGTATCGTGCCCTTCCGACTGGCAGGAATCAAAATGTAATGGATGATATCGATTCTTAACAAAACGTTAGAAAACGCTAAGTACAATTAGCTAGCTAGCTAGTGAGAAAACAATTTAAATCACAAAGTGACAATAAAATTCGTATTATCCAATATCATTAATGTTTTATCAGTTTAATGATTTTATAAGACAAAAACTGTTTATTAAAAATTATTAAATTTTTATTGTTTTCACTATAACAATAATTTAATATGCGTAAAGAGACAGAAAGAAAAAAAAAAAAATCTCATATTATTCATTCTAATTGTGATATGTTGGTCATTAACAATAAAAAATAATTAAAGCAACATGATAAAATAGACAATTCCTGTGCTTGTTTTCATCAAACAAAATTATATTTAACACCATGTCCACAACGAAAATTGCATAATATTAAATCATCGGGAATCTAGAATCTCCATATTTTTGCATTCTTTTATATAAATAACTGTATTCTTTTATTTAACGTGTCAATGCGCAGGTATTCAAAGCAAAAACATGCCGATTAATCGCGATATTACGCTCGTTCTCGTTTTAATCAAATACGTGAAATTTAATTCTGTGCCGTCAGGTCTTCAATTCGATTAACTCGAAAAACATGCGAGGTCGACGGATTAAATTCCCAGTTTCGATTACTATATACGGTTATGCTTTTAATGCGATGAAAATTTTAGTTTGTAACTGCGCCGTACGGCGCACATGTATTAGCGGATGCGTTGCATTTGATAAATCATCTAGATTGATCGGCGCGCGCGCGATTTCGCGATCTTTCGGCATCGAGCAAGCTTCGGACTTGAAAGATGTTTCGGGCCATGAAGCTCTCCGCTTCCGCGATACTACTCCGACGCGTCGCACGACATACGGTTACCAGCCGGTGAGTGCCGGTGAGTACGTAGAAATGTCCGACGTCTCCTTTGAAAAATCGTCCATAGAGCGGAGCTTTCGCCCCGAGTAATTCCCGTGATGAATGTACTACGGTAGATTCAACAATAGCCAGTTGAAGCACATTGCCAACCCTCTTCAAATTACATTCTTGTCAACTCTGAGCCGTCGGTCGCTTTCGAAAAATATCTCGCCGCCGCGACAGATTTTTCTATGTACGAGAAACGTTGCGCCGAATCTAACTGCGAATGAATGCTTTTGCTCGAATTGATAAAAAGCTTTCGATGGATGAATCGGTGTGCCTTTCGCTAATAATCCGTCTGCGTAAATAAAAGAGAAAAAAAAAATGGAATTGTACATTCAATTATTTTGATGATACGTGCTTGAGGTAAATTAAAAATTGAAGGAGCTGACTAGTCACATTACGTTTCCAAAGTCGTAAAGAAGCTCTTGACTCGATGGAAGCGCGAACGCCAGCGCCTCGCGCACTTTAATTCTACTCACGGCACAAAAAAAATCTATAACATACTGCAACATGGGAAACGAAATTCTCTGTCTCATAAAGCATTCCTCGCTCGCATGCCACGGAATAGAAGGACATCGCGGCGAGAAGGAGGAAACGGCAGGGGCCACGAGTGGGTGGACATTTCCTTGACGTCAAAGGTTTCCAGCCAAGGTTTTCCAGCCCGGCCGCGCGGTTTTCCAGTCACGAACGTCAGTGTGGGAAAAGGCATTACGGGTGCGCGCCGAGAACGAGGCGGCGGAAGGAAACGATATCTCGTTGCACGTCTAGCGGTGAGAGCTCGACGAGAAATTGCAGAAGCCGTCCACGAATCGAGCTCAGATACCGAAGAACAAGTAATTAAATCGTCATATGAACGGGGCTTGTGGATAGCAACAGTGTAAAAGTTTCTGATCCTACCTGAAGTGGAAATCCGCGCGAGACAAATTTCGAGTAGCATGGAGTTACAATATTATACGATGGAGAAAAATGATAGATATTTGAAAACGATGATATTTCATCTTTCTCTTCTTCTTCCCCTTTTTGTCCCTGTGTTTATCTATAAAGATATATAAGTTATATAAGCTATTATCAGTTATTATAAGTTATTATTAAAAATCGTCCCGTTTGCAGAACGTGAATCATAATGTTTTGTATAAATCAAGATGAATTTCACAACATGAGGCAATTCTCGAAATAGGAAGCTGGCGTTCGGTCATCAATACACCTGCGCTACCGCAGTTTCGCTTGGTATATGCGCGACGGTGTGCTGTCATTTTTTGTTTATCTATCCGACGCAATACGCAACAATAAATAGCACAAAGAGAGCAATAGACGGATTAATCCGGCTATCGATATTCGTTGTAACGGGCCGCGTAATAAATTCGCGTGTGATGGGACATTTTATGCGGGCATTCGTAATTCCATAAACGGAAATGCCGCGGGGGGTCCGCGAGCAACGGCTAGTCGATTACCTCAGGTATATTGCATTGTTACGCTATATATTATGTACTTTTACCTTTACAATTGACCTTTAACAACCTGAAATGTCCGTTACATCGATCGCGAAGTCCCTCGTGCAAATAAAACAAGTTCTTTAGGTGAAGATAATGATCCACTTCGACGAAGGACGTGGCGACGAAAGAATCATTATTCTCTTCTAAGCGAATTTTTAGCGAGCAATTCCGCACGACGTTCCAATAACCTCGTTATTTTATAACGTCACTGCATTTACGTTACAACGCTACGGTAAATAGATTCGTAAATAGATTATGCCAGGATATCTGACATTTCAACACAACACAGCATTTTAAGTGAGGATGAAAAACTATTGATAATTATCTTCATGACAATTACCTTAATGAAGGAAAAGTTATCATTATACTATATAGAACGAACATTTGAAACGAGTTTTTAGCAATAAAATATTATAATACCGCATATATCTAATAATATAGATGACGCAAGGCACATATCATTTGCAATTAAATTATTTATAAAATATTGAAATGTACGTATTGTGCTTGTTTGTGTGTTGATTTTAAAAGAACACAAAAATGAGAGTAAATAACAAATAGATAAGAAAAGTGTAATTCAGAATATCTAGATATAAAAAAATATCGTGTATAATGAGCATTTTGCACTGTGTTTTTATACTCAATTATAAATTATCAGATATCTTTCTCGTTACTCTCTAGACTCTTGGCCAACTCAATATCGATTTTTCAAGAAAAATATTTATAATTTTCAAGTAATTAAGGATTAAAAGTCCGGCAAACTGAACTGCAGAAACAAAAAGAAATGACAAAATTAAAACCTTCAGTTAACTTTAGGTAGATTTTGTTTTAATTTTAAGCTCAGTTACAAAGATATCCGATAATTCTAGAGCATCTTCTGTCTCTAGAGATTCACATTCGTGAATTGGCAATCCCGAAATACTCGAGTTTCTCAACGAGTGATAGTACAGACCATCATAATTTTTGGGGATATAAATAAAGAGCCGTGTATGTATTTCGTTACATCAGTGATGCGCAATCTGCGACCCGCTGGCTCGCGGCCGAAAATGCAAAATCTATTTTCTATTTTATGCAAACGAAATAAACATTTTTGCGACCCGCAAACTTTTATTTATTGCGTTTATTGAAAATGGCCCTCTGAAAATAAATTTAAAAAAATTGCTTATTACTGTATTAAATAATTGAATCATACATTTAAAACACATACAACAAAATTTACTTGCAAATAATGTACATAAAATAATATTGAAACTCAAACACAGAAATTCAAATAAATTATGTAAGAACTGCGCGGAAATGTTTTATATATATTATGAATATAAAAAGAAGCGCTCTTTTATATAAAGAGTGCCATGTGTGTGCATCGCCTGGCATTTCATCTCGCGCTTCGATTTATTTTTAATATAAACTGCGTCGCTGCCCTACACGTTATAGTCCTTCCATTGAACACAATATTCTTCAATGAGTGCACGTCAGACGATCTACGATCTATTTTAGGGAAGCGAGGACTGAAAACATTTACCCTCGACTCGTGCATTTCGAGCGGAATACATCACATGATTTCGAGGAATCTAAATATGTGCGCACGCGTAGCAAACGCGTACTGTCTCAAAATCAATTCGCACGATATGAATTGCTTAAATTAACGAAGTATCTCCGCCGTGCAAACGCATTTATTCATGCAACGTTGTTATCAGCGCTGTTTTTCGAGAGAATCTCGCATTTAGTTAAAAATAATTACATTACAAGATCCGCGCGCATCGGGCGTACTTGGATCGATAACGCAAACTATTTCCGTCCCATTCCAGTCTCCCCCCTCCCCCCCGTTTCCCTCGTTCCCTTGAAATTGCAGCCCCGTTATGTAACGAGCGAAGTGAAAAAAGAAGACGGAGAGAAAGAGAGAGAGAGAGAGAGAGAGAGAGAGAGAGAGAGAGAGAGAGAGAGAGAGAGAGAGAGAAGAAAATACACAAGCCTGGAAACAATTCTATTCTGGCGGTGTTTCTGAAAAGAGGTGCGCCACGAAATCAGGAACTACGCTTCTTCTTAACAACATTTCTTGCTTATCTCTGCCGGTTGCACGGAAATGGCGTTGCCGCGGCAAAACATTTTCCGGCGGAGGCATTCAATTTTTTCGCCGCCGCTGCCCTTTCCCTCCGAGCTGCCGCAATCATCAGGGCTCCATGCTTCCCCTCCCGAAATATTTAAGATCACGATTCGTCGCAGATATCGGGTTAATTGCAAAATTATGCGTTTGTGCGGCGATGTATTAACATAATTTTTCTTCGAATGTTCGTAGGAAATTATGTAAAAATATAAGCGGCGCCGAATCTTTTTTGATTTAACCATTTGAACTTAAATCAATTCTGCGAACACGAATATTTATTTTTTATAAACAAAATGATGTTTGTTTGCAATATAAATTGTAAAATATTGTTTCAATGTAATTATTAAATTATTGCGGAGGGTAATCTAGAAAAAGTGACGGGAGTTTTGCAAATAAAGGCAATATCCCAGCTTAAAATTTTTAATATAATCGTATAATTAAAAGATTCGTGAACATTTTCGCACGCAGCTTGAACTCGTTTCGCACACACGAATTATCGCACGGTGATAATCCATCCACCATTGAAGCACGGGAATGCCCCAGTCAAATATACATTATACTAAACACACAGGAGGCACGTCTCGACGCATTATGTAAATACATGTAATAACATTACCTAAGTGCACACGTTTACGTTACGTTTACGTTTCAAATGCGCGCTAGTCAAGTTGTCCCTGCTGCATAATTTGCGCAGTGGTTCGCCGATGCAATTCGCCTTTCGTGATTATCCACCGAAAGCGAATAGCGTATTGCAATCTCGTGTGCATCATGGATATATAGTTTATTTACGTGCTCCGGTATACAGCGACAAAGTCGAGATAGACAAAACATCAAAAAAAATTTTCCCGAGTTGTCCCGCATACGTTTTTTTTTTTTTTTTTTGTGTCACATTCTTGGATCGCTAAAAATAACTAAAAAGCTAAAAAAGCGGCCTTTACCTATTCGAAGTTCGGGTTGCCGTGGTCTACTTCTCCGCAAGTCACGCCTCCCTTCCGCGAAGCATTAATCGCAGCCCCGCCGACTATCGCTGGAAATGCATCCGCGTACTTTAACATTTCGCCTCGGTTGCGTGCGGCCGTGGCGCACATTTAGGCAGAAAAACGATAAAGCGTATTTTTGCGACCGCTCGAACACGAAAGCGACGCGCACAGTGGTGCCGAGAACAATTGTAAGAGCTGGTAATCTTTTAATTGTATGAAAAAAAAATTTTATCAATTTGTAACAATATCCAGATTTTATCAACACATTCTTCCTGTCTTCTATTTGTTCAAATTGTTTAAAAACTTTTTAAATTTAATTTTATAAATATTACGAATAGGACGGGTCAAATTATCGAAAGTAACACAAAGTAAATTTTAAAATTTTAAATTAATCTATTTATAACCGTTTTATTTTGATTTATTGATAAAATTTTGTAGCTACAGTGAAAAGTTGTGCGAAACGGAAAAATTTATAATAGCGTTTTATTATCTTTGTGCCAATTTTAAATTGGCTTGCTGTTTTCAGTCTGTTATGTAACAGTGACTTCGCATTTCAATATATTTAAATAATATTTTTTTTAAATATTATTTTCCATTTTTAAAATTACAATCTTGTATAAAATACAATTTTTGACAAAATGTCCCTCTTGAGTTAAAAGCATTTATGATATTTATGGTATTAATTTCCTACTCAATTTCTTATTGTCAATATTTTTTTTTATATTTCCTTTAACTTTAATAAATTCAGATTTTGTTCGCTAAAGCACCACTGTACGTTGCACTAGTTCGAAGGTTATGCGTGAATGTAGGTCGACTCTCAGGTTCTAACTTGGACCTATGTAGCCAAAACGAGCCAATCTCCACCCTTCGTCCTGGAACGGAGACAAAGAAAGAGCGGATAGGAACGAACAGATAGCGAAGGCGAGAGGTTGCATGCATGGATGAGCACGAGGTGGTTGAAAATGGTGTTGGTAGTAGTGGTGGATATGCGGCAAAGGTAAAGGTCAGATAAAGCGAATGCTATCGACTGCTTTGTTCGCGGAAACGCTTTACTGGCTCCCATTGTGTTCTCTTGATTATTATGCTCATTCTCGATACTTGCTGTTGTGCCTTCTATCACTTACATTTCCATCGGATGCTTTATTTAATCATTACCATTAATGTTACTGTAGTCATATTTACGCTCTATTGCAATTTCTAATTTAATAACTTCTTGCTAATGTTATTATTATAATTTATCGGTTTCTTAAAAGAATTCCTTTTCACTTGAAAATTTATATTATTTGATATCACTTTTAATTTTTCTTAAAAGAAACAACTATTTTTATTCTATTTCGATAACTTTTATGTTATCATAATGTTGAACGAGACAAAAGTTTTAATCTGTGTGTGTGTGTGTGTGTGTGTGTGTGTGTGTGTGTGTGTGTGTGTGTGTGTGTGTGTCATGTAATTAAAAAAAAGAAAAGTGAGTTTTTACTTATTTTGTATGAATTATCTAATGTAAGAAAATATACTAAAATAAGTTAAATAATATCCTTCATTACAAAGAAGAAAAGATCTTATTAAATATTGTATTTCATAATAAAATCTTCAAAAAGATGTATTTATTTATTAAAAGATGTATCACACACAATATCCATAAATATCGAAAATTGTATGCTTCTGACTGATGTTTCAAATATCTTTTGTTACGATGAAAGCTTCGACGAAAAAAAGATTGAAAAATACTATTGTGTATACGGGCTGATGTATACGAGAGGAAGGATGAGAGGCAGAATGGGAAATGCGAATGGAATGGAAATAAAGAAAAAAGTTATATAGGCAGAAAGATTTGCAACACGCTTCGTAGGCCGCTCAAACGCGCCGTTTCCGCGCGTGAGAGACGGGCTGGAAGATGTGGCGATGGATAGGGGTGCGCCTGATAAGAGGGGTGATACGGGGTTAATCGCCGCGTTCACACTCACCGCGCATCAAAGCCGCTCGTCTACATCATGCATCCCTGCTTCCCTCTTTCTCTTTCTCTTTCTCTCTCTCTCTTTCTCTCTCTTTCCTTCTCTTGTGCGCGATCCGGAAAAGAGAAAATCGATGAACAGTGAAATTTGACGCGGGCTGCTGAGTGTTACCGGGGCGGAACGCTGGACGCGAAGAATGGATTTATGATACGGCAAGTGCCCACATCGCGATATTCTCGTTTGGGTCAGGTGAACGTGATGGCCCCGTGTTGAAAGTAGCTGCTAGTGACACCATTTTGTTATTTAAATTTACCGTTTCATTTTCATACACACCGAACGGATCATTAAAGTCATTCGTTTGCGTGTCAAGTTTTTTGAAATCATATCTAGATATTCACTTTTGAAACCTGCCACTGTGTATACATGACTTATTGATGTTTAAAATATTTTCCCTAAATGATAATTATCCTGACAAACGAGGTCTATAATTTAAAAAAAAATCCGTTCTTTCAACGAATCGTGCCGAATCGTTCATTAGTAAAGCTCGTTCGTTAAAACTGCGGCATTTACATCGCAAAGAAATCGTAATCGGGAACGGTCGTTAGAGCTTAACGATCGATGCGGTCGGCTATGTCAACACGAAACTAATCGGCATAGTCGGAGAGCCGGCGGTTATCCCGGGAATCCTGCAGGATCGGTTATCCCCGGCGCTCCTGCGGTCGAATGTAACGACCCTGCCTCAAACGTCGGCCTCGAACAATTTCGCAATTTAAAGCACGAAGGCTGCTTACAATCACAACAACTCGAGCCTTTTGACTCTGTCTCATTAGTACTGTCCTACGTCGAAACTTTTATGCATAAAAAATTCAATTAAGAATCCATTTTCGTAAAACGTTGTAAATGCAAAAGTATTGCTTACACACGTATGTGCCAACATTTAGTCTTTATACAATATTATCGCGCGCAAAGTATTTTCCCGCGGATTATTTAGATGCAATGGGATTTAAGCATCTGCAGAATTTCCCCTAACAATATCGTGTTTCTATGCAAACAACATTATACTAATGAAACAATTTTCACAATTGTTTCATAATTAGAAGAACTCGTTTGTAATCGTTTGCTACCGCGCTACCGCAACGCTTTAGATTCGCTACAATTAGTAGCGGTTCACGGCTGCGTTCCTACAGCGAGTTATTTTCGAAAATCGAGCAAGGGCAGGAGGAAATTCGGTAGATTCTCTCGAGCGCGCTTGTGGGTAGGTCCTATTGCGGATTGCAGGCGCAACTTGAAGTGCGCGAGATTCTTCGAGTATCCGGCACCGCATCTCGATACGTAAAATTAACGACCGTCGAGCGTCGTCGAATAATGACTCGTCAACTTAATTAAATTCAAACTCCCTCAGCTGTGTGCGATGCGTCGAAGTAGTTTTCGAGTGGGCTCGATCACCGTGACGTCTTCGGGAGAAAGGAATTAATGTCTAAGTACGAGCCTTACTCAAGATGCCTAACTCGAGAGCTTTTAATTGCTTTTCGCTTATAACACGTTGGATTTTCATCAATATACCCAATAAATCACGAAGCTTTTAATCTTTTCATCGACATGTCAAGCGAAACATTCAAAAAAATCCGTGGTCATCTCGCCGTGTGACAAATTTTCACGATTTATTATACAAACGTATAAACAATCGGTGTCAGTTTCGCCGTGTCGCGTCGCGGTTATTTGGGATACACGGAAAAGCCGCAGTGCTTGGCACGGGCACGAGCGCGAGCATTGGAGAACGCCTTCGTACCTGATGACGGAAGGGGGTTGAGAGGGTTGCCCCTCGTTACGCTCGACACCACCGTCGAGAAAGATTTTCCACGGCCTTAACAGGAGCACAAACGTTTGGAGTACACCACCGCTGCCAGGAAGGACGACTCGCCTGCACCCTTAAAGCCGCTAAGGGCTCGACAGCAACTGTGGAGAGAGTTGCTCGACATTGTTTGTTGTTGGGTTTCCCACTCGGAGAAACTCGACCATCATGCGGAAAAAAAAAATACAATATTGTGCAACTTCGCGCGCACTTTCCGCGCTGACAAGCCGTGTTATGAAGCCGCGTATTAGAGAAAATAATACAATGATAATGATAATAATTTATAATCTCTCGGAAAAAAATAACGGTTATTGTTTTTTGCCAAGTTAGCTACTCTGAGAAACAGAACTGTGCCGTAACTTCGCAAAAGAAAAAAATCTTACCGCGGAATACGGCAGTGCAACTTTGCAGACTTTCAGCAAACTAATGACAAACGTTTTATGCGCGAGTATAATCTATAACAGTGACAACAATCCGTATCTTCGTAAAAAGGTGGTTGTAATTTACTAAAAAAATTTTATTTTGTAAAACGTATCATTTCCAACATCGCCGATAAATATTTTTATAAATATTTATAAATCATTATTCAATCATTATTTCTTGTTAAATTTTTTAGTTATCAATTTGTTAAACAAAAAATATCAATTTCTCTTTCATTTTATGTAAAATTGTGATACAAATATTAGAAATTATTGTAGCAATTTTAGGAGAAACGTATAATTATTTCACAATAATTGTAAGGTTCTTCTAAAATTGCTGAATTTAAAAAATAATTAATTAAATATTAACAGAATATATTCATATTTATGAATATGATATATTTATGAATTATGAATATGAAAATATTCTGTTAATATTTATTATTTTTTAAATTTAGATAATTGTATTATTTGAATATTTAGAGATAATTGTACGTTTCTTCTAAAATTGTTACAATATTTGTATTACAATTTTACATAACAAAGGAGAAACTAACATTTTTTTTAACAAGTTAATAAAGATTTAACAAAGAATAATGATATAAAAATATAATAATATAATAATATTCATAAATACGAACGTCTTTGTTAATATTTAACTTATTTTTTTTAATTCTAACATGCAATTCGTCAATTCCGTAAAAAATGACAATGTGTCATTGAACAACAAAAATTTTCACTGGTTGCTGCAAAGAACGATTTTGCTGAAAGATCTAAAATTTTAGCTGGATGGAAAAGATAATTTTATTGAACTATCAAAATAATTATGTAGAACGCTCAAACCAGTTGCTAGAATTTTTTACAGCACCGCTCATTATTTTTAAAGTTCCAACAAAATTATTTTGATGGTCCAAAATTATTTTCAGATCTGTATCCAGCAAAATTTTAGATTCCTCAGCAAAATCGTTTTTTCCATGTACGCGCACAAGCATAGTTTATACCTTAAAATATTCTCTCTTAGCTTTTTGGATAGTACCTTTTGGATAGCGTTAAAAGGAAATGCGGATGCTCAGAGACAGCCCGTGAAGGAGAACCTTATTTTATTCTATGCAGTGCAATATGTCAGAATTATATGTTATATTCATGTCAGAGGTTTTTAACAGTTGGCCCATTTCGCTAGAAATGTCTTTTCGAATAAAATACGTTTTAAGAATGATTCATTGTTGCCCGCGGACACGTACGCGTATACACACATATACGTATATGCATCCCGGGAGCTTTTGTCGATCTCGCGAAGAACGAACTTGCGACTGGATATACGTGCGAGACATTTCAAGGAAGTCAGACCGCGGCTTTTGCCGCCTGCGAGTTGCAAATCCTTGGCGGACTTTGCACAATGGGCGCGCGCAAGTTCGTTCGCGCGCAATAAAAAATGGGCCACCGCGATTTCGCGCGTGAATTATCCCGCCGTGAGCAAATTGAAACTGCCGGCACGACTTCCGAATATATATCGCGAAGTTGAGTTCGTTCGTTATGCGGGGGCTCGCGCCCACAGGAGTGCAGTATTTCGGACTGCGCGAAATACTCAGACTGCGAAATTAAGCGCTCGAGCACGCGCATGACGCGGAACGAGAAATATTGAGTGACTTTGATCAATTTGCAGGTTTCGCGATATACATATATCGGAGTATTCACTTTTATGCCTCATTCGTCCATTCTACGAACACGGGATACGGTAAAAGAGCGAGTGGTAAATTCGCTCGATTCAAATAGAATTTTAATTGAATAATTATGAAATAATGTTTATCTGTCTGATGGAATTATTTTTATTTCTGATCTATTTTTGAGACTATGGCGCGAGATATTTTTATCACTTAATCAAGCAGGAAGCTTGTTATTCCACATTGATATATATATTAAATTTTTAAATATTTTTTCCTGTAAGATCAGTTTATATATATTTTAATAATTTTATTTCTATTATAAATCCACTTATTTTAGCTACTTGATTATGTTACAAAAAGATCTGTGGGTAAATATGCATTTTAAGTTATTTCACCGATTTTATTGCCCTTTAGATATGTTATAGGGAAAGTTTTTTTAAGTAATTCTCCGCAAAAATTAAGGGACGGTATTGGTTTAGAAAATGTAACAAATTAAAGTTTCACAATAAGATTTGTATAAACATATTTAATTTGTTTTTTCACGCAAAGCAAGATTCAACTCAAAGTCTAGTTTTTTGGTAATGGAGTCTCCCCATAGAGGAGCAGAACATACTGCTTTCACACATACACTTTACAACGCTAAGTGAGGTTCCACAGTTTACAATTTTTCTTGAACCAAATCTAATTATGTGTATGTATACACATATACATATGCACTTTAGGTGTCATAAAAAGAAATATAATAGTAAAATTTAAAAAGTGAATCTTTTATTATATATCTCGAGAATTATAACAGACCACTGATTAAATTATAAGAAAAAGTTGATCATATCTTCATCTCTATAATGTCAAGGTCAAGATCATCGGAGCGGTGTCCCCTAATGTAAAGATTTACTTAACACCTAAAGCAAAACATTAAAGACTTCAAACTTTAATTTGTTATATCTCCTAATTCAATGCCGTCCCAATTAATTTTTGCAGGGAATTACAGAACAACCTCCCATAAACATAAAGAGCATAAAATCGGTGAAGTAATCTAAAATGCATATTTACCAATTTGCGAATATATATATATATGATATATATATCATTTCTTTTATAATATATTGTGTTATAATTGTGCGAAATTTATGCAAAGAAAATTAATTCGCCGACAGTTTTGATTATAACTCTAAATTATAACTCTAAAAAATGTTTTTTTTTTTTAATTCAGTTTTCTTCCGAGAGAGAAGAAGAGAAAGCAATGGCGTGTTATATTAATTTAGAGATTATAACAGAGAATTCAGCGCAATGTTAGTTATGCAAATTCTTAAAAGGACGTAATTTCATTAAAATATTTGCTTAAGAATAATGAATTAAATAATACAAATTTCTCGTTTTCTTTCAACATTGGGTGCCACTTAAAAAATTAGAGAGGATTTTAAAAAGTTGGAGTGGATATTTTAAAATACAAATCTTCCAATGAAGAATTCAATGAATCCAATAAATCCTCCAATACGAATCTTCCAGTGAAAATTATCGCCATTTAATCATAGTATAATCTCTTACAGAGTTTGAACGATGAAAAATATTAAAAATAACGTACGATATATTTTCCTTTTAACAGTTTCATTATTTGCATTGTAATCCTTTATAAAGAATATCGATGGTAGTAACTGCCAGAATTCTTAATTCTCGACAAAATGAAAGGATGTCACGTTGTCGATATACGGCAGTTCGAGAATAGGAAGCCGAGTACTCCCCATCCAATATCATTGGTCACACCAGTTTCCTCGTCTCGTACCATCGACCACAGATTAAATCATCCCATTACCAGACCGCTGCGGTTCTCCTTACATTATATTCCGGAGTCGTAGCTGGAATTCTCATTCCCCTCGCCTGCCAATCGATTTCTAGAAGACGTAACTGCGCTCGTTTTTCCAACACAATCCATCTGCGCTGGAATCTCGCTGAGCTTGGATCAGTTTCCATTTCAGATTATTCATTTATAGCCAACTAAACTTATTTATAAAATTTGATTATACTCGAATGCACCTTCGCAGCACAAAAACATTCGTGTTATATTATTTACATGGAGAACGTTCCACTCTGCTCTACTTTAATTCAAATCAATCGATCTTATAATAAGATTTCGATAATATATTTGTTCATATTATACTTTCGCAAAATACTTCGGGTTTATCATCTTTTCATTATACCGCATCAATCTATTTAAAATGATCGATGAATATCACTACTAGTCTGTCTATTTCCTCTCACTATGCAAGCTGAAATACGCGACAAAGATAGATCTATCACGAGACGTAGACGTATCTTATTTTTAAAGTAATATCGTTCTCTCTAATAAGAATCGATCCTCTTGTCATTTACGAAATAAACTTCGTGGTCGTCTCACGTATCACGTATTTATCCCGTCGCTAGTTTGCATCTTATAAATCAAAACCGGACGACTGTATATTAACTACATCCCGCATCCAGCCCGTCTCTCCTTCGCCTTCTGAGTTTTTATACGGTAATAAGAAAGTTTCGAGAGGAATCTTTATGAAGCAAGTTTCATGGTAAGATCGCCAAAGTTTTTCCGAGCTTTCCGTGTCCCCTTGTATCTTCGCACTTCTCTTCGTATTAATCCGTTTCCAATTCGAAAACGAATAAACTTGGACCGCTCGCGCGAGTCCTTTTCTTTCCGCGAATATTGAACCAGCGCGGCCGAAAACGACGGCTTCATTATTTTGTCTCAAAATGCACACCAGTGGCTGTCAGACGGCATGGCAATTTAAACATTTATTCGTCCCCTGAATTAAACTTTGCGTCCTTATACCGTGAATTCATGAGACCCGCATTCTTTTCCTTGTCCCTCCCTCCCCCCATCTGCCAAGTCCGTTTCGGAGCATTGCTGTTTAATTCAGATGTAGGTTACATTTTCGCGCGCGTATCTTAATCCCGGGCAATAAAGAATACTGATGAACGTCCATTAAAATAATGTGGAGATATTCCGCATAACTGCATAATATTTGCATTATGCAAAGATTTGGAAAATGGAGATTGTCGTTAGCTTATTGCCAAAATGACCGCTAGGGGGGATCAGTCCGGAAGAGATTCAGAATTCATTCTCTCTTGCAGCGGAGTTTCTGACGTTTGACGGATCGCTTTTCTTCACGAATTGATTCTACATTCGAAACAGGGCATATCGAGCTCTCTCTCTCTCTCTCTCTCTCTCTCTCTCTCTCCATCTTGAAAATTCTTCTTTATATCGAATATTAACCGGTGCGCCATTCGGCGAAGAGCTCTTGATTTCGTCAAATCGTTGGATCAGTTATTCTTCACTGAACACGGCGATAACGCGATCATTTCTCGCGATTTTTGAAGGCTCCTAAAGTCTGTAGAAGTAAAAGCGGATATTAGATGTCGTATGCATGATCGATTCTTCGGTTTGTTCGATATATAATATTATCGAGGTCATGTAGAGATGACTGATTCAAAAACTCGCTCAATGTCTACCGAAGCATATTTATTATCGCGATGGACAGTAATAATTATGAAGGGCTCGGGAAAGAAGGCGTATCGGGAAAATACATTATAAAAATTACTCGTATCGCGAGTATCATCGTTCGAATTATTCGCATTTGTTTGGATTTTAAAAACTAAATTGTGATTCAATTCACTATTTCATTCTCTTTACAAGTTTGCAAAGTATGCCAATGTTTATAATATTGTCCTCCTATAATTAAGGAATAAAGCCGATAAACTTTTATTAATGATTTTTTCACGATTTCTCGCGTTACATAAAGTTTAATAAACTTTATAATTGTAGCTCGATATATGATAGTAAAATGAATTAACTGTCATAATATTTATATCGGTTATCATGTTTTAATATAAACTGTGAAAATGTTATTATACGCATTTCAACAGTTTTTAAATGTAAAAATAATTGTATATTTTAAATTATATTTTGTGACTGAATTTTCTATATTTTCCTGTTTTTCCAATATTTTATTATATTTTTTATTCTTTATTGTAATTCTTCTACTGCTTTTCGATGTAAAATAAATGATATGAAACATAAGTAATTAAAAAATAAAGAACACATGTTAAAAGAAAAAGAGATTGCCAATTAAAATTGGCAAGAGTAGGAAAAAAATCTCCACTTGTTTCATTTTTGCCGGATAAAATTTTCATTTAAATGTAAAATTATAAATATGTTGTATGCTGTGTTTATAATTTAAAAATTTTGAGGGGCCAAATCTGATCAATGTATGTCTTTGGTCAATGATATCTGGTAAGAAAGAATAGCATGAAAAAATCGTTTATTTTTCAAGTAATATAATAAAAAATATAAAAAGGCATACACGTAATATTAAAAATGTCGTGTGACAAAAATTTGTGTAAAGTATAATATGTATAAGAAATTATTCATAGATATTGAATATAAAAACTCAAAATATTTAAATATATTTAGCAATAAGTATAAAGTTTACAGTTTAAATATTTATACAGTAAAATATTTATACAGTAAAACAAACGTTGAGTGACATTTAAATAAGATCTAATTCAAAGATGTTACATGAGAAAATAGTGATCATTCCTGCTCTATCCAAGCCAACCGCGAAATCCTCCCTCTCTACATCAAAGTCTGCTTCACGCCCACTTTCCTTCCAGTCCGTATCCTTGTTATGCCTCGTAGACATTCGCCGGAAGACCCACGCTCTTACGTCTGACAAGTTAGCAGAATATACCCCCGCATCCTGTTAGAGAGTACCTATCATGCCACAAGACTGAATTCATTGAAAAACGCTAAAACAAAAGTGAAAATACGGAAAAATAAGTTGGCGAAGTTCCGTTATTATATACGTTTATTATATACGTTATTATTACGTTTTAAGATTATATTACTCTGTAGCAAAGAAATTTGAATCTAAAAGACAGGCATTATATTAATATCTTTCATACTTTTTTCTGTAAATATATATACATATATATAAATATCTTATATATAAAACATATTACCGCGAAATTTTTTCAAATAAAAAAAAATATATTATAAATAAGATATTATAAATAATTTAAGTCCAATTTGCTTTTTCTCCGTGCTCTTCAAAAAATCGAAAAAAATTCTATTTTCGGTGGAAGTAATTTTGAGAAAATATTCGTAAAACTCTTTCTCTCTTGATGACTTAAAGAAAAATTAATTAATTTATAGTTAGATCAATTGCGTGATATAAAATTTCGATATTTATCTATTTTACTTTTATTTTTATTTCAAAAGTGACATAACTTAAAAAACGTGATTTTTTAATTAGTACCATGAGTTAGATAAGCATTATCCTATCAATCATTAAAAATGAACTAACTTAACTTCGTTAAAAAATTCGTCACAATCTCGTCACAACTCAAAAAGATCGTTTTTATAAAAAAATCATCAAAATCGTCATTAAAAAAAAAACAAGTTTTTAAGAATTTTGAAACAAAAATGACAAAAATTACATTTGATCATTACATTGATCGTATTAAGAATATATTCTTTTTCTCGTTATTATTGGATTAGTTAATAATTTTCTGTCAAATTGAAAAATAATTTTTCTTCTTTTCTAG
Organism: Cephalotes varians; assembly: GCA_037157785.1. Taxonomy (NCBI): domain Eukaryota; kingdom Metazoa; phylum Arthropoda; class Insecta; order Hymenoptera; family Formicidae; genus Cephalotes; species Cephalotes varians. The sequence continues at coordinate 653,923 of JANQDE010000052.1, forward strand.
GAAATTTAATTTTTTGAGTTATCACTTTTGAAGTAAGGGTGCAATATAATTCAAATTGAATAGCTATCATATGCTATACAGTTTTAACACAAAATCACTAATTTTCAATGAGATATTAATATTCATGAAATGTACGATATTATAAAATATAAAGCATTATATAGTTATGTATCCGCGCTGCGCGAATATTCGCTCTGAAAATTATTTTATGCTTCGACAGTAGATCTTAAAAAGGTGTGGATGTCCGCGATAATATCACAGCGGGAAGCTGAAGAGAAAGAACAAAACGCGCGGGGAAAACGAGAGATAACTTCTGTGACACCATTAAACGTCGCGTCACGACTCATAAATTTCCTTAATTAAAACTTCATATCGCGCATCTGCATAAAGGGAGAAGAATCCATGGATCTCTCGCTGTTCATTCACATTAATCCTGCGATAGCATCTTGTAAAAAAAAATTTTTTATTGAAAAAATATCTTGTAAGTGAAGAATCTATCGATAGCTCACTTTATTGATATATTAACACAGTTTTTTGGCGTTTTATATATTTTCAATACTATATGCCATTCTCAACTTTTAAATGTAATTAAACTGCACAGATCCCGAATTTTCCGATACATTCTTGTAATTATAAGTGGAAAGCGAAGTGCAAATATGCAACACTCGCTGCAAGCTGCTCCTCAAGCATCTCACGATTCAGTTTGTTTAGAGCTGATTTGATCTTATGGCTCTTTAAATATATGGTCTGTTTTTTGTGGCTGAATTAGTGTATACTTCTTGCACTTAAAATGAAATCAATATATATTTAAAATTTGGTGAAAGCGAGATAGAAAGCTTTAGTGCAGTCCGGTGCAGCAACAAAAAACAGACCTATAGTTGTGCAGCGGAGGTAGAGTGGTGTAGAATTGATTTATAGAAGGCTCACATATCTAATAAACCAGTTATTCTCAAAACAAATTGAAATTGATAGAATTGATTGAACTGGTTAATGGATAATTAATAATTCATCAGTAATATCAGTACGAACAAAACAGAAATTAATAGGAACCGACGTGATTAAGTTTAAACGTACTCTGTCAACAGTAAGCATTATAAATAACGATACAATGCATTGTTTGCGTAACAGGGAAAAAACAATAATAATCGAGCGTAATTAGCGTGTAAAATTTTTGTCGATGCAACGAGATCGGAACGTTTATACGTATTCGCGTAAAATTATTTATAATTCAAAACAGCAGATGCACAAATCAACCTGAATGCACGCGTCATGTATCATAAATTAAATTCTAAGTGGCAATCGACATCTGACATGAAACAATGTTTGCAATTACGCTACAAGTCGATTCTGTCGATTATCAAATAAATAAAATTATTTAATGCGCAAATTACAATATTGACAAATTTACACACATGTTGGATATTTACACATAATAGCTTGTCATAACATAACTTAAATCTCATATGCTTAAACGCAAGTACTAGCTAAAGTGAAATTACAATTAAGTTTAGCTGATTAGAGTTTTTATCATCTTAAATTCCACCTCGAGAGAAATAAAGAATTGATAAAATTTCAATCAACTTCTCTTAAACGAAAACACGTCATGTCAATTATTTAAAATTAAGTGGTTCAATAATCTGCAAATATTATTTTAGTTTAACATTTGTATCTGTGATCAAAATAAGTCATTTCAATAATTCGGCTGGCAAGTAAAAAAAGTTTTTGATATTTTTTTATCGCAACACAACTGTTTCATAAGAGATGCTTAAAATAAAAATATAAAGTAAAAATAGACCCTCTCTCTCTCTCTCTCTCTCTCTCTCTCTCTTTTTCACTTTTTTTGTAAACAAAGATACAAAAATAACAAGAATTATATTCAAATTATCTGAATTATCACATGGATGTACGTAAAAATCGAGCGCAAAATAAATCCTACGAAATCCTATCGTTTACTCTACTGAAAAACTAATATTTCAGCGTCGTCTTGTGCTTCTAGAAAAAGGAGAAAAGTCTCTTGCACATCGTATCGAGAGTGCAAGCTGCATTATTTATGCGACTGATATCGCCGAACATGCATCGACGACAAAGCGCATCAAAAAGACAAAAGAAGCGTGCCATCGTTCGTTCCTCGCATTCAGTGACCTCGCGGAAACACGCGTATTTGATATCCCGCGAACATACTTTCTCACTTATCGCGGAGAGCTTTTCGCTGATATTGTTCGCGCATTCTATCGGTGCTCGACGTGGCACGATTTCGCGAAACGCTGACACACTCGACTACAAAATCGCGCGCGCGAGCTATTAGTGTACGTAATGTAATGCGAGCGTAAACAGAAAAGCGCAATCGTCGGCTGATCACACGGTATTAACTATTGCCTATTCAGAATTTGCCCAGAGAACCGCTGGAAGTACTGGTACGTGCATCGAATCAACGATTGCATTATGCGGCAAAACCGGGCGAATTAAGTAATTCAATTTAGCCCTCAGGATGTAATATGTTTTTTCTCGTCGTTGAGGATAATGTCGGTGAACCGCGATGTTAATTTTCTCAATTATGACGTTCACGAGGAGGGCGGTCAAAAATTTTAACTTTATTTCCAGGCTCTCGTAATGAATGAAAATTAGAAGGAAAAATTTTTTTTAACAAGGAAATTATTCGTTAAGGTGTGAAAAATAAAGAATTTTACTCGGATAAAAGAAAAAAAGAAAACCGTCTCTCATCCGAAATTTCTGAAAGAATGAAACAGCCTGGCTGGCACTCGTCGCGTTTAATAACCGACGGTTTTTGGAATGACGCACGAAACGGTAAGCAGACGCTGCGATGTTGGCAGCAGTTAGAGCAACACGTAGCCGCATAATCGTATGCAGATGCACGAACGGTATACTCATCTATCGAGCTCCATTCGTACTCTACATGCAAATCATGCACTAGCAGCAAAGCCGCCGGCGGTAGTTGGTAGCGTATGATCGAGCGAGTAGCACGCCTTTGTATTGATGCGTAACATTTCCTATACTAATTCGGCCGCGAACGATTCCTTTGATAAACTCATCCCTGCCTGGCCGCGTCCTAATTATCATCGCAAATTTGTTGAGCGCAACGTTTACGTAGGTTAATTTATCTCACTCACGAAGATTTTGTAATTCACGGTACGGTACGGCCGGATATTTCCTGAAAGGAATTAGGACGCATTGAATGACGATTATAATAATACCATTTATATATAACGACGATTATAACATCATATTTCCCTCCTGCTTCAGTCAAGAAAAAGTTGAGTTAAAAATTATTGCAATCTGTATTGGCGATTCTATAATACAGAAAAATCGTAAACCATTCAAAATTTATAGGATAGAATGAAGTGACTTCAGACAAGCTTCTTTTAGATGGAAAGAAAATGGAAATTCTGCTTATTTATTGGAACGTATGATACTGGACAATAGAGAGTTTTTGCAATATCGTCTTTCAGATACGGTAAACGCTAAAGACACGTTATCGGATCGAAATTGATTGGATCACGTGACTTTAGCGTTTACCGTAGCTGAAAGACGATGTTGCAAAAACTCTATTGTCTTTTACTTTACGTAAAATCACTGCGAAGAATCGGTAAGATTCTTTTTATTCAAGCAACGGGGATTGATCCAGATCCCCGATAAACGATAATTAAGAATGAGCTTAGAAGCAACGAGCGAAGCCGATATCTCTCCTTCCGGCCGTGTAATCATTTCTGGCAGCGAAGAGGGCAACGCTAAAAACCGCTTTGGAATCGCGCCAACGATTTTCGCTGCGTCGCCCCACCTGTTACCGTCTCCACCGTGTCACACATGTGAACACATATACCAGCGATTGCACATACTATTTCGCAACACGGAGTATACGTCGGTAGCCAGCGATCTTTTTATTTCCGGTGAAACCGAGCTCGTAGTAATTTCTGTCCCGTCACGACGTCAAAGAAACAAAAAGTTTTCTCTTGAGCGAGCTCATCAGGAAAATGCACTTCCGACGTAGCGAATATCGACAAGGACAATATTTCCAGAATGTCCGTAAATCCGGCGTGTTAATAACGCCCCGTGTTTTCGTTGCGGCCGCTAACAAGGAACGCCAACAGGGGAAGCTTGTGATAAGCTTGTGATAAGCTTCGGCGACTCACCGATTCTTCGCAGTTAATTACGCGATTCAATTTTTGCGAGCTCCAGGCTCAGCAGTAGACAGCAGAAAGAAACGACGATAGTTGTGCGCGCTATAAATTTTTCCTTGCAAGAATCATCCCCCCCTCGTAGAAGTAAATAAATGGCTTATGGATCTAGCCGTTGTAATTCCTCGTCGAGGCGGCACGAAATGTCGCGAGATGAGAATAAGGATGAAAACGTTGCTACGAAATTACAGCATAACGCGCTTAGGGAAGCTATTTTCCTCGAGGAAACCCGTTACGCGAAAAACGAGATGCCCTAAACTCCGTTTACGGGTGTTTTTCACGCCGGAGTCCGAGCAGGCTGCGATAAATACGACGTCGTGAAGTTATCGCAGTTATAAGACATTTCGCGGATTAAGTCGCGAATAGGGTCGTTATCTTCACGTTAATTCGCAGACAATTTCAGTCATTTAATACGCAATATTGTGCAAACCTACATGTATTCACGTGTAACCTACATGCATCCACGTACAGAGAATATGCATTATAGTTCGTAAACGATGCATACACGTTTCCATACACTTTTCCATACACGTTAGAAATGAAAATATTCACCGCTTGTCTCATTAGTGCAATCAGTCGAGCCATTTTAACAAACTGGCATTTGTTTTTATTGCTTTTCAAATGACGCAACATGTACGTACATACATGTATTACCTCGTTGGATCTGTCTCATGTGCTGAAAGCTTCAAGATGTATAATTGATTCGCGAAACAAATGATTTGAATTTATCTTTACGAGATATCTTATAGCGAATTCGGTTGGACGTTCTAGTGCGCGCTGGTGCACATTAAAGCAGTTGTACACTGATCTGAATGTAAAAGTGAAATATCTCGAATAATAAAATGCCTACTACATATTTTATCAATAGCACAATAAAGTGTATTGAGGATTTCATCGTTTAACCTATTTCTATATTTATATTAAACACATATCTTTACATCAACTTTGTGTACAACGTCTTTAACATGCACCAGTGCGCACTGAGTGCGTTCAATCGAATTCGCTATTAGATAAAACATCGTGTATAATAATACATTGTGACATAGATCTGTATATCTTCGTTTACATGCATGGTTAACGCGTTAAAATGACGATAGAAACTCCTTTTTAACGATTCTTGAAGAGACCCGACTGCTCGCATCATCACGACCCATTTTCATACCATAAGAACAGACCTTAAAGGATTTCATAACTGTCAGGATTAAATCTTTAACGAGCCAGCCGCTGAATGTAACAAACCAGCAATGTCGGTCCTTGGAACGTCATAAAGCTCCGCGTCATCCTGTCTGTCTTGAAGTGCATATTTGCTCGCAAACCGCATTGCACTATGCAAACTGACAGCCGTACTTCTCAGTATCTCTGTACCTTTCTCAAAAGGATGTAATAGTATCTAAAACCGTGATATTCGAAGGAGCGTGATTTTTTATTTCTCGTGAGAGTCAAAAAATGATTTCAGTATTTCAGTATTAAAACTGGGCAGCAAATGGAAGCTTGGAAATAATTTTCAGGGAATAAATTGAAAATTTTTAATGTATATTCAAAATCTTCTCGCATATAAGAATTATATATTAAAAATTTCTAATTATTTCCTTATTTCCAATCTGTACATTGTACATTTCCCGAGGCGGATAGTCGAATAGTGAAGTTTCAACCAGTCTATTCAGGCATGAAATTTGAAACTTGTACTCTGTATTAGTCTACGATATATCATACACTTGCACGTTTATATATAAAATAGAATTACTAATACACTACAGAACCGAATCGGGACTAATATACTCTGCGGAGATGATTCAGTGCAATATATGTGGATTTATATATTACTGTCACTCCAAGAGATAAGTTAATGGATTTTCACGGTTTCAAAAGTTCGTGTTTTTGTTCGGATATCAAACTTTGAAAAATTATAATTATAAATTTATGCAAAATATCAAATAGAAGCTAAATAAAGATGTCGATCTGCGTCATTTTGTGTACGTATGACCACAAAGTTTTACTTCTTTAATAAAATGGTATCGTTTAATAAAACGTGGAATATGTGGAATACGGCAGATTCTCAATCTATACCGCATAAATTTTCGCGATAATAATATTGCAATAATTGACAAAAAATTCCTCCCACGTATTTGACCAGAAAATTGACTAGGGTATCATAAAACGAATGAGATAGGAAAAGCCGAAAAAACAACAGGAAAGGCAAAAAGTATGTAAAAGAGACACGGAAGTTCGCGTTAATGGAAGCGTGAGCGTCGACGTGAACGGATAGACGATCATATGAACCACGCGTCGATGAAATTAATTGAAAACCAGTTTGATTATTGGCAGTTTGACGGCGCGATGCAAGTTTTCGGCGAACGTCGGCAGATTCGGCGCCATAGGCTCGAAGTAATTGGGTACTAGATCGGATGAAAATAATTGCTTTCCCCGCGGCTGTAATATCTTCCTACGTTTTCTCTACATCCCTTCCCATACAGAACATAATATTTGTTACATATCCGATGCTTATATTCATAATGGAATATCCATGAACATCTAATAAACAGCCATTAGATATGCTCTATGTTCAAATGTCTGCAATATGAGATTTCATAAATAGGATATCTGAGCCAATGTCCTCTAGACATCCAGTGGACATATGGAACATACAATTTGACACATATAACTTATCTCAATAATATTCTTAAATTAATAAGGTCCTTGAATTAATTTTTACACAGAAAAAATAAAATTATTTATTAAAGTATATTTACTTTCTATATTTACAAAGTATATTTATGTAATCACGAATTTGATTTGATGGCTTTAGTCTATAATGAACATTAGCAAACTTTCTTTCTTTTTTTTATATTTTTAATTTATATGTATACACAACTGATGAAGACAAAGTGAAATATCGAAACGTTTTGTTCTATTATATAATAAATCGTGAATTCTCTTTATTTCATCTAATAGTGCTCGTTCCTTGACCTCTTTTTAATGTTATTTGATATTTACTTTCATTTATTTTCGTCATAGAGCGAATCTTCATTTTGGGAATTTATCTTCAAAAAATAATTTCACTCATTAAAACACGGGTGAAAGATCTCATAATGCCTTTATTTTATCTTGTGTGATTTCTTATGTACGAGAATAGAGAAACAAAATTCTGTCGCGTTCATCTACTCGCGAGTGTATAGATGTATGGATAACACAAGGATATTTTCAGTAGCTAGTTGAACGACAGGGATATATATGGATAATACTAATGAATATCTAATGAATATTCTCGCTGATTATTTGATATTTTGTCTAGATGTCCATTAATTATTTATAGTAGATACATGGATCTTATATATGGATATCCACTGGGTATCTATTATATATTTTGTTTTTTGTGGATTCATGTACTACATAGAAAGAACGATTTTGCTAAAATATCTGAAAATTTAACTAGATACAGATCTAAAAATAATTTTGTTAGAGCATTAAAATAATTATGTAGAGCGTTAACTAATTGCTAAAATGACAAAATTTTTTAAAACGCTGCTCATTATGCTTGAGCGTCCTACATAATTTTGATAGTTCAACAAAATTATTTTCAGATCTAGCTAAATTTTTAAGTACTTCAAAAGTAAAATGTAGAAATAAAATTTTGTATGTTGTATTTTGTAATCTTTGTGTAAAAGATAAATGAGAATGGACCGAAGCTATTGTTAAAACGTTAGAACTCAAATGATCATTACTAACGTGGCTCAGTGTGCATGTATAATCCGACGTAACATCGCTCCGACGCTAAATCGTCCTCCATCACGCTTCGCGATCGGTATCGCGCGTATAACTAGATTGGAATTTCATCCGGCAAACGTGAGAAAAAGAACAGTGCACTCTCCTCGGGACTTATTGAGCAAGAAAGACGCGCTCCCCTCGCTTCTCCCTCCATCCCACTCTCCCCCTCCCCCCGGCGTGACTACGAAGGTGGCTTAAAACACAACCCCATTACCGGTAATCAGATGGACCTGATCCCCCCAGGGATAGGGGGCTTAAGAGACTTCGAGCCGGGGAACCAGAAGGGTATCGAGATACACCGACACGCTACGCGAACGTAATTGAAAGTTTCCCGACGTTGCTGTCGCTGCTCGCTTGCAGTTTCCCTCCTTCGCGAAACTTGGCTCGGCTCGACGCGCTGAAAGAAAACGGCTGAATGGGGGACTTAGCGTACCCGGCAAGGGTGGGAAACAGACCGCGTGGCGCGGTCTTTCAGACGACGTCCTTACAACCGACATGGCTGAATCCTTTGAACGATACTCGGCACGTCGTCGTCGGGAAACGAGCGACGGGAATACTGTCTAATGTGCGAAAATAAGAACTTGACAGGCAAGTGGAGGGACGGTGAGAAAAAAAATTATTAGGATCCTGAATGTACTTTTAGATTGTCACCCTAGAGAAAATATACGAGCAAACTGGTCTAGCGTATAACTAACGCGCACAGGCTATATTTCATTACATAGAGAGAGAACTGAAACGCTTCGAACAAAAAATTTGATTACCGCGCAAAAAGGCAGGATATTATTTTTTAATTAATTAAAAAGCTTGTTATATTAATTATGAAACTTATTTACATAACTTACTTCGCATGATACATAATCCTTTTATGTACCTTATATCTTTCAACGGCAAAGGATACAAGTGTTTTATCCGATTGCGCGAAAATATTGGGATAAATATCGGACAAATTTGACGCTGCAAAATAGCAAGCGGATGGGGAGGATTTAGGTTTCCCGCCTGCATCGCACGCAAGGATGACGTTAATTAGATATTGTTACGGGGTTTTCTTTGATGTAGTCCGTTTTCGCTGTACCATCGATCACGCTACATCGGCGGGTATTGATGCATCGATACAGTTATACGTTCCAGGTATTATCGCTCCAATCCAGTAACCGCTTAATTAAGGTGATCGCCCTCGTCGCCTTTGACATGGTCTTCCATGCAAGCACAATGACGACGAGCGTTTAGTTCGTGTTGATGAAATAATACCCCGCTCAAAGCGTCGCATAATCGATTTAACTTCATAATATATAGATGTTGTAGCCTGTACGAAACAATATGACGGAACGACGTAATCGCGGGTGTATTCTTTGTTCCGATAATGTCGCCGTAATACCGATTCTAATCCCATGATGTAATGCGTGCATCTAATACCTTTCTTTTCGCTACGCATAAGTTCGAGATAAATACGTCTTCTTTTTCTAAACATTTCCCGAGTGTTGGCGTGGTGAAAAATACAGTTTAAAATTTCGCTAAAAGGCATACTGTGTTTATTATCGATCTATTATTCATCTCTTTCGATTATCTTTCTTTCCTTTATTTACGCGTACGTTCATTCACTCTGGTCGTAATAAAACGCATATCATATATTTATATTCATTCGTCTTCTTTCACTGAATATATTCCAGTCCCAATACCAAAATACATAAAATTTCGGAAAGTTTATAATTAGGAGAAAAAACAAATCAAAAAAGATTCATTGCATCCAGTCTTTTTCAAATATTTTTATGAATTGAGATTAAATCGGGCTCGTTCCATTGTTCATCGATCATACTTATTTATCTAGGGATATTCAGTAACAACATTAAGTATTCGCTACCTCAACGTAGCAAAATGCGCGGAAGTACCCGAGAGAACTTCGAAATTTCTTTGATCATGACAGATAAAAGAGATAAAAATGAAAAAGGATCGATACACCGTGAGAGGTAGAATATCGCGGAATAGAAGATTTAGGATAGCGTGTAGCAGGGAAACGGAGGAAGCGCGAATCCCTTTGTGAACGGAGCAGATCGAATAGAAAAGAAGATAAGCGAGTTAAGAAGACGAGTACACGCGAGAAAGAACAAAAAGATGACAGCGGCAGACAGAGAGGACGACTTCTTTATTCCATCCAACTACTCTTCCGGCTGGATGGAATAAATTTCAAGAAAAGATTCAAGGAAAGATTCTCGCCAAAGAGACGCATTGATCTCGTCACCCGTGCAAAGAATTAAATACCTCTTTCTCCCCTTAGGAAATAAAGAATCGTAGATATGTCTATTTTACTTTCGGCAATTTTTTTTATTTAAAGCAGGGTAGTCCTCGAAAGAGATGGAAGTCGATAAAATGCTCGATCGGTCGGATGACCGGCTCGATGCGCCGGCGCATTCAGATACGCCTGATTATTCTCCCCAAGCTGCGAGCACGACTCGAGAGTGAATATTGTGAGGGGAGGATTCCAGACGTTATCCATTATTCCGCAGAGGCATGGCGGTCGGGTAAATCGCGCGATTTTCATCGACGAGCCTCGACGAAGGGTGCGCAACCCCGTCGCCTTACCTCCCTTTGCTGATTCCCGTCCTGGAAAGGTGGCAATCTTCTCCGTCTTCCACGATCCGAAGATTTCCTCTCGATCTCACGGCGAGATAGAAAAGCTCATCCTGCTCGCGTAGGTGCCCTAACGTCGTCGGTGCGCATCGCCTCTTCGGCTCATACTCGATTTCCTCTATACGACGCGCCACAGCGATTCTGCGCCATGCCTCGATTCCGATGAATATTCCTTGGAAGAATTCATAACGTCCATTTATGCACGGGTCAGTAACTCATATCCGGGACGTTCCATCGGCACAATCGAACCAATGGACGTATATCCGTCGCCCTTTCCGCAGATTCTGGCTGGATTCTTGAATTCCTTCTTATGAGAGAAAGAGATGAGAGAAAGAGAGACTCGGCCGACGACACTTTTCAATTTTGCCACGTTCTCTTCATTACTTTATATTCTTATAGGAGAATAAAGTCTTCACTACTTTTCTGTGAGCGCTAAATTTTCACGTTTCATCTTTATTAGACAGCTACGTATTATACGCTATCGTATAATCGAAATTAGCACAGTTATAAAATTTACAATTTAGCAAATTCCTACATTTTCAAAAACGCGTTCCAATTTTCTTAACGAAAACTTACATGTTCTCTATCAATATAGTTGTTCAACTTCTTTGATTCTTTCTATTTCGAAGACTATATAAACTGTATAAAAAGATGCATATAAAGTATATGTAACTGCAAAAAAATCATGTATCATAAATTAATCTTTATAAATTTTATTTGGCAAGTTTAATTGCTGCAATTGCTCGCATGAGACTAAGTAGAAATCGCCATCCATTTTATTGCGAAGAATTTTAAGACACATACATCAGCGCAGATATAAGCATTAAAATAGCGGTATGACGATAATCCACAAGCGGCATGCTCGCATATATCACATGCATACACATATACACGCACACACGTACAACACACGCTGAAAGCTCGCGACTTCTCGACCTATGACCTCCTCCAACCCGCGCGCGACCTCCTCGGATCTCTCTCGAGCATCAACCTATTTTCATCTTGGGTCCCGGAGGAGGGCGGCGGAGAGATGTTGGAAGAGTAGACGAGTAGACGGGATGGGGCGTGTTTGGGAACCCTTTTGCGGTGCTCCGAAGACAATGGAGCGCGAGTGCAGCGGGGCGACCCGACGGAGGAGGAGTAGTTGGATGGCATAAAGGAACTGAAGTCTACGGAGAGAAGAGGCACTCTCCTATCTTTCTTTTTTTTCCACCATTTCCGGATAGGTGTTCTTCTCCATCTTAACTTGCTTATCTCCTTTTTACTTCGATCTACCTCTGCAAGGCGCCTCCGCAGGGCACCTCTTCGCCGCGTTTCCGCTTGAAAGAGAAACGTAGAACGACTTGGGACGCGGCATTAATAAAGTTACAGTATCGTTTTGCATTTACCTTTGCATTCGCGAGAAACACATCGATGGTATCTATATCATGCAAATTTACTAGATAAAAAAATATATTTGTAATGTTGAAGTGAATTTTAATGAAATATTTGCTATAAATGTAACTCTTCAACAAGATTCATACACGCATTTGTTAAAAGTGTAAAAATCTCATTATGTACCTTTTTTATAATATTTTATATTCAATAACCTACAATATATATAATTTTTATTTTGTATTATTCGAACTACACAATATTTATATAAGTCGACAAATAATAATAGCATCTTCGCTGAAAGGCTTCTTTGTAAGAAGTTTCAATGTTCCAGCGGAACAAAATTTCGATATGATAATACATAGTTTATTACAAAGCCTTTCAATTCTATCAACAAGCCATATCATTACAATGACTGTTAGACGCTAACAACTTGCACAGCATTCAACTGAATGTTCATTCAGTAGGAGAACAAAGATCGCGGGATAAAGAGGAAAACAATACAAGGAAGCCTCGAAGAGGGAATTATCTTACAAAGAGGAGATAAATGCAACAATTCGATTCTAAGTAATTCTCGAGAGCAGGTCCGTTTGCAGAGAAAGGAGAGGAAGAGCGAAAATCTCCAGCTTCCTCTTAAAGCGATAATAAGGCGCGTTTGACTCGAAAAGTGCCAAGTATAATGAGCAAGGGACTGTGCAATCTTTGTACTCTCAATAGGGAACTACTTGTCGATCCTTACAAAAAAGAAAATTTACATGCAAAAATAGATTTAATGTATTAAATAAATATTAAGCCGAGCACAAGTATTAAATATTAAACAAGAATATATTTTTCGAGTACAAGTGCGCATTTGCGAAGGAGTTCTCCCTTTCTCTCTCTCTCTCTCTCGCCTCGCTAACTAAGTGTTGATGACTAACAAAATGGAAAAATCGTGAGTCATCGAAGAATGTAGATTTCCTTGCATAAATTTGCAACTCACTACCGTACGGTATACATTTAAGAGAATAGCGTCGTCTAGTGGAACACGCGCACAACTTTCTGACACATTCTGCTTTGCATTTTACATACGAGCGACGCGACGTTAATTTCAAGTACGTCAAACTCGAACTCGCAGTGCACGCGGGGATCACGAAGCTGCCTCGGACTTCGGTTCTGTAGTAGCGCGATGGGCGATGCGATATTCAACGATGGACCTCCTTTCGATGAAAGGCGACCTGCTCTCTATCGATCTCGCAAACTCCCACGAAGAGGCATGGCTGCACAATTGCTTGACGGGCCCATTGTCGCGGGTCCACTGTCTTGGTCCTCCATTTCAGTGTCCCACGGAGAGGAATCACCATCCCTTCATTCTGTTTTACCTCTTCGCGGTTCCTCACTTGTCCGCCCGATTCTCGCCGTCGGTATCTTCAAAGAACGGTCCTCTGATTCGACAAAGCTGTATTCGAATATCGTGGATCTTGACGCGAATTAAAACAATGCACCCATCCATTTTTCCGGCCCCGATTGGATAATGCAGCGCTGCGCTCATAGATAATAGGAAAATTCCTCGATAATTAAAAAAGTGAATTTCGATAATGAAGGCGCTACCTAGATGAGCATCCACTCTCGTAAATGGAACGTGTACGGCATAAATTAAGTTAAAAACCTAATTTTTGTCGTGCATGTCCGGCATTCATAATTTTTATTATTCAAGTGTAGTCTTGAATGTAGCCTCAAGATGTCATACGCCAATCACAGAGCCGTATATACGGAAAAAACGGAAGTATCTAAAAATTTAATTAGATACAGATCTGAAAATCAACAAAAATAATTTTGTTGGATTATCAAAATAATTATGTAAAACGCTTAAGCGTTGACGACAATACTGCAAAAAGTTTTAACATTCTATCAACCAGTTTGAGTGTCCTACATAATTATTTTAATAAATAAAATTCAAACAAAAATATTTTTGTATCTGTATCTAGCTAAGTTTTTAAATACTTTGGCAAAATCGTTCTTTCCATATAACATTTTAAAACGGTCTTAAAATAAAAGAATATGAATACCATAGATTAGGAATTTTAAAAAATTATTTTATTTCATTCTCACTTCTATTTATCTTAAATAATTTATAAATTAACATTGAATGGAAGATCCTGTTGAGAAACGAGCAATTGTTCCTGTTCGCTTCGCGGACAATTCACACCAACTTCGCATACCGAGCACAATCAACTCGACGTAATAAAACATCGCGCTTACAACTATTCGCGATCACTCTACGATCATTCGTCGGAAAGCTCGGGCATGATAGTTGGAGAAACATGACGGTGCCTTTGAGACTGTAACGTCGGAAGTGCAAGAAATGTCTATCCCGCAGAGGAGAACAAATACGACGCCTAACCATCGTTTTCTATAAGAGGCAAGACAACCGTAGACAAGCTTACAAGGCACATTATGCTGAAGATCTTGTGGTTTGCATAAAGCACCGGTGATAGTATTCTCCTTGACACGTGCTGAGGATGAAACGCGGATAAATCACTGACAAGAAATCAAGATTATGTAACGCAGGAACAAGAGATAAAGATATAGGAAGAAAAGTAAAATGCAAAATAATAAGTAACAAAAAAAATAAAGATATTATAATTTTACAAAATTAATTTAATTTTAACCTAAAATACATATAAAAAATAAACAAATACATATAAATACAAAATGCATAACTTGAAATACATATCGTACAATAAGCGTATTCGAAATTAATTTGAGTTTAAATTCTAATAAAATATCAAGATAATATTGCAATATTGATTTTTACAATATCAATAACATAGATATTTACTCATAAAATTTTTTAGTTTTTTACGTATGTATTATATTATAATGATTAACTAATATTATAGATTATCAATAACAAATTTTAAACTTTTATTACGAAAATTATTAATGCATACGTGATTGTAATTAATCATATTTCCGCTTTGTTTAATTCTTCGTTGATTTTTATCACGATTTGTCTATATTACTTTCAAATTAAAAACGCAAAAATAACACACAAATTACAATCGAATAATTCAAGCAATAGAAGTTCGTGCTTGATAATTACATGTTATATTATAATAATTTTTCACATAACGTGACGTATTCAAACTCTGCATTGCCGGATTAGAGTCCAGTGTAAGACGAATCCTATTAGAAACTGTATAATTACACTTTGTATCGTACGAAGTTTCAATGCGTTCGAAGATCTAATTTTAACAAAGGCAAACTTAATGCTCGCATATACATCTATTTCACGTATTCGCAATGAACGAGTCGTTGAAATTTCGACTCCTTATTAACGGAATGCATAATTTCGACTGATTGGGCCTCGGATGCGTTTAAGTTTCCCGTGTGCTTTAATTAATACGTTCCCCTCAGACTCGCAAACGCGCGCATATATCACCGAATGCGCGCTAATGAAATAGCGGTTAGCGGCTGTTGAAATAGAGCAAACGCCTGTAGAATCAGCCTCTGTGAACTCGCAGTCGCATTTGCACACATGATGTACATGTCTTCCTTTAGAATTATTACTAACATCTGCAGTATTAAGACTGCAAGTTGCACTCACGCTCGTTTATTAACAATCTGTTTGATAAAAATGGAACTTTTTAATCTCAGAAGAGACATTACATATTCGAATTGTTCAATTTTGTTTTTCTTTCGTTGGTTTTTTTCTTGTTCTTCTCGTGCGCATCAAAAAAATACGAGCACGAGTTTCGTATCTCTCACTTTATCTTTTATCGATTTTTATCCAATTATGATCTGATGAATAACTCTGATATGTACGTTAAAATGAAAAATCACGGAAGCGAATTGAAACTGAGTAAATTTGTTAAATATTACGATCTCTTAATTTTGTGTGTGTGTGTGTGTGTGTCGCATTCGCTTCGGTCTTAATTTAGTGCTGTGAGATGCAGCGACGCGTGCGTATCTTGTTTTTCATTTTTTTCTCCTTGAATCAAATGATTGAAGATGATAATCCTTAATTATGCTTCTTGATTGCGGGAGATTGCATCCGTATTTCTCGCGAAAACTGCGCGATGCAACGATTGGGATTAAAGAAACGACCGACACAAAATCGGAATGATTGACCTTAATCTTGCGAATCTGTGTGATTTTATTTTATCTTTTTCCCTGCATACATTATAGGTCAATCATCGATTCCCGCAGATTCGCGCGCTGATCGGTAATCAAAGTAGAAAAATCTTTCCATTCACTTTTTTTTAATCGAACGCGCGTACAACGTGTACAACACATATATTCTCTCGCGTATCGGCAGAAAATGATCTTATT
Organism: Cephalotes varians; assembly: GCA_037157785.1. Classification (NCBI taxonomy): domain Eukaryota; kingdom Metazoa; phylum Arthropoda; class Insecta; order Hymenoptera; family Formicidae; genus Cephalotes; species Cephalotes varians. The sequence continues at coordinate 670,191 of JANQDE010000052.1, forward strand.
TCGCTAATCATCGGGGAAAAAAATTCACCGACACGAATGAAATGACAAACGCGCCACTTTCAGTGAAAAAGAAGGATCGACGATTACGCGTTAATGAATTTGTCGCTCTCTATAGAGATCTGTCGGACAGATCTCTTCCCCACTGACGTTCGCGTACGCGGAATGGCTCTAATATGTTTTTAATGGAGCCGCACCGCCGTCCACGATGAATAATGAAGCACGAATTTAATTTGCGCCATCTTGAGATTCATCTCAATCTAGAGGCGATCGCATCGGTGACAAAATGGAGCGGTCTGATAGCTAAGTGATTTATGAATGATCCGAGAGATTTTCTTCGTATCCGTCGCCTTCCAAAGTTTCACCTATTCCAATGTACCTTCTTATTTTTAACGCGAAACTAGGTCAGCCCGACAGAGATTATTCTTTAACCGATGTCGGGTCGAATTTTTCTTGGCAAAAAACTTTAGGACTTAAGAACTCGAGATTTTCACTATCGTGTGTCAAGTAGAAAAAAACGCTTGATCTCACCACTAGTACGAATAAAATGTTTTATTTTCTTCCATCTATAAAGAATGCTCTACACGGAGCTGCTTTCGATGTCGAAATACTTGTCGCTGGCTTCTTCCACCGCCATATTCTCGCTCTCTCAGAGCGAAGTTCTGGCTGACAATATCGCTAGCGTTAAACTATTTATACGTTACGGGTAAACAATGAAACGTTGTCAATTGGCCAATTGCGCATAAGCAGTATGCCAAACTTCGCCAGTCGTCCGCTGATTTATTCACTATCGTTTTGACATGCTTTTCTTGATGCTGCTACTAAAGTCATCCATCTATTTGCTTGATGAAAGGATTAAAGTTTTTGACATCGAAAGTAGCTCCGTGTAGAGCATTCTTTATACATAGAAAAAAATGGAACGTTTTATCCGCACTAATGGTGAGATATGACACGTTCAACTTTGCGACCACCAGACGTCGCGACTTCTAAATTTTAGGCGAATAAAAAAACGAGTGTTTAAAGAAAGTTTTTACCAACGAATTCACTTAAGAAACTTGCTCTAAATGAAAGCGACATCATGTAGAGCACCTTAAGATAAAAGAGAAAAAATATGAAATATCATCAGTTTACCGTTTAACTTATTAAATACGATATATATTTACATTCCATGTACTATCGTCTATTCAACATCCACAGATATTATTTTGATAAGCTATCGTGTTACATCAGCCAGCGGTTCGATGATCGGGGAACGTGAAAGGGAACGCAGTCACGATAGTCTTGATCCATCTTGTTTAAAACGAGTGATGTCACGTGATAAGTCCAACTTATATATGTATATGTTTTATATATATATATATATATATATATATATATATATACATATATTTTATATACACAAAATGTCGTGTACCGTTAATCGATCCAGCGGATATTACGTGTCCACTTTGAAGTGCCGTTTTAAAACGCCGCCGTTGCCGGCTCGCAAATTGAATTCTGAAGTCATTCTGCCTCATCGACCATCAGTGAGCACATTTTGTGGAAGGATAATATAGAAATAATTTTTGCGTAAAATGGGCAGCCTCGTTTTACATATTCTTCGCATTAAAATCTCAGAATCTTGTTTAAAATCGATGTGTTATTAATACAAGTATAAAAAAATTAAACGCAGTTTGATAATAAACAAAGTTGATTGATAGACTCAAGTCAATTACTGAAATACACGGAAAGAACGGTTTTGCTGAAAGATCTAAAATTTTCATTGGATACAGATCAGAAAAGTAATTTTGTTGAAATATCAAAATAATTATGTAAAATGCTCAAGCTAATTGCTAAAATATCAACATTTTTTGCAACATTGCATTATTTTTAAGATTTCAACAAAATTATTTTCAGATCTATATCCAGCAAAATTTTAGTTCTCTCAACAAAATCTTTCCGTGTAGGAAAATGAAAAGAACCCGTAGCGCCAATTAAAGTATGTCAAACTATTCGTCCTCTGATTTATTCGCTACCGTCTTGACACATTCATAGACGGCCGGAATAATTACGAGGGCAGTGGAGCAATCGTGATGTAGCATCCTAAGTGTTAGAACTACTAAAAGTGAGAACGAAGGATCCGAGTTTGAATCTTGGTCGACTTCGTTAATTTTTCCAGTCCCTATATTTGGTGTCAGAAGTGGTATCGCGCCTACAAAATTGGAAGACTCGTCCAGGATAGATGATCAAGCGAACGGAACGAAGCAGAGAAGACGAGAGGAAGCGAAGAAGACGTTATATTTTGGAGGAGTACACGTCCGAATCTTTGGATTCCTGCACTCTGAATGAGATGTACGATCGGGGTAAAGAGAACGAGTAAAATGACTTCCGAATGCGTACACTTTGAAGAGAGTGGGGAATGCGAATGGTGCACCGATCAGTCGTTTGAGGTGACATTTATCTGGTATATTTGAAGGTGAATGATATCAGGAATGGTCGACAGGAAAAGAACCATAGCATCAATTGAAGTATTCATAAACGACCGGAATAATCATGAGAGCAGTGGAGCAATCGTGCATCCTAAATAGCTTGCTAGGAGCGAGAACGAAGAATCTCGAGTTCGAATTTCGATCGGCTTCGTTAATTCCGGCCCCAAATATATACTCCTAAATATATACTCCTAAATAGTAAATTACAAAATTTAATAGCGAATAATATGTAAAAATTTTGCTTTGAAATTTTTGACCGTTTTTGAACTTGTGATTATAAAATACATAAAATTTCTGTATATAATTTTATATTGATTTCACTAATAATGAAGTAACTTTATTAATATAAAGTTTGACCAATTGTTTTATCAATTTTTCATCAAAGCATTTTATATCATAATTTCTATCGCAATTTATATGATTACTTTAGTACTGAAAAGATCGATATCAGTACAATGAAGAAAATGTATAGATGATTTATGATTTCAATTCGACGGCTTTAGACGTCGCGTGTATAAGAGAGAAAGTGAAATATTTATACGAGAGCGATATATAATTGATAACGCAACGGAACCTTTCCATTGTGTTACGATATTCTTCGAGAACGTTAAGTTCGGTTCGTGGTATCGCGGGACCTTAATCCAACCATATTCCGGGCCAATAGATAAAATCGCACGCTTCTTATGGGCGTAGGCTTGAATGGAGAATTTCATATCGATATTCGATTTTCTCATCCGGCGCGGTACACCGCCTCTTTCGCGATCGCGCTTTGTAGACCAAAGGAAAAAGAACGACAAAACTCAAGCCCGTGATTTCGGTGCTCCCATTACGCGATAGATCATGAACGGCCGCTCAGCTGCAAAAGAGACTTACGCCGATCGATTGCAGAAATGGCTTTGTCCACGATAATCTTTGTTCCATAATTTTTCCCGTGGATGGGGAAGATTATGACACGAGCATCAATCATAAAATTGATATCTGGACCATTACTTTGTTATTTAACGAGTTTTTATTTGTCCCATGAGATCTGGATGAGACATCCAATCGGGAGTTTATGAGGGAATCTCGTATTATATGGGGATTGGGTTTAATATTTGACAGTTTCATCGGACAATAATCCCACGAGATTATTTATCTTTGGGAGATGGGAATTAAATCGATTTGCTAAATTACTGAGAGGTCCCTTCTCCCGGGGGGATCTCACCGAGCACGAATGAATATTTAAACGGAGAAAAGGCAGCCAGCATTAAGGACTTTCTTATTATTAAAAAGTTCACGATATAAAATAGCTTATTACTTTCAATGCACTCGGGCTTTCCGATAAGCTTCATTATTTCGATACTCTTACGAGCTTTCATATTCACTGTTTTATTATTAAAAAATATTCATAAAAATGATTTACAATAAATGTAACTTAAAAATATGCTAATGCTAGTGCATATGCATTTTGCCAAAATATACGATAAAATTGTTTATTTCACTTCTTCGCGTAAATAGAAATAAATGTGAAATATATTTTTTTATTTATTAACCTGAATTTTTTTCAGCAAAAATTTATCTCAATATCATTACAGATGTACACGATAATTACAGATTGGAAATAGAGAACTTTTTGTGAGACAAATTTAGAAAATAAATGAGGAAATTATTTTTCAACTTAATTTCAATGAATATTAGCATAATTATTTTTTTAAGTTGTAGTAATATAAATAATGAATATCGGAAAGTTACGATAATTTATTATTTTTCTTAGCATTCTCAATAAAGAAAAATTAATATATTATCAATAAATATATGTCTTTCCCAAAAAATGAGATATACTTTATTTTATGAGATATACTTTTTTTATTAATTTATGACATTTATAATTTCATTATTATTATTTTTTTTTAATTAAAAGAAAACTCTCTTAAAATTAAAGAAGAGGATGCTACTGCGTGCATGAAACAAAAAAAAACATAGAGATAAATTTTTCTTTGATTTATTATCAATCAAAATTTTTGCTGATCTTTTTTTATCTGTTTTCAAGCATACATACATGTTTTATATTTCTCAATCTTCAGCTTCTGCAAGAGAAAGAATAAGATTTCAAAAATTGCATTATATGAGCCAATCCGATACGAACTCATCCATGAAATAAAGAAGCTTGCCCACGATGTCTCTTAAACAAAGTATGATCTATGGATATTCAATATTTTCAATATCGATAACTCGTTTTTGCATTTTAACTTTTCTCGGAAAGGTATTCATGACATTCGTTTCCTTGCGTGAAGGAAGTTCGAGAAATCGCCGAGATTCTTTTCTTAGTTTCGCTAACTGTCCTCGACTTTGAAATTCGACGAGATTATTGCGAGAAAAGAGATATCAAATATCTCGAGTTTTCTCTGTTTTCTATCTTCGCGAACGAGCGAGACTACAATTTCATAATCGCAAAGCTTATTGTCGCCGGTTTGCGTTATACGCGCGACATTAAAATTTTCCTTATACAATATATTAAAGATTGTTGAAGATTTCACGGAAACACCGAAAAAAAATCATCCTTTTGTAAACTATTAAATTTATATTAATCGATTATTGAATTTATATTAATCTAATTGAATTTATATTAATTTATATATCGTGTAATTACCGGGAAAGCGATTCTTCTTTTTTTTTAACAAGAAAACAATCAAGAACTTACCTAATGTGTTAACCTAATGAAAGAGTCAAGTCGATTACGTCTAACGACGTAACAAACACCGTGCATTTTTATCGCGCGCCATTTATTTGATCGCACTCAAATCGCCAACGGCCTACTTAGAACCCACCCCAAGCCAGGCAATTTATTTTCATTTCGCCTAACGATTCTCGACCCTGCCCGCGCCCTTTCTACATAGACGACGAATAATTCTAGATCCCTTCGAGAACGCCACGATTCACTTGACGCGATCGATCGCGTTAACGTTATGGCTCCCGAGGAATCTTGTAACGCGATTACGAGCGAGCTGGAAAACTTGTATAATGGCTTCCGCCGTCTTGGCGGATGCGACATCGTGAGATGGCCGGTGTCGATTCGACAAAGGGATCGAGACTTGAGCCTAACAACGAAGATTTTTCATTTGAGCGAACGATATGTAGGCACCTGTCGCAGCGTGTTTGGAAATCCTCTCCCACTTCCGTTCGCTGGCATGTGTTCCGTAAAGTTTGGAAAAAACCCGGATGTTAAAACTTTTTAATAAATATTCCATCGAGTTTTGTTTCAGCAACTTTGCACTCTGCGCATCGCATATAAAATTTCATGACCCAAAAATTAGGATTACGTAATACATTATACATTACGTCTAGAAGCTTGCGAGACTCAACAGAATTATGTCTTGAGATGCTTGCAAAAATAGTATATAATTTTTTTTTTATTAATTCATGACGTACGTCAATTTTGCAACTGTTTTTTTCTTCTAAAATGTAATATGACAGCAAATCTTTTCGCGTTATAACAAAAATTCAATAATACGTTGAACCTAAATTTTTTATCAACGAGATTAGAAATAAATTTTATATTAAATACTTCTTTTAATTGAAAACAAACGTTATTTTAATTTAATTATAATTTGAAGCTAAATTATCGTGATATTCATAAAAATCTTAAAATTATAAAAGAAAAGAACGTCTAAAGGTCTTCGTACTAAAGTAAACGCACCGTGCTTTTTTAGCGTATATTTTCCTTTTCTCTTTACCTCGATCCCTTTCTTTGCCCTTTCTGCGGATTTGCCGCAATTGCGGCACAACAGCTCGTAATACGTAAATTTCCACGGATGTATACGCACCGCTGCATGATTAAGAGAGACTCGGCTTCCATGAGATGTAGTGACAAGGAACGAAATACGAAGGAGACGAGAGGAGATAACAGAGATAGAGAGGACGGCTTGGTGCCGTTTGCATACCGCTGCATAATATACGTAACTGCGTTACGCGGCGTACAATGCGCGCATTAGGGAAGGAATAACGATACGTCGTTTCGCCAGCTTTGCGCTGCTCTGATTTGGCCCTGACGTAATGATGTTCCGCGCCGCTTATTTGTTCCGCCGAAAGCACCGCGTGACAGAGAGAAAACGTGGCACATTTTCGGCGAGCGAGCAAATGTGCTGTCTGACTGTAAATTTTTCATGAATGCAATTAGTGAAATGAGTCGATAGAAATTTTGACTAGAACTTTGACGAATATCTTTTCGTTTTTCTCCTCACCCTGTACGATCGACTTCGCAACATCTTCGTTACGTAATCGAATTACCTGAATCCCATTAGTAGCTCATCGATGCGACAGTGACTCGAAGTCTGTATGCGCACGATCGTAATTAACGACCGTAGTCGGCGTATGTACGCGGAAACCATGTTGTTTGCTAATGACAAATTCGGAGCTCACTTGATCGAATGCAACACATCGCATACAGCCTGTTCGCGGCATATAATGGTTGTCTTACGAGATATTAAGCCATAACCCGGTTACCCCGCGTCATATAATAGAATTGGCGCCATGATGAAAACGACAAAAATCGTTGTACAACAATGCCCGATCGAGAAGCCGATATACCGGCGAGTCCCGCGAGGCAGGCGTATTCGCTCGTGCATGAAATCTGTTTGCCGGCTTTATCGCTCGCGTAGTTTCATGGCGCAGCCATTTGAAAAATGAAAAAAAGCCCGCCGGCACACCGAATAAGTCTTTATACCCCGCGACAATTTTCATTGCCTCGCGCGGTCACCTTTTTTTTAATATCGTGCATACACCCGATTATTAGTACGATTTTCGTTAAAGCGAGAAGAACTCGTTATCTTGGCTCTTTAAACCTGCTGTTCTATTTGCAAGCATTATGTGCGATGTAATATTATATTCTAAGTTTGTTAGAAGAAGTTCTCATTACTCACCCTCGGTGACTTGCGTTTATTGGCGCTCTCGACGCAGGGAAAACCACCGCACTGAAACACATAAAAATGCACTGTAAAAGTGTAATATTTCGTTTGTCTTTCTCGAATTGCATCTAATAAGAATACCAGTACATAGAATGCTTCAATAATGATACCTCACTAAAATCAGCAATGTGAAATCAAGAAAGATCGTTCGGCGGTCAGAGATTTTTACGTTCAATATTGACCGCTTGCTGGAAAAATATTTTTATGCACGAGATACTAGAGTCAGAGATAGATGACATAGATTGACTTTATGGTAGAATAAACGGTAGATGGTACAGTATAAACTACATTCGAGACGATAGCAGTCTTCGTAGCTTTCACTATAAATGCTGCAACTTCCGCAGGGGTGACTGATCCGCACAGTCATTTGAGTTTAGCGAACCCACGTACTCGAGCTCAATACATTGCGAACACTCACGTACAAGTCGTGCACATTCATACACGTGCTTTTGCGAGCGATAATGCAGCAATTGAACATTCATCGAAACAAAATTTGACCTAAGAAGGAGAGAAATAGTAAGAAATAGGAAGAAGATTGAGACGATTATATAGATGGTATAGCACGGAAAAACTCATTTTTTTTAATCATTTTTATTTAACAAATAGGGGAAGATCGCTAATACCGTCATATCACTTTGTTTCTGGTCCATATTTTTTAAATAAAAGCTAAAAATAAAACTTTGGAACATAAATACAAACATATCATTTGATAGAAAATGTTTTCTATCAAATGATATGTTTGTACTTACTCGTATGTTCCAAAGTTAAAAAAAAAAGAGTTTTCTGTGCTATCTATTTGAATTTGTATAAATGGAGTGCTCGCAGTGTATTGAACCCGAGTACGAGGGTTCGCTAAACCCAAATGACTGTGCGGATTATAATAGCAGTTTTTGTAACACTATTTCAAATCTTCAATAATTAATTTTTTCGTAAGATAAGCAAAAATGAGCATCTAACAAAATGAATCCCAAAACTGACATAGTAGACAGTGATGCCACATATTCCTATACTTTTTCTTTTACAGAGGAGTCGTCCGTACAAAATATCTATTTTAATATATATGAGAATTCTTTCACTTCGATGTAAAATGTTTTTTATGTAAAATGTTTTTTATTGATCCATACATATACTTTACTTTCTCATAAAACGCAACATATAGCGAGAAAGTACATAAAGAATAGATTACTATCTTATGGCCTGTCTTAATATGAATTATGGGTTTTTATTTCTTTAATCATCTAAACAGATCATATTTTTATCAATATTAAGAAAGTGCAATGTTTAATTTTCGCGAAATAAGAGGATCGCCTATATCAATAACTTTCCCCTGTTGTATGCACTGCGAACGTTAGAAAAATGTTTTAACTTGCAGTTGCATTATAGAATCGTGTCCGCGTCGAGAAAGAGAGAGAACTCAACGATCGATACATAAGAATTCATAGTTACGGAAGTGTAACATTGTACATGCATTTGAAATAACGTTTACACGCGAATGCGTAATATTTCCGGAGAAGATTTATAAAAATTCTCGACTGGAATTCTGAACTGCAATATGCAAGACTTGTAGATATATAATGCAATTCGATTCACGCTGATTCAAATCATAATTTAATGCAGCAATGTAGACTTTTTTAATTTATTTCCTGTTATATATAAAGACTGTAACATGCATAGTGCGTAAGCAAAATGAAAATGAATCTCCTAATGGAATTTTTAGAAGATTGTTAAAAAACGTCAAAATGAATTGAAAAATATCGTTGCCACACATTACATGAGGAATATTACACGAGTTCTCTTTAGAAAGAATAATTCCGATTATTTTATCTACAAAATTCCGTTACTGAGTTATACTTTTCCGCGAAACACATTATGCACCATTATAATCGCAAAGAAATGCTCGAAATGTCGTACAAAATATCGTACAAAATGGTCCCACAGAGCTCGCCGGCGTGGCAATAATTCGTTCCTCATCCGACTCGTCTGTTTATTACAGCATACGGTTTGACGATGGTAGGAAACCATGCGGTTTTTCAGCCCCCTCGTTACGCGGGCGGCCGAAACGAGCCGTCATTTCGAAATGCGAGAGGCTCGCGCAACCATAGCCGCGATACCGCAAGTGCGGTTTATTATTTTATCACAACGGGCATAAAAGTGACGAGCACTCGTACGCGATTTCTGGGTCTCGCGGTCGTGCGACGATGCGCGGACGACCAGGCGATGCGGAAATATCACCGACGCGACGATCTCTTTTTTTTTTACATTGGAACTTAATTCTTAACCCTTTTAACTGCGGACGCTGTGTACGTTCAGAAGGACGCGAGACATGAACAAATTGAATCTTGAATGATTAATCGAAGGCTTCTTGCTATTAGTTTGACATCGTTATTTTCTAATCAATAACAATAAAAATAATAAAGCGGCTAGCGGTATTTCGTAATTGCAGTGCATTGCCGTTCTATATATCAAGCTTTGAAAAAGCTGTTTTTGTATCGTAGCTAAAAGCTAAAAATCCATCGAATGTTTTTATCTACACATGCGCTAAAATAATGTTAAATATCATATTATATAAATATTTTTCGTAAAAATTTTCGACAACTTAATTCTCTCAAGCGCTAAATTAATCGATTTTTTAAACCAAAAACAGAAATGTGTTTCTGTTATTTAAAAATATGTTTCGATACAAATAGAATTCGTCGATGAAAAATTCTTCCTTTCATGTCTTGAATTTCAGAAAACAGTAAGTTTAAAAAAATAGAAGATGATTCAATTTTTATGCGTGACTCTTTTGCATAAAACAATTGTGTTGAAAACAAACTTATGTAAATTGGTATGAAATTTACTTCGGTATGCATTGTTCTGGCAAAATGCAATATTCCTGTCAAAAATATGACCTGAGAAACTCAGAACATGTCGGGATGGTGGACGAGTTACGAGGGAAGGACGTGAAGGAAGGACGCTCGGTTTTGTCGATGATTTGCCGAGCGGCCACGATGCGGAAGAATGGAATTGCTTTCCGCTTCCGGCAAAATTCCCGCCATATTCCCAGGACATGTTACTTCCGATTATATATATATACACACACACACACACACGCGCACACGCGCGCGCACACACACACACACACACACACACACACACACACACGTTTCTAGTTCCATCAGAAAATATTTGTAAATGTTTTCTTGACAATCTAAAATATTTAGATTATGAATTTAAAATCGAGATGGCTGACATCAATCAGAATTGGAAAATTAAATACCCCCGGAAAAAGGCGCACAATTCGGACTGAAGTTTGAATTTAAATATATAAATATTGCGGTCTTGTTGAATTTATTATCGAATTTATTAATGTTTATCTCGGAAGAAATTTAAATTTTCATGAACAAAAAAGTATAATCGCGGTTCCTTAACTTATAAAAACTTACAATCACTTGTGTTATAGCTGCTCGTTTATATTTACATTTAATTGTATCACGTGTATCTCCAATATACAGCGAATATATAAAAACCTTTCGAAGAATGACAATCCGATCCGAGGTCATGCCAGTTCTTTTTTCGCGAATGATTCACGATCGATGGAACGATGGACAGCGTTTTATCAGTTCGCGCGATCCACCTATCGCGATGATTAAGTCGTCCCCGGAGTTTTATCCTCGAAGGACGGAAAAAAGTTTCGCGGCGAAGACTTGAACTCCCTCTTCCCGTCTAGGACCGAAGCGTGGTTTTATCTTCGATCACGTTTCGCGCCGCGATGCGGTCTCGTTTGCGCAAAGTCGAGCGGGATAATCGATACGTCTTCGTCCGTTCTCGCCACCTAAAGCCGTCGGGATGCTATTTCTCGTCGCTCTCTTTGCCCTTCGCTACGTGATCTTTTATTATTATGCGCGTCCAAGGCTAAGAATTTGCGCGACATCATTTTTCTTTCATCGAGTTAGTAACGACACGATAAAGAAAGTACAAAAAAATGCTTTTAAACAATCTTATTTCGTGGTGGCGCGAAATTTGTCTTTATCTGAAGCAAACGATCAATTTCTCTTTAGCTGAACAATTTTAGAATAAAGATTGAAATTGAAGTATTTAACTATAAATATTGTTTCAATATTAAATAAAATATTGTATACATAGCAGCATCTTTTGTTCTAGAAAATATAAATAAAAGCACAAATATAAATAACATAAAAGCAATCTAGAAATAAAATCTAAATAAAAGCGTTCACGCTAGTCTAGAATTTTTGCGTAAAGGAGATCAATACCGTAATCTGGCATCGTAATCTAAACATAAAAATGTTCGATATTACGATACTTTAAAATATACGTTCATGCGAAATATTCGCGCGTTATTAATGATCGACTGTAAATATCGAATTGTGTAGGCGAGATTATGGGCGTACGCTCGAATCGATTTCCGATCAACACTCCGCTGTACGTCCAATCGCTGACATTTCCCTCAGCGAAAACGTCTAACGGACGAGGACATTGACATTGCGTTTCAAGTTTCGAGCACAAAGGCTGTCACTGCTACTTCGCGCTTCGATTCGTTTTTAAGTGAAGTAAATATCGATCGGCTCGCGCAATTTTCCACGTATAATAACGCCCTGAATAATAATGTAAATGTCACAATGCAAATTCCCGACGCTATAAATGCGGCCTGTGCAAATCATAAGTAATTTACAGTACACCCGATTAATGCGTGCAGCGTCGCCGTGTAACGTTTACTCTCGATTGGCGCGGTCTCGCTGACTGTAAATCATCGAAAGGCTCGCGTCAGCGAGGATTTTCATTTTTTGGCAGTTGACGGGAATGGCCGATCGTTATCCGACTCAGAACAGAAATTAATTCAGTTTTACAGCCACTCCCCTTACATTTGCGCTACCAACCCTCGGCCAGCGTGTGTCCCAAACCGCCCGTTTAAATACACGTCTGCCATCCCAGATGGACAGTAACCGCGACCTGGACATTCTATAAAAGACGAAAATACTGTTTTAATTAAAGCAAAAAAATTATATACACAAGAACTCTCATTGCGCGGGTTTATCGTAGCCGCATTTGCAGCTCCAGACATTTTGTTATAGGGATGCCCATTGCGCAAAAGAGATAACGCTCTTTTATTTTCGATATGCAAACGGGCTAAATCTATCCAGCTATCTCGTTCCACGTGGAAAACGTGTCGGTGAATTTTTCCACGATAATTAATCAATTGTCGAACGTTGGTCTCTTATGGATTTTCCATTAATTTTAAAATTAAATTCAGCACCGCAAGTTAATTATGTCATCGATTGTTCACTGTTACGTACTTGGAAAAATGTAAAAGAACTTACAATATATGCTCGTAGCAACGGTTTTAACAGCAACCAAATCGTACTACATACAAGTAATGCCGAGTATAGATATCGAGTCAGGTATCGAGTCAGGGATGAAAAAAAAAACTAACGACAGATATCGATTGTAGGAATGTGAACTGTGCTCAGATTATAACTTGTAGTACGATTATACCATTCATTTTTACCTTTCGCCGTAAATAAATCAATACTCGTTAATACGAGTGATGTTTAAATTTTACATTCGCATCCTTGATAAATCTTCCAATAGAAAAGCAATAAAAAATTACATTTTCAAAATATTTCTATATATATTAAATACACAAAAAGAACAGTTTTGCTGAAGTATTTAAAAATTTAGTTGGATACAGATTTGAAAATAATTTTGTTTGAAAATAATTAAGTAGAACGGTTGCTAGAATGTTAAAACATTTTGCATTTCTACATAATTATTCTGATGGTCCAACAAAATTTTCAGATTATCTAGCTAAATTTTTAGATACATCAGCAAAATCGTTTTTTGCGTGTAAGGTTACTTCCTAGACACATCAAACTTATTTTTTGTCAAAGTTTGTCAAAGTAGAACAAGTACATTTCTCATGTATCGAAACTTGGGAGGAATTTACAGTAGTTTTCCTCCTCGTGTAAAATATTTCCACGCGAATATATCGAAACGATAAATGCAGCAGAGAAATTGATAAATATGCAAAGCCGCTTATATGTTTTATGGACGGCCACCGGCGGATAACTCGAGGATAAACATGCAATAAAAATTAATTTTTTATTAGGCACAGAGATCGTTACGGAGACGCAAACTTTTGCAACGGGCAATTCCATTCCTCGCTGCTCGTTCTCCCGACTGCATGACGTTTATCCGCATATACGTGCTTTCTCGTTACGAGACAGCGTCTCGAACGCGCATTCGTTGTTTACGAGAATGTGTACGCGAATGTATCTATCTCGGCATGTGTGCGAAATTTCATTTGGCCATCCTCATTAACGAGTTTCTCGATTAATTATCGCGGCGCGTTTCAGCTCGTTCATATACGTCTGACCAAATATCATTGCGACCGAATATTATTTTAACTTGCCGAAAAAACATCAGCACGTTTTGAATGTATTATTTTGACGTGAGATTTAAGTCTTAAGTTTTTTCATAGATTTGTGCTCAATGAAATTATACGACATGAAATTAAGATGCTTGAAAACGTAGCGATATTCGATATATTATTTAACAATATATTTCATATTTGTCGGATATTGCAATTTGCTGGACGCTCTGTATTCAATACGAATATAGGAATGATGTTTTAGCAATACTTTTTTTTTTTTGCATAATTTTTGTTGCAGTATATATTAATGTAAATTATATCGACACCGGTACCACGCGGGCATATTTTGTGCTGGGAATTGTGTTTGCGAGGCAGCGGAATGTGATATCGTATCTCATTAGCTGCAAATCCGCGCATTCATTAATCGTGGTAGTCAACGTAATAAACGTTGTGTGTAGTCATTTACGTCACTCAACGCATGATTACACGAAGAAATACGGTTGGGTGACAAAAAAGCCCCGCGATTACGTCAAGCGAACATAATTAATTAAACACGATATTTTCTATTGCTTAGACATTCGCGTCTTTCGATTCACGTCACGGTTTCGAGAATATTAAATCGAAAAGCAAAAAGAAAAAAGATAAGTGTGATTAATAGAGTGATAAGGGATAGCATTGTTAAGCGCTGTTAACAAGATTTGCCTTCGACATTGATTGATAATCGCGAATTAATCGTCATCCTAATTCGATATATTTTTTTTCTACATTACAGTGAATAATAAAAACCTGTTTAGACATTAAATGAGGTATTAAAGCGTAATGTAATAATATTTGCATCATTTTATATTAATGCGTTATTTTTTATACATGTGATAGAAAGATACTACTTTTAATATATCATTTATTTATTAAGTAATTGTAAAAAGTTCAGTATTACATAAAATATCAAGTAATTGGCTTATATAAGTAAAATGACAAAACATATTAAATTGTCATTGAATTGCCAATACTCGATATTGCAACTTCTTCGCATAATATTTGTGGATTGAAATTCAATAAACAATATTGTCATGAATGTGTATAAACGAACAGATCAAGATTGGTCGGAGAAATTAAATTCACTTTATCTGAATTTTCAAACTACTTTCTAACACGTGACTCTATTCACGTTTTGCAGTCGAGCAATTGTTTAAACTTGAGACATTTAAAATTGAAGCGCTTGAATGTTCGTAACTCAAGTTACAACTGAGACAACTGAACAACTTGTCTATAAGCATTTCTCAAGATCGTTTTAATTATTTAATGTCTCAGCCAAAGCAAACTACATTTAAGTGACAGCTGAAGTTACCTTTCCATAGTGAACTGCAGTAAAATATTTTAAACAATACTGTTACAACTTTTAACGAAGATTTATCAAAGATTGAATTCTTTTGATTACTAATATTCAACTAATTACTGATATTTATAATTACAAACGTTACAACAGAATATACTATGCTATACATTTGCGCGTAATAATAATGCATTTTATTGGTATATGCAAATATCATTTGCTGTGTTTGTCATGCATGTGCAATATATTATTTTCGTTTGGCTCGAGTGCGACGGTGCGCTTTGACGTGTCCCTGCAATTTGTACTGTCCACCGGACTTGTCGCTCTACATTATTATCCGATAAAGATCTATCTTGCTTGCTTTCCGTTCTTTGAAACGTAGCTATTATTAAGGCCACCTATGCGTACAACGAGATACATGTGTATTCCTTGAAATGATACAACGTTACCGCGAAACGAATTTCACAGTTTCGCTACTGCAGTATATTCCCCGTGCAAATTAATTAATTTATCTTCTCGTTTAATCCGTTTAATCACCTAAACGGCGACGAACTGTATCTGCCTCGCTTGTTTTCTCGGCAACTCGAGCTCTTTAGATGTATCTGAATGTTAAAGACACACTCGTTACGTTATTAAAACGCGTTTCTCGGACAGTATCATTTTATGTATTTAAACTAATTTTAATTACACATTTCAATGTGCATTTTTTAAAACATCTTAATTTAAATGATTCAGTCTACACGGAAAAATTGATTTTGCTGAGGGATCAAAAATTTTAACTGGATACAGATCAGAAAAATAATTTTGTTAAATTATTAAAATAATTATATAGAACGCTCAAACTAATTGCTAGATGGTAAAAACTTTTTGCATCGTTCATTTTTAAGGTTCCAAAAAATTATTTTCAGATCTGTATTCAGCAAAATTTTAAATCTCTTAACAAAATTGTTCTTTTGATGTACTTTTATTAAATGAAAAGAACGATTTTATCGAAGAATCTAAAAATTTAGTCAGATGCAGATGTGAAAATAATTATGTAGGACGTTCAAACTGTTTGCTAGAATGTTAAAACTTTTTTGCAGCATTATCAACACTTAAATGTTCTACGTAATTTTAATGGTACAAACAAAATTGTTTTCAGATTTGTATCTAGTTAAATTTTTAGATTCTTCAGCAAAAAATCGTTCTTTCCGTGTAAAAATATTATTTATTTATTGAAACATCTTGTCGTGAAAATTATATTACATTAATCTTTCTACGATTTAACATTAGCGACGTTGCTCGAAATTCAACGTCATACAGCGCTATAAATAATCCTTTCCTCATTCTATCTATTTATTCAGCGACTGTTTAATTCATTCTTTGCGCGATATAGTGTCACGGCGAAGGTGTAACAGGTACGAAATAATCGCTTCCTACGAGTAATTGCTCGTTTTTTCCACGACAGTCATTTGTAATAGCCCGTTGATCACGCTTACTCATACGTCTGATAATCGCTTTTCGTGCCGCGCGTACATTACGACGTTAACGACAGAAAAATAATATTAATACGAAGCAACCGGCAGTTGGAGAGGCGGTTCGCTCGGAAATGACGATTTTCTACCGAGCGTAGTTCGTTTATCTTCCCTGCTCGCATAATGGGAAACAATGTAAAATGCGCCGTAATGAGAGAATCAAGATCGGACTCAAAGAGTTCATTGAAGAATGATAATTGAGGCTATTCTGCTACAATGTATTCTATTACAATGTACGAATTCTCAACTCGTACATCTGGAACTTGAAAATTATGAATTTGCAAGACTCTGTTTTATATCATATTTCTTTGTTAATATAATCAACAAAAATGTACTGATAAATTTAAAATAATATAATTATATAATTATTATACATTCTATATATATTCGAAGGGGAAGTAATTAAATAATAATGTGTTGTCCACCATTTCTTGCGCACCGATAAATCTGGGTCATCTATCTGCGTTGCCGTAACATCACGTATGGATGTACGGAGAACGATAATGTCGACCGGGCTACGTCGTTGTACTGGCAATCGCATGACGATCCTCCTGACGGATATTCTCGATTTGTCGCCTTATCTAATCGTAAGCGGATGCACGCCTCGTAACCGCGTGTGGCCAATCGAGCAGCAAGGTGACTAAATTTACGATTACGTACACCACTTAATCTTTTAAACAGTGAGTTTTCATAGTGCTAGCTAATCATTCAAAGTGTTTTTTTTTTTCGCACATTAAAATCACTGTAATTAGTTTGATATTATGTATATTATATGTACCATGTGCCTCGGTAATCGAATTGGGAAAGACGCCTACTTCGGAAAGACAGGAAGTTCCAGGAAGTTCAAATCCTGGCTGATGTTTTTCGCAATAAGTTATTTAGGGGAGACCGGGACATGTTGTCATATGGAGTTGATTGTCAAAAAGCTTATAACTCAATCAATATATGTCAAAAATTTTCTTTTTTATACTATAGATTGCTGGCGTAATATTTATGGTGTAAAATAGTTTGCGCCAAAAACAGTATATTACTTACAATAACTTTTAAGAAAATGAAGTTGGCGAATAAATTTTTCTGATCTCCTATTTTTTGTTAGTTTTTGGCATTACCAATCGCAATTTCACTGCAATCATAGAAAATGATATGTCTTAAATAAGTTTTGATTATGGTTAAATAATCATCATAATAAAATTTGTGAATATCTCTTACTAAAAAAAAAATGGCCATGTGGGGTAGATTGTTCCAAATGAGCTTTTCTATCTATTCTTCAAGAAAAAATAGGTTTTTCATCGGGCAATACTGGCTTGAACAGTCGTTCAGAAGTTATGTGAGTTCAAAAGTTAAATTGTAACATATGGTTTGAAAATAAGAAAGGAAGATAGTTAGAGGTAAAATTCCGCCTGATATTATTTTGAAAGCCGTTAAAACAATGAAAATATATAATTTAACCGACAAGTTGCATTAGAATTTAATATGAATTGCCGTGCATTAAGTGGTTATTCCTAAATAATTACCAATTTTGAAACGTGTAACAATCAACATCGAGTATTAATTGTCACATTTTCACTGTTTCATTTAAAATTAAATAACTTATTTGTACGACGATATATTTAAGAATAATATTTTGTTTAATATCTAAGGGATGTAAGTGTATTTTAACGTATATAATGTTTCAAAATCTTACGTTCATTTATTTTTAAAAATTGCTAAACGAAAACTGCAACAACTCGGTCACACATTTTTAAGATGCTATCAGCATTATTATTATCAAACTGACAATCAATTAATTTATTGAGATTACTATTTCCATTTATAATTGCGTTGTAAATAGTAAGTCCGACTGTAATTAGCGCGCAGTCTAAAAAAGACTGAAATGATGTATTTACAGAAATATTATTAGCACTAAGATCTAGACGCGATTGTATTTTCCTTGTTTGATTCAGTCATGTAACGGTCTGGATTAATTTATTGTTTTATTATTGTCACTATAGTTAGTAATTCGGTCTCGCCGAGACGAAATGAGATTAGTACAAGTCTCAGTCTCGATTTGATCTCGAAATTTTTAGTGACAATGACAATCTCGACAATGATAATCTCATCTCGGTCTCGAGACTCTCGATTTCGATAATCATAATAAGTGTTTTTTCAATTCCTTCTATAATTTATGCAATTAAACTTAAATTATATTATTAATTCGTATATTAGTAATTTAAATAATTTTTTGAAAAATAAATGAATAGATCTAGTTTAAAGAATATTTTTCTATGCTTTTATTTCAAGTTATACCTTGTATCTTATTATTAGAGCTAAGTATATTACTAAGATCATTTAATACCAAATTAATCAATACAAAATTTGATAATTGTATACACGCAAAATTTTTTTAAATTTGTTTATCCTTATACCAAATTAATAAAAATACACAAAATTTTTTTCAATAGTAATGTATATACCATTATTTATAATAATTTAGGAATAAATATAAAATAACGGTATACATAATAGTAAAACTATTTCGTTTGGGTAAATGGCAAAATTTAAAATATATATAAATGTACTGTACATACGGTTAAATCGTGACAACATAAAAACAAAACATACGGTTACATCGCGACAACATATGCATAAAAACAAAACATCAATTTATATTCTTCATAATTATATAATAGAGATGTCGGCTATTATCACGAGAATAACAAGTATGTCCAACCGCTATTTGCTAAGTACGACGAGATTACTTTCGGAATGGGATACAAGATTCCGGGGATACTTGGATAAAGCGGGATACATATCTTGAAGAGTAGATGGAGGAATTCTTGGCAGACGGCCATTGAGAGAAATATGAACCGAGCTTAGTTCCACAGTAACACATAGTAAATTCTGTCATGGGGCGCCAGCGGACAGATGCACACATTGGAATGTATTATACAGTGTGAAAAGAAAGAAACTCGTCTTAATTCACTTAGACTGACTAAAGTTAATATCGATGTCAATAATATCATTATTAAAGTAACAGCAACGAAAATTATAGGGCCAGAAAATGAAATAAACAATTTCGTTTTCTCTCGTAGAGTTTAATTTCTAACTAGATAACGTAAATGTGCTTTACGTCATGAAAGATGAATAAACGAACCTTTTCAGTTCCTGAATAATACATCCAACAATTAAACAGCCTCTGCGTAGACAAGAGCTTCGTGAAACTCTCGGGAGCTAGGAAAAGCGTATCCGGAAGGTGCTGAACTTTTACTCGAGAACGGATTATCCGCCTGCTAATTAACGCAAGCACAAAAATCGAGGAAGAAAAGGCGCTGTTATCCCGAAGATGTTGCCTCCGAACAATGGAGTATCGATCGCCGGAAGCGAGCGATAAAATAGCGCGGGAGGAAAGAAAGGAGGAGGGTCTCCTTTCTCTCTAAATGAAAGGGATTTATTTTTAGTCCCTTGTGTACGCGATTCGCAGTAGGGAAAGTCTCGATTTTGTGCTGACGGAGCGCACGCACGCGCTTTTCGCGTAACACGCGTCAAGAGGAATCTCTCGATGAACCTGACTCAGCTGTCGGCCGCGCGGTGTTGCGCACGGCCAATGACACCGCTGGATATACAACGTGTATTGTTCTGACCACCGTGTATCGATTCTTTGATAGAAGATGACAATTTTCGCGATTCCGCATTTCCACATTGTTATAGCGTTACGGCACACTGTGGATGCGACTAAAAAGGGGATGAAAAAATAGCTGAAAACGAGTGAAAAATAAGTTTCTTTATTAATTCTGTTTTTTTTTTCAAAATAAAGCATCTTCAATACGAAACATTACCTGCGATATTTATTATATTAATTATTGTAATATTTAATTAATAAACGTATTATAATATTTATAATACTTAGTTAATAAACATATGCAACTTTCGAGAGAGAAGGATGCGCCTCGATATTCTTCGATAGAATAATTCTATGACTGGGAATTTCTGTGATTGGAGAAACGTCAAAATGATAAACAATTTGTTCCACGTCGCGAAGTTTGAATTATAGATATATTTTTGCTTTCCAATATAATCGCGTCGATAAAGTGCGCGGTCCGTTAACAAAATCGAATTGTCCGATAACTCGTGATTGGCGCTCTTCCAATTTGCCGGCGACCTTCAATCTCGGAGCAAACGATCCTTTCTCTTATTTCGGTCGCATTACGGAAATGCCTTTTCGCAAAAAAAATTGGACCGTATGATATGATTACATGCGAGGGAAACAATAAGCTCTCTAAATCGAAATTAGTACAATAACTTATAACTATGTCAATTAGTAAAATATGCAATGTCTTTCGGTGATAATACACTGATTAATGAAAGTACTTTCTTCAATCAAAATCTCTAAAAGAACAGTGAGTATTCATTAATGATCACAGTTATAAGTATAACACTGCAAATCAATGAATTCATTGATTCCGATTTAGAGAGAAAAAAGATATAGACGCCATAATTTTGTGTAACATTAATATTATATTATCATCATGTATTTATTAATTACGTCGTGTTTGAGACTTTTATAAATATTAAAGAAGCGAAAGAATCGTGAGCTATACCTGACGCGTCGCGGAGAATTCGCAAAAGCAGCACGGATCTGGATTTAGAATGTGTTACTTTCCATAGAATTTCGCGCTAAAATATTTCTCGATTCAAACAAATCGAGAGATAGCGAACATCGTCGAACAAAATAGAGAGATAAAAAAGATTAATGGTATTCTCGCCGTACCTTGGCGTCCCGACTCTTCATCTCTTGCCTCCTGGGAACAGTATTCTCCCCGTCGGCATACACGAGATTCCTGATAAATCCATTGAATCTTGGCTCGAATATTACGCTAGGCAGCGCCAACAGCGTCAGCTTGCTATTGTACCAGCTAGGCATACCGCCCACGTAGACATCCGAGTTCCCGGCGAGCTTGCCAAACTCGAACTCCTTGCCGCGCGACATCGAGACCGCGCCGACACCGTCCACGGTCAGGGTGGTGTTTTCGTTGCACCTAGTGATCTGCACCTTATGCCAGTGGCCGTCGCCGAGGTCGTGACCGACCGTGACGATCTGCGCCCCGCCACCGAGATTGTATCTCAATCTGAGAGCGCTCTCGACCAGTTTGACCTCGAAGAAGTCGTAAGTGCCACCGTCGTCCGTGTAGAGTAGCAGCCCGTTACCCTGCTCGGTCTTGAACTCGAACTCGAGGGTGCCATTCAGGCCGGCGTTCCATTTGCGAAATTGCGCGTAGCTCGTCGCGGAGCCTTCCAGGAGGAAGGAGCGGGCCACCTGGCAGGTGAGCAGCATCGCCAGCAGAAGCGGCGCCGGCAAAAGCGTGGGATGCATGATTCACTCTTGGACTGGACCTCCCGCTAGATCCTGCTCATTCGCTTAATCAAACGTTCTCGTGTACGCGCGCGAAGGACGTCACGCGCTCATACGCATCTCGCGTGGGCGCTCGAAGCGTGAATGCGTGACGCTGGCCACGTTGCACCACCTGGTTGCATCCGTGAGCACGTGAGCACGCACGCGCGAATCGTGCGTGGGTTGAGTGTGATATGCTATTTTGTGAGCGCTGGCGCACTCGTCGAATTTCTCTCTCTTTTTCTCCCTTTTGTCGTGTAAATACTCAAATATCTTCAACTGTGTGATGGCTCTTTGAGGTCTCGTGAGCTCTTACTGAATAAACTCGTCGGGAAAGTCGTTTCCAATACTGTCTCGAAAAATTAATAAACTTGATAGCGATCGGACACGTTCGTTCCAAATTGTGATTTATCTTCGTTATTAAATTTTAGAATCCCCTTTTTTGATATAAGTTACAACGATAAACGCTTATGAAAACGTACTTCGATAATAATAAGCCGTAAAATGATACTCTTTTTTAAACCTTATCTCCAATCGAATTATTTCAATTGGCATGAAATTCGTTTATTATTTTCATAAAAATCGATATTTCTGGATATGTCTTCAATTTCAAGTTCAGTCTGTTAATTGGACGCTTCAAGATTCGTAAATTATCTCCCGAGTTTACTCTAAAAACACTGAGAACGCAAGAGATGAAACGCATGAGAGAATCCACAATAACTTTTTTTCTTTAACGCGCATACATATAATGCACATCAATTGACAACGAAAAGTTTCTCAAGGAACAAGTACTTTAATCACACGTTTATTATATTACTTCTGTTACAGCTTAAAATCAATCAGAGATTAAGATTAGAATAACATACTTCCAAAGAACAATTAGGTTTACTGCTTAATTACAATAGAACACACTGTTCAATTATAATAGAATTCAATCTCCTTATGTCAGCATCATATTTTTACGGAAAATCGATCACTGAAATGTGTTCGATGGAACAGAAGAAGTATGTTTTGCTCAAATGTCTCACAGATTTTCTTCTTTTACAATTCGTCACAAGACACATCTAATATCTTCTCGTTCCCTCCAAGTCTGATTTTCAAGAAGATTATCAATTATTTCTTCGGACTAATTCCACTGAAGAGAATCACCGTCAGTAATATCGAAGATGTGACACAAGCAGCAAAGAAATTCTTCAGAAATCGATGACAAAATCACGTGCATACGTTGAAAGGTCTTTTAATTGCATATTCGAATGTAGATTAAGCGATCTTCTTTATCGAAAAGGTAAGGGAATATGAAAAATTCAATAACTCATTGAAGAAGAGTCGTTGCTGCAACTTCCAATTTCTTTCTGTTTCTCGGAGCTTCCGTATCTTAGAGAATACTTAGATAGATTGCGTACAGCAATGCAGGGATCGTCACGATGTCGAGGTATCGAGATTTCGCGTCTAGGATGCCTAAGTCGCGATCCAAGCCTCGAGATTCGTCGCGTCACGTCGATGACACACTTTCACCGCGACTCCTTTCGACGAAATACACGTCTCAGTATTGCGAACTTGCTCGCGAATGACTCGATGCGAGCAAGTCAGTCCGAATCGCGTGGAACGTCACCTGACTTCGCGCTTCATCCCCGGCACCGAAGGTCACCGGGATGGAAAGAGAGCGGTCCCAACGACGAGCGACACGACCTCGACCTAATCACGCGATGAGCACTTTCACCACACACCAGGCTCTGTCCCTCTCTCTCTCTCTCTCTCCGCCGTCCGCGACGCAGAATCGCGAGAGATGCCGAGGGATGATCACTCGGCACGTTCGCCGTTTTCTCCGTGGCGAGAGCTCGTGGTGGTGTTCAATGGCGCCGGCACAGCACGAGCGCGGATCCCGCTCGTCAGACCGAGTCAGACGACTACGCTACTCGCTCGCGGTTCACTCTCGAGTCAGCCATCCGTTCGTATCGCGATCGATCCGGCCGCGCGCTCCATTTTTCCTTCTCTCTTCCTCTCTCTCTCTTTCTCTCTCCCTCGCGCGCGCTCGCTCTTTCTCTTGCCACCCGGAGGTTTCAACGAAATCAGACGTACAGGTCGGAACAACGCGCGTGAACCACGTAAATCCCGTTCGCCGTTCTTGTCCGCTGGTCGCGAGATCAGTAGACCGATTCCCGGAGGTGGATCGACCCTCTCGACGGCTCCCGGCTTGATACTAGCCTGGCGAGACGAGGCGACGCTCGGTCGAGACGCTCGCTGCCGACGACGATGGTGCGACGCCCCCGGCATGACGCCGACGCCGACGCCGACGACGACGTCGACGCCGACGCCTCGCGCCGTTCCTCTGCGCAGCCGCGCGTCGAGGGAGAAGACCGGAGGAGGAAGAGAGGGTTGAGCGGTGGTGCGAGAGGGTTGTTCTTCGTGTCGGTGCCTGTCTGTCTGTCTGTCCGTCCGCTGTATAACGCTGGGACGCAGGTGAGGTCGCGGAGAGACGTGGTGGAGCGTACTCGGGCGGGAAGGGATTGCGCTCAAGTTTGCTCCTCCAGAGAACATTAGCAACGAGAAGCGCGAAAAAATTGTTGAACGAACTCACGATTAAAAAGCGAAAAAAAAAAACTCTTAATGTGCGAACCATGTTCACAGGATCTGATTTACCCGAGAAACATTCTGTGGATTGTCAGTCGACAGAGATGAAGAAACGCGATCATATGATTTCGTATCGTAAGCTTATCGATCACATCGAATATCTAATTATCAATTTTTTACGTCGATAAGAGAGAAGTATATATGTGAGTTTCGGAAAAAAGATGAATTTTATGTATTTATACACGGAAAGAACGGTTGAAGTATCTAAAAATTTTGTTAGATAAAATCAAAATAATTATGTAGAATGCTCGTTGATGAAAACTTCAAGAAGTTTTAACATTCTTGTTTCTTAGTTAGTCTAGAACGTTCACCAAGTTTGAACGTCCTACATAATTATCTTGATGGTTCACAAACAAGATTATTTTCAGATCTATATCTTGCTAAATTTTTAGATACCTCAGCAAAACCGTTCTTTCAGCAAAACTTTTCTTTCCGTGTATCTGCCTTTTGTCGGAAACAGGAAACAATGTTTTTTACTCTCTTCCATTAAGAGATTCTATGTAATATGCAAGAGAGAGAGAGAGAGAGAGAGAAAGAGAAAGAGAGAAAGAGAATCATATTAAAGATATTAAATAAATTAAATAAATACTTTATTATTCAGAGTTTTCCATATACATATGTATATTCACTTATAAAGTGAATAAGAAACATTAAAGATAAAAAATTCTACGTGTTGAAACAATACTGCGATATTTTCTGCTACTAACTTTATTTGTACTTTATTTTAATGTAATACACATACAAAAAGTGTCCATTATGATGAAAAGTTTTCGATAATCCAATATTATCTATCTTCGTAACTGAATCTATTAATAAATAATAAATACATAAAGTCTCATTTTTGCTTAAAAAAATATAAAAAGACATATTAATCCTCGATTTACGCCATTAGTTCGGCATTTGACGAAAAAATTTGAAGCTGTTCGCAGTGCTAAAACAAAAGAGAAAGATAGAATGATGCGGAAGACGACGAAGGCGAAAAGAGGATGAATGGCGATGCGGAAATTTCGACTAAATAAAAGAAATGGGCGAAAAGATGCTGCGCGAAGGTACCGTGTAAAGGTGGTTCCCCAGACTGGGTAGAGGGATAAGTATATAGATGTCAGTCGAAAGGTGAAGAAGCGCGTGACTGAATGCTGAGAAAGCACCATGTGGCCGTTCGGCAGAAAGCACCGATCTGTAAGGACGATACAACACGAATCGGGAGGGATGGTAAACGGCGATTTTTGCCTGGTCAGAAATTCGAGGAGCCGTCGAGTGCTTTCGACGTCGGCCAAGTCGGCGATTTTTCGATCGCGCTGCGAGAACTGAGTTCTGCTCGTAAATATACGACTCGCGCGCTTATAATCAACTTCGCGAAATATATTTAGTAGCTTTGTTAAAAACAAAGATGTTTTTAATACTTTGACTGATACGTCATCCATATTTGGTATATAAAATTTGTAAAGATCCCATCATTCATTTGTGGGACAAAGTTTTATTTAAGATTTGATTAAGAACGATTTTATTTAAATATTTAAGACATCAAAAAGAAACAAAATATAAATATATTAACTATATAATATATAAAATAACAATATATAAATTTATTTATTAAGACATTAAAGAAACAATAGAAAAGATTAAAATAATATGTTACATTCATTAATTTCCACGTCAAAATCTTGATAGTCAAAGTGTTAATTATAATCGTCTCAATACGATCTTGTATTTCCTTTCAAAATGCTCCTCAGATTAATATAATTCTGATTACGTTCATCATTTAGATCTCGCACAGAATCTTGAGGACGAAGACGCAACAGTCTTAGAAGGAGGGAAAATAGATCATATATCACTTATGACAGTTGATTATCATTAACGCTAATTTAATGCTCGTATGCCTCGAGGTAATAGCTCCCATTAGTCCGTGTCGTTCGGTATAATTAACACTTCGCATCCGATGGGGGTAACTGCAAATCCCCGATGTTAAACGCTTTCCGGATTCGAAGTATTAATCAACGTTGTATATATTAATATCGCAACTATATAAATCAATGTGTGTCGAATACATTTATTGTCCGTTATTATTCTTGTTGATAAAAATGCTAAAATCACGTGCAGTTGTACCATCTCTCTCCAAATTCGTGATTCTTTTAAAATCACTCGTCTTATCGATTCGCGATTATTGACTCATCTTGATAATGTATTGGCACCGTGAGAATAATTAGATTGTTACATCAAGATAGCATAGATCCTTAAGTCATTTACTTAAGGTAAGATGAATCGTTGCTCACGCGTCTTTTTCTCTCGTTAGTATTTTATCCTTCGGACAGTGTCCGCCATATTGATGGATTGCAGTAAACCGTCCCCTAAATCCTGGCAAGTAGGTCGATCCAACGGATGTGTTTACCTGATAACTCGCAGTACTTTGGAAAACGCTGCAAGACAGAAAGACCGCTCACGCTCGAACAGCAAAAGTTTTCGTCGAATGCACGCCGACATCCCTGGACCGATCTCGCATTGGAAAATATGTCCCGATTGTGACTCCCGAGTTTCGTCCGTTGCGCTCGTACCGGGTGGTCAAATTCGTTCGACGAGACATGTAGATTGCACATATCGTTGGTATGCACAGCATAGATGAAATTCCAAAAAATAGATGAAACGTTTGAGAAAACTTTTATTCAAATAGAGACATTCCTTCGATCGCAAGTCAAAAACTGTTTTTAACTAACTATATGCATATCTAAAAGATGCTTGAAAACATCATGTCTTTTAGACATGCATATCTAGACGTCATAAAGATATCTTTTAAACATGCGTGTTGTCTAGTAAAAATATGATCGAAGTACTATCAAAAGCAAATTTTCTGCTATTACTTTTTTGATTATTATTATACACAGAAAAAACAATTTTGCTAAAATATCTAAAAATTTAGTTAGATACAGATTTAAAAATAATTTTATTTGGACCATCAAAATAATTATGTGAAACGCCCAAACTAGACACTTGCTAAAGTGTCAAAATTTTTTGCATTGTTTATTATGCTTGAACGTCCTACATAATAATTTTGATAGTTCAACAAAATTATTTTTATATATCTAGTTAAATTTTTAAATATTTCAGCAAAATTGTTTTTTCCGTGTACGAATATGTTAGCATTGGAAATATATGTAAAATGCAACTGAAATTTTATATATATATATATATATAAAGATTAAATTTGTATAAATGCTGTTTCCATTTCGCTTTGTTGTTAACGCTTATTTTTACGTGAACATGAATAATCTTTTTTTAAATAAAGATTCGATTTGTTCCGTATACTTCGCATTAAATTTTTCTTGAATTTCTTTTCCATTTGTTCACCCAATATACGAGCACATGCATACATGCGGAATAGAATCGAAAACGCTGGGAAACTTCGAACGATAACGCAAGACAATATGTAAGGACGTTGTACGTTTCCAACAAATATCGATCTATACCTGACCCATCTCTCCGGTTCAGCTGGAAAAATTCCGAAAAAAGATTTGTCACTAAAAAACTACGGGGAAACACTCTCAAAGTTGTGTCAAATCGAGTACGGGGATTAATGAGATGTCGAATTTTTTTCCCTTCTGCACCGTTTTCGCGAAAGTATCATTAATCGCAATTTGTTTGTCGATCGAAATAAAGAATGCACAAGTTTGTATATACGTTTTGATCTGTTCCGGCCGTTTGTTTTAATCTCGTAATGCGTGTTTTCGCGCAGCATACGCCGATGAAATATCATGAAAATAAACGCTATCGATCTCTTCGCAAATATTTCAGTTGTCAAAGTAAACGTAAGAAAGACAAGATTTTTAGTGTCGTGATATTTAAATAATAGCTTTGCATCTTTCAAAAATTAAAAAAAAATTCAGAAATTTTGGAAAAAAAATACAAGTTGTAAATAAATAGCATAAATTACAAGAACAAGTTTAGCAGATAGAAGGTTATTTATATTATTTTATATTATTTTGTATTAATTTTTATATTGTTTAAAAAATATGTTAGTTTTTATAAAGAATATTATTTAATGTAATAGCTAAATGCAATAGTTAATCGAATGTTTTTGAGAGAGAGATGGAAAAAAATTTGTATTACACAATTCTCATACAAATTACAATAATTTTATAAGAATTTATATAAATCTAATATAATTATATAATACACAATTATATAAATTATGTAATAATTATATAAAACACTTATCAAAAGCTTTTGTTGAGTTTAATCTTATAACCTGGAATGATAACAAATATTTTATATATATAAGCCTTCCCTGCCTTAACAATTGCGTTTCTTTGTTAATAAATACGCATAAAAGAACTTATGCCAGAGAGAAATCCTGACAGTTTTATATCTGGAACGACTGCCATAATGCGAGGAACTCTGGCAGCGAAAATGACTTTAATCCTTCTCAACCAAGCGCGTCTGACCCGTGACTTTTCTGTACTACTGAATCCCTCTTGAAAGTCGCGAACGATGGTTTATGCGACAGATATAATTAAGCAATTAATCTAATCATTCGCAATCGAATCATCGCTCTAATTTCATCGCTTTGTACTTTGAATCCTTTACAAATACGCGAGCAATTTTTCTCGCTCGCGAGACGTCGAGCTGCGGGCCCCATTATTATCTCCGCCATTCGAAGCTGTTCGCGCTCACGGCGACAATATAATTACTACGTCCCACGCGGCCCACGTAGGTAGGGTAATTAACCTACAACCGACAACGCCATTCCCGCGAAATGGAAGAAATTTAAATACCAATAACCCAGAACGCGCGCGACACGGTCTTGGAGAACGCGCCCGGAACAATTCTCGACGATCTAACGAGAGTGCCAGATGCTCTGGAAAGCTTCATCAGAGCCGTCCTAGAAACGACACTTTTTTCTCTCTCTCGCACGACTTCCCTTTGTCGCTATCCTCGTTTAACTTCGGCACGGTGGATCTCGATGGTTGTTATTGGCAATCATAAATTTCTCATATGCTTGATAGATATAGCAGTTGAAAGTTAAAATTCTCGCAGAACATTGTATTTTGCATTCGAATGCGCGCTTACATTATTCAGCATCTATATTTACAAAGGACGGTCGGCGAATTAACTCACGAATTAGTCGCGCGAAATGATAATCAATACATTAGTGCAGGAATTAATTAACATTGACAGAGAAATCATAATCTCTCGTAGAATGAATCGCGAATGAATCGTGATTATTAATTGAATCAGGTTTAATTAATTGACGTTCCACTCCGATGGATCGAAGCTCGTATTGCGCGATTTTTGCACAGAGATAGTGGAAGAGGATGGGAAAAGTAGGACATTCCCTTATCCGCTTTTAATCTATGATTGAACGCGGCTGTAGACACATTTTTTCGGATTTCCGAGTGAGCTGCATACTGTGCGCGCGTATTATCTGCACACGTATCGCCGGTATCGCGTGTACGAGTCTGTTTTGCAGGAATTATTTTCAGCGTTAAAGATAGCACACGCGCACGGTGCAGTGCGCCGCATCGAAATTTTAAAACCCACTGCAATATCGTTAGTTGAATACAAAAATCACCGGGCCGCAATTTCGCAATTACTATTTAAATTGACAAAAGTATCCCGCTTTTAATCTTTCACCGCGGACAAATTTTTGTGTCGAATATACGAGTAATATTTTATACGAGAAAGAGCGATAAATAACACTTGGAAACACGTCATATTGCGAACAGAGGATCGCGATTCTCCGTGATGATAGGATTTTCGTAAGATTCGCGTATATTTGTTCTTAACAACGTGCGATTTTCACAAAAATTCACGTACGCACCACTGCTGAATTTTTATTTCATTTATTTGTACCTAAGTGAACGAATCTATAAGTTTCCTCAACGTCACCAAAATACTCATTTCAAAAAATTATAGGGAGAGATGTGCTAACGACGATACTTTCGAAATCTACTCCCGACATCCTGACATGCGGCGGAGTCGACGTGGCATTATTCGCAGTCATCGATTCCTCTCACGATGCCGAGAAAATGAGAAATTGAAAGGATGGGTCAATGATATGCGTTCCTGTCGCGTGGTTTCGACAGGAACTATTTCCCAGTTTTACCCCCTTTCTCGTTCTACATCCGCATCCTAAAGCTATCGTTCCACCGCGTTGCTTCCATTTATTTCTCGCTATTCGAACCTGGGTGTTACTTTTATCACTCGGTCGATAAAATAAGTCATATGGCGTTGATAAAGTCATGTGACGTACATGAAAATTGTTAAAATTCTTAAGCGGATTTCTCCCGATTGTAATAATAGATTTGATAGGCTATTAACACATCGCCCTATTTACGTAGAAAATACTATTTTCGTTGTGGAAAAGAGATCCCGCAAACTATTGCCGCATCGATTCGACGGTACGCCAGGAAAGTTAGTCCATGAATTTTGGTAACACCCTGTATAACACCCTCGGCGTTGCAGCGGGAAACGGGATCGTCGACCTCGCGAAGTTTTGCGATGCTGAAAGTCGGTTGCGGTCGGCGGAGCGCAATAATTGCGGTTCGCCCGTCGAGACGAGCATAGATGCAGATGCGAGCAATCATACGGGGATTTATTAGTTTTCTATAAGATCGAAAGAGGAAAAAAAAAACAACATATACTGCGATCGCGAAATGCCACGAAATGCCGACTGAAGAATCTCGTGACCTGCCGAACTGCGAAACGAGACGAAAATTCACGTCGCCACGAGCCACGAAATGGGGAATTCGAGAGCCGTCGATATTTTATCGAATCGGATCGGTATGATTAAAATTTTCTCTTCACTTTTTATACGTGGAAAGAACGGTTTTGCTATCTAAAAAATTTGCTATCTAAAATTTAACTAGATACAGATCTGAAAATAAATTTGTTTGGACCATCAAAGTAATTAAGACGCTCAAATTAATTGCTACAATGTCAAAAATTTTTGCAGCATTGTCAACATTTAAGCGTTCTACATAATTATTTTGATGGTGACAAAATTATTTTCAGATCTGTCTAGTTAAATTTTTCGATATTTTAAACAAAAAATTTTTCTTTCCGTGTTACGTTTCATTATATGTGC
>JANQDE010000052.1:701922-769541 GCA_037157785.1 Cephalotes varians
ACAATAGCATAACAGAAATGTTTTTTTCCAATTTAAATAACCTACGTACAAAATTTACAGTATTCAATTTGCTTAAGAGCAACGATTTATTTTTGTATACACACGAATTTAATTTCTTGCACTAATAATTTACGCGTGAATAATTGGTATAATAAAATATTTTGTCCCGTGGCGTAAAAAAAAGAAAAAACGATATCGTAACAGCGAAATACAAAGAATAAAGGGCGATTACATCACACTCCTTTATAAATCTTCCGATTTTAATGAGTTCTTTTAAATAGGATCGTTAGACCGGCAGTGCCGAGAGCTTAACGAAATTTATGGTATCCGTTGAGGGTTGCGGAAGGTAAGGGTACACACAAAGGGAGCGCAAAGAAATCGGAAGCCCGAAACGAACAGCGTTTCCCTCTTGCGAGAGCGGCACTGCTCTTGGCGATGGAACCTATCGCAAAGGCAATTCGGTGTATTCACGGTCGCTTCCACCGCTAGTTAACCATTGTAACATCCGCGCGGGAGAGGGAGGGGGGGGGAGATACGTTGTTACACCCCCGGCCGCACGAACATTCAATCCGCACGCGAAACTTTTCGCGTACCGAACGATCGGACTCTGCGTAATTCAATTGAAACTGCAACCACGATCGAACTGTGTGCAGTCCCGCAATGGCTTGTTGTCGATTAAAAAAAGAACAGGAAAGAAGAGAGATTGGGGGAGAGAGAGAGGGAGGAAGAGAACAAGAGCGCGGAAGGATGCGCGCAATGAAAATCGTAACGAAAAACTTGCCGCTCCCATATCACCGTCATGGGCGGACCGGAAAACTCGTTCGTTTCAGAAAAGCGATTCGGCATCAAGTTTTTCCGTGTCGGATCGATACTTTCGCGGCGTAAGATAATGTTCTCGTTCGTTTTAATAGCGCGAATTGTCAGCACGATCGAGAAATCGACATTGAAGGCGAAACGTTAATCAAATACGTGATACCGAGTTTTTTTATATCGATGTGACATTTGTTCTTCTGCTACGTGCTTCCCGCGCGTTTTCCGTCTGCCCGTCGTGTCGGTACATCAGATGAAAAAAANGGAAATGTTTGTCATAGCGCGACGCGGCGCAATGTGAATACACTCGGAAAAAAAAATTTACATTAACGGCATCCCGGAATTTTCGCGCTCGTTCACTTCAGATTCAAAATCGAAAACCGATTATTAACGATAAAAACAACTTTTGTTGCGAGCTTTTCTTTTATGCAGCTCGTTTCCGTGCTTGGGATTCCTTGAATATTTTCACGATGAATTCTTGAAATATATTCGACAAGAACCATTATAACCCGACAAACGGATAATGGAAAAACCGGGACGAAAAAAGCGACACGGGAAATTCTAAAAGGAAAAGAGACGCGATCGCTGTAATTGGGTTGCTCCGGACATTGCAGATTTTGTTGCATTGCTATGCTGCATCGCTGCATGCTTTATCGGGACGTACGTATCAACGGCGAGTTAAAAACAACGGCGCGACAGAAACAAAATATAAATTTCCATTCTGCATTTACTCTGGCAATGCGATCCTAGTGTGACGAATAAATCTCCGCGCGGAGAAAATCTAGAGACGCAATAAAGCTCCGAATATTATTAACGCCGTTACATAAATATCAGTATAAATACGCCAGTAAAACGAGCGTAAATAGACCCGCTCCCAACATTCTAATATACTCTTACGTAATGGATAAAGCTACGTGATAATTATAGTCAACGAGATCCAAGATACGTGCGTGATCGAACAATAATAAAATTATGCCTGCGAGTCTTCGCGTTTTTCAGCTTCGTCTTTGCGTTAAAGCATCCATTCTTTTATTATAATCAGTTAATAATATTAATTAATTTAAAAGAAGTCAGGCTTTAAATATAAAGAATTTTCACGTAAGCTTGACCACGAATCCTCCGTCCTTGTCAAATATTATCTCTGTGGCAATTTTTTGAGACATGTCTAAAAATGTGGGATTATATATTCCTCTCTGACAAACTTTAATATTTTTAAAAATGTTATACACGAGAGAAAAATTATCTTTAATTTATTATATACTTTTATTTGAGAATTTTCAGACATTGCTTATTGATTGCGTTTTTCAAATAATATGCGATTGTGTGGAAGATCTTAATATAATATGAAAATTAGATACTAAGATTAGAATTATTCAGAGTAAGATTATTTGTTATTAGAATAATTTTATCTGCAATAAAGTTTTTGCTTCCAATTATACACGTTGATCATTAATGAATTAGATCGAAATGTTTGAGCGAATTTTCGGCTGTACCGATCGGCTGACGAATTATAAATTGTTGATGGGATGGGATGGGATGGGTAATTATAGATTCGTATTCAACGTGGCGTGCGCGACCGACATTGAAATCGCACGAAATACCACGCAAATCGCTCGCTTCGATCGCGTGATTGAAAAATAACGTAACGATAATTCGTGATTCCACTTTTGTTACTACTTCGGCTTAACCGCATCATGCCTCAGCTGACTCTCCAATTTTTCAAAATGCGATAACTCGCGTTATCGCATTCGCACACGCGAGACGATCAAGACGAATTCCCAAAAAGTAGAATGATTAAAGATTCAATTGTCGTCATCGTTGCGTCCCTTGAAACGTGTAGAACGATTTTTAACAAATCGTAGCACATCGCTCGACAAATTCTATATCTAAGGTCCTAGTTTATGATATTAAACTCTGCCCCGCATAATTTTCTTTACATCCGCGCGCTCATCTATTCTACTGTATCTCGCAGTTCACCGACGTACGAATTAATTTATTCCACGTTCGCTGGAATCGCGTCAATTAGTATTAGTCCGTTGAAATGCTTGGTCCGGCATGGTCTGATACCGAACACAACGGAAGTGCATTTGCAAATGCAGTCCCATCGGGATGCCCGATCACTTCGCGGTATAATCCAAATTCCTGCATCAGCATCTCGATTCCGATGTAACACCCGCGCGTTATCCCCTCATAATGTTCGCAGATTTGTCTTCGTTATCGCGAGCACCATCCATCAACAAAGACATTTGCACGAATTCGTTGTCTGATAAATGCGGTGAACGATACGCGCGATGAATATCTACGAGTATCGATTGCGCGCTTCAGCTGTTCACGAAGTACGTTGATGAGGTGTGCATCGATTTTAGGTGCCGAAGACAATCTGGCTCGCGCGAATTTTTCGTATTGACCGGTCGCTGACGAAGCCCATTGCTAGATGGAGCAGCTCGAGCTGGCAGATAAACATAGAAATTCAGCAATGCAATTACGTTAATGGCCGTTGCTTTAAAAGCGTGTCTTGAATCGTACCGCGCAATTATCGATTCATTTTGTTTTAATGAAGCACTTGCAACGCGAGTAATGAACAAAATATGTTCATTGTTGATGTTTATAAATAATAATTTATAAACGGGAATAATAAATATCTCATTTTATCGTTAATGATTATAACAAAAAACGGACACACGAGATTAAAAGCCTTCGCTAAAAAAGCCTCTAACAAATTGAGGCTACACAGCAGATGATACTTATTGATCATTAATTTAGAGAGAAAAAGCAGATTTCTTATCAAGTGATAGTAGTTAAACCTTCATAAATCACGTTTCTAATTTCCTGTCTCACGACTGATGTGACAGTCTCATGAAATGAAAACTGGAAATGTGTGTGCGTGTATGAAATTTGGAAGTTATGGAACGCTCTTAAAATATCTAAAATTCAAAATTGTATATTTAGAAGATCGCGATGTTAGCAATTTAAACGAATTAAAACGGTAGATAAAACATATGTCATCTAACAAAAACTATAGAAAATAATATACGGAAAATATTATCGCTACTGAATCGCAGTTTCAAAACTCGTAATAATACGACAGTTTTTGCCGTCAAGTATATATATTTTATAACTAGAAAACGTGAGATAAACCCAAACGGACGTAAACGATGAAAGCGAAAGAGTCGCGCGTATCAAATATTAACATATTAGCGAATTCGTTTTTCTTCAAAGCCGCTCGAAAGGTGAAATAATTCGAGGTTGTTCGCGCGTGGGAGTGCAACGTGGTGTGCGCACGCACATTGAAAAGAAACCCTCTCGGAGTATCGAAAAGCGACGTAATATCGCGCCGCTGTACCGGCTCGCGATGGTGTGCGCGCCGTGTGCGAGGGTGTGTACATTACTTTGGGGGCGAGCAGCCGGAAACGGTGAGTATCGCACGTGCACCTGTATATATAATCCGCAATATCCCTCGTGTGATATCACCGTCGACAGCCTCGTGTCCATTTACCTATCTGCCCACGCGGATGCCGGGTTTGCGTGGTCCTTTTTCCTCCCGTGCCTTGTGCCCAGTTTAAACCGAAATACGACTTTTCCCGACCCGAATCGTTTCGCGTCGATTCTCGCGTTGCTTCACGCGCGCGTTGAAAATGTTATCCTACGAACGTGATTTTTTTTTCCCTCGTTTCGCTTTTCCCGTATCTTTCGTAGCGGCGCGCAGCGATACTTTTGGCGCTAAAAGAAATTTCACGAGACTCACCAGGTTCTGACTTCGTCTTGAAAGATGTGAGAACCTCATTCATCGCGATGCATTAACAAAAAAAAAAAATGCACTTCTCAACTGTCCATTTTCTATTGATTTCTCTCTGATGATACGATGACTATGCATTTCACGAAATAATTCGAAGCTCTAAGCAAACGCGGCCTCGGTAGGACTAAATGTTACAGAGGAATTGACGGCCGACCGTAGGCGTCACTAATGCACGAGGATGTGCACACAATATATATACGTCTTTGCAGAAAATTTCTAGAATAGGGAAGCCGTCTGCGCTTCCTTTAACGCCGATTCTGTTTTCGGCACGAAATCCCCATTTCCGCTTCTCGCCCGCGGCGCGCTGCCGCGACTGAAAAGTAAAAAGTTAAGTGGAGTATCACCGTACAGCCGGTTCGCTTTACAGCCTCCCTAAGGAGTTAATCGTCCACTTCACTGTCGACGTCTCTCGCTTCGGCGCCGTTATTATTCCTGTTTATCGAGGAAACACGGTTTATCTCAAAACGCATTAAATCGAGTTCGAAGGTGGGACGATGACGTGGAAACCGACTTTCCCTTATTCCACGATCTCTCTCGGGTTTCTCATTAAAGATAATCGTTCTAAATGCGAACACCGTCGCCGTCGTAGCGCGCCAGTTCCGTTCGTCCCGCATGGATTAAGATTAATTTGCTGAAAACGTGATGTTGAATCCGCGGGATGGGAAAGACGTACTTTTGTTAGAATCACGGCTCTTTAACGAGACGAACAAATCGCGATCCGACGAATACATTTGGCACGAAGACACCGCGGACAAGCGTGATAAATCGCGAAATGTATACGAAGTTAATAGACCAAATAACTGAATACATATCTGCGAGCTGTAACGCGGACGGTTGGAGAGTCACGATGGCTCCCAAGTAATTCGCATATAACTTCTGATCTATTAAACGCTTTACGGTAGTTTAGCAGTTTAGCGGCGCGAAGGTATGTACTCCGCGTATATCGAGCTGCCATATCTCGAGATATACGTACTCAGTTGAACGGGTCTATAATCCTTCGTCTCTTCGTCCTGTCTCTAACGTCTGTACAACATCTTAATACCTGAATATTCAAATATCCCGAGTGCCTCAAACTACGCGGCAGTATCGGACGGTCTAAAGATACTGCTAAGGAGCGGACGTATCAAAGACGTACGTTAAAATCTATTGAAGCGGTACGCTTGAGCCCCGCTATTTTCGTTAAAATAAAAAATTATCTACAGAGTGCGGCATAATTAAGTGAACGATTTGTTTTTTGAATAACTCAAAGAAAAATCAAAATTCTTTCCAAATCTCGATGGATATCGTTTATTGGCATCAATACAATTTTCCTTGTCTATGCGCGAAAAGTTACATCTGGCAAATGATCACCTTTAGTTGATTCAGGCTGAAGCTCGATTTTAGGCACTTTTCATAACGTGGCACAGTGTTTCGGCAGAAATGTTGGCAATTTCTTCCTGTATGTCGACTTTAAGAGCAGTGAGAGACTGTAGACGATTGATATAAACCTTGCTTTTGAGATAGCTTCACAAAAAGAAATCTGCGTCAAATCGGGCGACCTCGGTGGCTAGGTGATATCGCCAAATTTCGATATAAGGCATCCAGGAAACATTTGACGCAAAGAAGCGATTGTGGCAAATGTATGGCATTGAGCGTCATCCTGTTGGAAATGCATGCCTTCCACACCAAGTTCGTGCACTTGTGGTGCCAAAAAATCGTTCAGCATAACTCTGTAACGGCCACCATTGATGGAAACCGCTTTGCCGTCATTGTCTTCAAAAAAGTACGGTCCGATGATTTTCTTCGAGCAAATTCCACATCAGACAGTGACTTTTTGGTCGAATTGAACATGCTCGTGAATAATTAGAGAATTTTCGGTTTCCCAATAACGACTGTTTTGCATATTTACACCGCCGTTGCGCTTCGTCGCTCATTACGATTTTATTATTGCGTTCTTTTGGCGTATATCGCTGCATAACAAATTGTATACGTCTTCACTTTATAAATAACACGACTGAGAATTGTCAATAAATACGAAAATGGCGCCATCGTTCACTTAATTATGCCGCACCCTGTGTATGTAGCCCAAATGCATTCGCACACCCGACTTCCCGCCGAAAAGGCTCCTGTTTCGAGAGATAGTATCTAAGATCTTTAAAAATTTCATCAGCTTCAAGAGAATTTCGATTATCCTATTCAAATATTTATTTCATTTCATTTAAATAAATAATCATTTTAAATCATTTCATTTAATTATTAAATAACGAATTAGTTATTAGTTATTATATGAATTAATTTCCATTATTAATAATCTATCTTGGTGCATTTTTAATGGAACGTGTATATTTGTAAAATTCAGAAGTGGTAGATCAATATCTTATCCAGATTGAAAATAGTTTAAGCGAAGACTGGTTTAAAGAATTACAAGTCGATATTTTTATCGAGAAAATATCGGTTTCGAAGCATCGGACAAAAGGGCATCCGGTGGTTCTGGAATATCCTGTCCTGCAGGATCCCGAGTACCTTCGTGCGACGCATCGTCATTTCTTCCTCCGAGCGAAGTTAATAACTCGATTAATCGACGCGGCGCGGGTACGCAATGACGTAGCTCGTGCGTTGCATTTGCAAACGCAAACTGCCGATTTGTCCGATCGGCGAACCAAATCGAATACTCAATTAGATTCGAGCAGTTTTCCAATAGTTCTGACTTCTGAATAGAGGCCCGGACCGCCCTATCTGAGTCTCCTTCGGACTGTCTGAATAGATCAAACTATTTCGAGTGGGCGTGGGTCGAGTTCAAATATTCGTGGTCGCATCAACGAACGCATTTCAGCGGCCCGCCTTCTGAGAGATAAATACATAATCGATACCTAGCTGCATACTGCTCGCGCGGAATTTACGCAGACATGCAGCGTGCAGTTATATCGCAGCCCCGTACGATATATCGGATATTTGCGTGCGTAAAAATGCTTATCGTTCGAGGGAAATTAGATCGGGGCTAATCTCGCGGAGCCAACGGATCGCGCTTTCGTCGGGTCGACGTTAAATAAGCCGCACGTTTTCCGCGAATAATTTCCTTGTTTTCGCGCGCGGGCGCAAATGCGCGGACGTTGCAAACAACTACGGTGCGGCGGCCTCGTTGAAGAGCCGGCGCAGTGAAACGAAATATCGCAACGCGGATACAAAAAACCGCGCGGTGTTTCGTTGGCTGTAATTTTCTCGGCTGAAAGCTCGGGAAGAATCTCGAATCCGTTGTCGGTAATTTTGAAACATATTTGGGAGCATCGGAGCGGTGAACAGATACGCGCGATGACCGCGGGATTTATTGTAAGCGTTATCATCGGTGTCACAATGACGCTCCCAAAAAATTCGCTGGGGTCAGTAAAGGCGAGTATTCGAATATAAGTAATGTAAATATAATATAAATATAAGTAATATAAATACGTAACATCGGCACAGTGATTTAATTATAATGTCAGATTTTTTAATTTTTTATTGCGAGGAAACTTCTTGAGATCATCGAAACGAGATAAAAATGCATCGTTAATAGAAGAAGAAAATTATTATTTCCATGTTAACACGTTCCATGCCGAGCCGTTTTCGCTCGACTTTTCATTCAGGCCATTTGATGTTTCGATTAAAGATTGATATTATCGCACAATATTAACAAGCAAGAGAGCGAAGTATCGACAGTTAAAAAACGTTGCACTTCTTGCTATAAATAAAATGTAAAAAAATTTGGAATTGAAGTAGCGAGACAAAAAAAAAAGTGTAACATTATCATTTTGCAGCGATTGTCCGAACCAACCCTTTTATGCATTTCTTGTTTCAACAAAATACATCGTAATATGTAATATTTAATTATTGTATTCTTATTATTATTAAGAATTTTATTTGCTTCCCATTTTTTATTTACTCGCGTATTGTCGTATATTTCTACCTAATTATAAGATATTTAATAACAATTAGTAAATAAACAATTAAGCAAGCTTATTCTATATTGCATTTTTTTATAATATCTCTTTCTTTTGGTAATAATATATTTTTCATTCTTAAACTTATTACAAGATGTTTTGAACGCATTTAATAAATATGTCAGTGTACTAACGATGGTACATGCAGTCTCTGAATGAAGAATTTGACCACCATTGATGGTACACATGACAGGGAACATGTTAATTAAAAAAACATTCTCATTCTTCGAAATACTAATATACCAAATTTACAATTATTATGAGTTAAATTTGTTTACACTATGTAAGTTTAAAATTATTATACTGATGGCTGATGATGACTAAGTAAGCCGAAACATTTCAATTTTTAACTCTCATCAGATTAAAGATTTATTAACGCTCTATTTTATTTTTTTTGCTCGTTTATTGGCCTATTTATCTACACTGAGAGAAAACGAAATAGTTGTGGCAACTATATTTTTGACAACTCTGTAATTTAAGTATCTGGCACTAGTTTTATAAAGTAACAAGAACTAAAGTAGTATTAAATACTATAAAAATATAGTAACAGTAACAATATATGTCAACTATTAATTGATAGTGAAATAGCGACTCAACTATCATTACACAGTTATATAGACTTTATACAAATAAGATAACTACTACATTTTTTTAGTTTAGACAAATATTTTTTTAAAGTAAAGCATAACTGATTAATTATTGTTGAGATGACTTGAAAAAAAACATTATTATTATGCAACTATTTTTCTGTAGTTTGTTGAACGATTTATTATAAATGGTTTATATTACTACATTTTCTTAGTTCGTATTACTTATTCATTGTTGTTATTACAACTTTATAATACATAGTTGAGGCGCTATTTGTCCTCAAATTTCTGGTTACTGGTACGACTTTTTTCTCTAAGTGTATTTATTTATGTCTTTTTCTTTTATGATATATAGCGTTATTATATCTTTTGACTTGACATTCTCATTTTTGTTAGACTAATTAGAGATATTAATCAGAAAAATCCCTTAATCTATTTCGCTAAAATATCACTTTCTTTAATCGCAAATGTCTCAATTCCTGAACGATACGTATGCGGCGCGTTAGAGGTTGAATCGGAAGTGCGGATAACCGCGACGTTAATTCTGTCGTGTTACAGTCGTTTTTATGTGACCGCGATCTTCCATTCGTTCCGTAACTGGTAATTTTCGAGAAGTAGCGCGTTATAGACGCAAGAATGTAATCGCGATGGGAGGCGCGCAACACAAAGGTTGCCGTGGTATGCCGTCTACCAAACAACTGCAATTTTCCCTCTCTTGGAAACCCGCTTTGCAGCTCGCGATTCGCAAATATTTACAACGGAGAGGAACGTAGGTCGCATGCGTCTCAACATCGAGTTAATAAAATTCATGCCCTCAACGGCGACAAATCCCGGTTCATTTTCCGGTGGTTCGCTTATCTTCGGTGCATCGTACATTTTTCATTTCAAAATGCAATCTACGGATATAAGCGTGTCGCTGCATTCATCTATAGTCACGAGCTGATCAAACGATATTACACGGGTTACAAAGATTTCCCTGGTATTTCGAATTTCCTGCGCTAGAAAATCATCCGGAGCCTTCTTCTGATTCTCGAAAGTCGTAATTAGAAAAATGTGATTATCCGATAAGCACGAGAAACGTAGCAACATTCGAGCGAAAGCTCCTTTGTGCATTCCAGTATGTGAAAGTAATTATAGAAATCCTTTATTAAAAACAAATTCAATATCTTCTCTTGTATTACAAACGAGCTTTATTAACTAAAAGGAAATCCATGTATCCTTATAAGTAGTTCAGATTCTCATTAACATAAAAATTAAAATGTGACATGTAATAGCTACATTAAAATACATATTAAATGCTTTGTAAAGCAGAGAGTTAGTTAAGTGGCAAACGTTTCAGAATCAATGTACCTATCTCCACGAAAGTTACACTCGTTCTCACTGCGAGATTAACGGTTTCAGCTCGTAGCTGTACGTAACTATTTTCTGCGTGTGCGAGAAGAGCGAACACTTAGAAAATCGAGAAATGATAAGCATCTACCGAGAAGCAGGACGCGATAAACGCGAACTCGGAAAGGGCGCCGGATAATTAGAAAGACTATCTTGGGAAAAGATCCCACCTTATGCACATTAATTATTTCCCCTTACTCCCTTCTTCCCTTTTTGGGCGAATAAAATCTGTTTAAGTCGGCCAATCTCGATTCCACGGAACTAACGAAAAATGGCATGAGCGAAGGAACAAACGAGGAGAAAGAGACAAATCTGTTAAAAAGCGGCGCAAATTGAAATGGAAGAGAAAAGAATCGCGGTTGTGAAAGAACGAGGAGTATAGAGAGACTGAGGAACGGAAGAAGTAGCGAGGAAAGAGCGAACCGACTGTAGAGAGAGAGAAAGAGAGAAATGGCGCCGAGAGAGATAGGGAAAGAGAGGGAGAGAAATTTACAGCGGAAACCGAAATAGATGCACCGCTTTCTCGTACAAAGTTCCCAAATTCCACGCGTCGCGGAACTTGTGCTTCAGAAGTCATCTCAATCCGCGCAACAAATTTTAATCAAGATAAATATATCTATTGCCATTCCGAGAGACGTAATAATTCGAATTAGAAAACTGAGATCGCGCGAAGGGAAGAGAAAATTGGTCAGCTTTTGTATTTCTATTCGGGAATTCGAAAGACTTTTTAGTTTCACAGTTAGCGATATTTTTAAAGAAAAATTCACATCGGCATTCTATTTTCTTGAATTCACGGAAAGAACGATTTTGCTGAAAGATCTAAAATTTTAGCTGGATACAGATCAAAAATAATTATGTAGAACGCTCAAATTAGTTGCTAGAATACTAAAATTTTTTGCAGCACTGCTCATTATTTTTAAAGTTCCAGCAAAATTATTTTCAGATTTGTATTCAGCAAAATTATTTTCAGATTTGTATTCAGCAAAATTTTAGATTCCTCAGAAAACCTTTCTTTCCGTGTGTGCTTCATATTGTTTATGTGAATATTCTATATTATTTAAAACATAGAATATTCTATATTATTATAGAATGTAGAATATTCATAATAAATATTAGTAGTAGGAATATTCTGTTATTATAATACCGCGCTATTATTTGTATAAGGATTCGTGTTTGCGGCTAACTAAAATTACTCAATTATTCTCAGTCATACTCCATTATGTTTCAACACAATGCTTATAGAAATCTCTCTTTATAGAAATTTCTCTGTAAATTTCCATAAAAATAACTTTGAATATTTAAGAATTAAATAATAAAACTACTTTAGAAGCACTATACTCGTTTACGCAGTACGCATTTACATAGCTGTAAATTTTTACATTCATTAGCAATGAACTTTGCTACTTTTTTTCAGTTAACGTCATTAATTTCGTGTACATTAAATTTATGCCTATTTATGTGTTTCCCATAATACTTCTTGCTGCTTCATAAAACGAAATGTTCCGGCAAACAAAAATTTTTAATATTGTGACGAGTCGGACAGACAGTCGTGTTAACGAATTTACGACCGACACAGGATACGCAAGTATTTT
This sequence comes from Cephalotes varians, assembly GCA_037157785.1. NCBI lineage: Eukaryota > Metazoa > Arthropoda > Insecta > Hymenoptera > Formicidae > Cephalotes > Cephalotes varians. The sequence continues at coordinate 714,050 of JANQDE010000052.1, forward strand.
CTGCATTGGAAGCTTTCGGAGAATGGTGTAAAAAAAAAAAACTGAGGTACGTGCTTAAAACCATTTTCCCCGAACGCGGTCGGTCACGGCCATATAATTGGTTAACTTACGTTTACATCCGCGCGACAGCCTGTTAATTTCTATCCGTCGTTGAGCCGCTAGGTAATGGAAACTATAATTCCCGACCTGTTTCGACGATCACGTACGATGCCGCCGTGGAGACATTAGAATCTGGTAAAAGAGCAACTCGATGTACCGCGTTCATTCTCGCGTGTTGACCTGAATTTTTGAAATACGATTCGCTCCTCTGCACGATAGCCATCGTTTCAACCTTTCAACGGAGTTGTCGAATTTTGAGAGAGTTTCAACCCTTACGTTCGACGCAAAGTGTTGACGTGACATGATTAAATAAAGCTTTTAAAATTTAGACGCTTATCGATTATAAAAAAATTGCTATCACAGATATTAATAATAAATGTTAAAATATAACTAGAATATAAAATAAGAGATATTAATGATAAGAAAATTAATAATATAAAAAAGTATTAACATTTAACATTATTAGTCTTCGTTATTAGTCTAACATCTTTTTTTAAATCTTTAATCTTTTATACACGTACACAGATTTTAATATTCAATGTAACAAATGGAGCAGAGTACAATATTAACGATAATCATTTATAAAACTTTCTATGTCAAATTAAAATATATTTCAAGAAACAGTGGGATAAAAATGATAGGAAAAATTATTTCCTCTTTACTCACGTAACATTTACCGAAGGTAAAAATAAATAGACGTTATTAAATATAAGAGCGAAGTAGCGAAAGACATATTAGATCAGACATCTCCAGGTACCGCCATCTGAATTCATAATGAAGAACCCCGAAGAAACTCTTCTTGTGCGATAAAGATGAGTAACGTTTTGCCTTGCGCGCCAATAAAAATAGATTAATTCTATATGACCAAAAAAAAAGAATACAAAGCAGACTTTCTAAAATCCATGCATCCTAAATTCATGCATTAAATAATCTCCGAAATTTTGTTAGAAAGACGTCAGTGAGTTGCCGAATAAAATTTCATCTTTTGGATATAAATTCGTGATCTTATTTAGTTAATAAATAAGGGAGGAAGAACTGGAAAAACAATCTAGATTTATTCGCTTCGGCCCGCGTCAGCTACAGTTAATTTGGAGACCAGCGTCGCCGCCCCCTATCGAGTCACGTTCCACACGTTCTCGAAACCGACAGAATCGGAAATCGGTTCGCGATAGGCATTTCGGGCCGTATGATATCGTCGACAAAAGCGATTTGAATTCCTTTACGCCTTTACGGATTTTATTCGCACGAGCGACGACACGCGCTTATCCCTATTTCTCCAGTTTTCATCTCGCGAAGGAAGCAATCTTGGCAGTCACGTCGCCCGTTATTCGATCTCGAACGAAGTCGTGGCACGGAGTGCCTCGAAACCTTTGTCGATCGACTTAGCTTGAACTAGCGGCCGGAAATGCCGAAATTGGACCACTCGCGAACCATTATTGGCACGTCAAATGAGGATAGTTCGGAGATATTGAATCAATTGCGGCAACTAGTGAAAGCCGAAGTTTATTTGCTTTCGAATATCGTGAATTAACTTATTAATTTCTTTATGTTGAATTAAGCTTACGTCGTTAATCAACGTGCATATATTTGCTTGTCCTTTATCCTTTTTAAAGAAAACACAAATTTTTAAGACACAAAACAAAATATACATACATCAACCTATACGTAAAATACGTACGGCAAATTCGGTTGGACGCGCTAGTGCGCACTCAGTGCACATTAAAGCCATTGTACATTAAAGCCACTGATTTAATCTGAAATCTAAAAGTGAAATATCTCCATAAAATGCCCAATACACATTTTACCAAATAAGCACTCAGTAAACTATTAGGATATTTCGTGGTTTAACTCGTTTTCATGTTTGTATTAGGCATATCTTTATGTCGGTTTATGCATTACGGTTTAAATATACACTAAATGCGCACTAAGTGCGTATTCAACCGAATTCGCCAATAGTAAAAAGAAAAGATATTATATAAAAAAAAGAGAATTTTAAATAAATAGTTGAAAATAATTTTCCGAAATTTCATTGTCGCAAAAAACGATTTGGAAAATTGCAAGATTATGTAGAATGAACTAATGATTTTCGTGTTTTTCTGCATTTTTTGCTCTTTCATAAATAATCGTCCTCTTCCTGTTTGTATTATGCATTCTATTTATAATAAATTCTAATTTTTTTATTTTCCTACATTTATTATTTACATTATCGCAGTGGTGCGACATAAACAATGTGCCGCGCGAATTAGAAATTATAAAAAAAAGATCGCTTTCATATACCTTGTTGGAAGCGTGATGTAACATTTATGTAACACACGGTGAACAAAAAGAAATGAGTCACGCGTTTTCTACCACCTACGAAGGATATCGGTATAACATTTATGTCATAAACGAGGAGCGAGGTGAAAATAATCGTGATTCGCTTCGCGCGACTCATTCTCGATCACGTGCATTCTCGTCCTTCGCGAGGCAAGATTCAAAATTGATTAAAACTAATAAATAAGTTATATCAGGAATCGCTTTGGGAGCAAAATTGTCTGTGGGAAATCGAAATTCGCGTGTCTCCTCCAAAAGAAATTTACCAAGTTCCCGCTGACAATTCATGCACTCGCCGCGAAAGAGTTAAATTACATCTTTTTCCAGAGAACTTTTGTTCGCGGTTTTGTCTCTCCCGTCTCGATCCTACGAGAGGTTTACTTTTGCGAGAAAGTTCGTCCGCACAAAGCGTATTTGAGCAAAAGACCGGCGAGCGGTCTTGAAAGCAAAAATGTTGTAATCATAAAATGGTCCCTTCAGCTTTTGCATTAGTGTAAATTTATTTCTCCTCTTCGGTACACGCGAGAAGTGAACAAGCGAGTTTCATCGAGCACAGCTATTAATTTGTCTATTTAACGACTGCCGAAAGATAAACAAGGGATACTCTAAATCTAATTCTACGTTCAAATTGTCGACCATTCATTCCCACGATCCAACAACACGTAAAAAATGAAATGAGAGCGGCAGATGATTTTCTTCTTGCCGTTAATGACAGAAACAGCCAGAACCTCGCCAAACGATCGCCGCATAATACGGAAATGTCATGGCGAACGGTTGCAGCGTGGATGTCGTGCGATAACGGAACTCGCGCGTTATCCTCCAAAAGGTCCCTAAGCTGGCGCGGCACGGAACCGTTAATTAAAGGGAATAGAATTAATGTGCTCCCGTGCAACGGAGCTTACGGTGGTACTCGAGATCTCCGTTTAGGCAGAATCGAGACGCCGCACCATCTGCAGATCTCGCGGTTAGACTCTCCCTTCTCTCCTTGTGAGATATATACGTTGCCTCGTAGTTCGCGACCTTATTTCTAATGACGGATACCCCGGCTCCTAAGACCGCAACGAGGAATTAAACACGAGACGAGAGGGACGGAGTTAATCTTCGATCCATCAGAGACGTCTAGCCTGCGTCGTTCTTGCAATATCGAATAAAACAACGCAGAAATGGCTTTATCGAACGAGCTTGCGCTTGTTAACGCGCCTGGTCATTCACGGCCGAGAGACGAAAGCAATAATATTATTGCTCTCGATATTGGCCCCCAAGCACAATGGCGGTGGGTGTACGAAGAATTAGAATTAGAATTTACACGATGACTCGACCGCTTACTCATCTACTGAATATTGAAACGCCATTATCATAAGCGATCAGACGCATTCAGACGCGATCAAATAATGACTTTGCTCGTAGGAGTGCGAGCTGCGCCACTCCGGCCTGTAGGTCGGACAAAATCGATTACGGTCCTGGACACTGATAAATATAGCTACACATGCTCATCAGGCTACTCGACGAAATTTAGCTTTCCATTTTGCGGAGGTGGTAAAACAAGAGGTAAATGTTACGTGAAAAGTCAGAGGTACAGATGCACGGAATACCGCTAGGATATAACAATATCACTTAGAAAAAAACCAAAGTATATGTAATTTTAGTGGCTGAATGAACTGAAACAATACAATACTGAATGAATTGAAACAATACATGTCATTCACAATTTGCCGACTCAAAACTTTATTTTGGACAACTGATTTCCTTAATAATAATTTAATTAATTATTGATGCATTTATGGTAATTTTACTAATTATTGATGTAATATAATTAATAGAGAATATTAGAATTTCATGCTTACGCGATATCATCTTCTTTCCCTTATCGTGACTGAACGTTTTACCGACTCATTACGGATCGCGACGAAATATCTGGAGCCCTGTGTATACTCATCAAACTGCAATCAACGTAAAAAAAGATCTACATATGAAATTGTACGATATGAAATTTGACTAATTGACAATTGATTAACAATTGATTGATTAGTAAACTCGATAGAAAGTATATTTTCGGTTGTGCTATTAATAATTTATAAAGGTTTTGTGCTCTTGAATTTTCTTTGATAAGCTATTTTTGTTGATGTCAATTTTTTCCACGAGAGAAAGCAATATGCCCTCCACGTGAATATTTTTCTTGTATGAACTGAAACTGGGACACAATGCAGGTAGAAGCATTATATCGGCTTTTGAAGAGCTCCGTTAGCGAAAGGACTATTTGGTGGTTCAAAAAAATTTCGTTCTGGGAATCTGAGTTTAGAAAATGAGCCTCGAGGAAGATTCAAGTCAATCCTCGTTTTTAAACGAGAATTTGTTCTAAAAACGGCGAATTTTTTAAACATGATACAGGAGAGAGTCGTCAAATACGTACCGATCACCGAAATAGTACCTCAATCAATATTTTATATTTTTACTTTATATAAACAGTAACAAAATTAATAATTTCACATTTATGCTGCTAATATTAACTACTAAATGCAGCTTATATTAAGCAAAAATATAAAATATAGATGGGGTACTCTTTAGACAACTAGTACACATTTCTCCCCTATATAATGTAATATTATGTTAGAAGAAAATTATCAATAATCTCTATTATTATCTCTATATCTATTAGCAGGACCAAACAAAATCAAACCAGATTTGTTGGAATATTTAGTTGAACTACTATGTGTGACAAGTAATTTAAAAATAAATGATTAGCTGTATTTTTTATCATTAGCAACAAACTATCTTCACTTTCGACAACATTGCAATTTTGAAGTAATTGACATTGCTGAAAATGTATAAAAGTAATTTTTCTCTCTTCATAGTTTCAAAAAACTAATCTTTTTATTAATTGATGCTATTTTAAACGCAGTATTCGTATTTCAAGCTTATCTACCGAAGTCGATCAATCTCGAAACTCTAATTGTTAATAACGTTTCAATTAAGAGTATGCAAATGAAAAATTGATTTGCTTGGGAATATGCAAACGAAAATCTATTGATTAAGATTATTTCAAACTAATTTATTCGTAGTTGGAAGATTAGTGTAAAGTCACACCAGCAAATTCATTTCGTAGATAGAAAAATTATTCGTAGATAAAAAGATTTTTTTTTTTAATGAAGAGAGGAGAATTGCTGTTACATTTTCAGCAATGTTAGTTGCTTCAAAATTGCAGTAATGTTATCGAAATTGAAGATAATTTTCCTGTTGCTTAATAGTGAAAAAATATACAGCCAATTGTTTATTTTTATATTACTTGATATCATCGTATATAAAAAAGTCATTTTAATATTAAGTCATTTTAATATTAACTTTCATTGGTACAAATTCAATTTTATTCATTTTTTCCTTTATTTTTTTCTTTTACTTTGAAGTAGTTCTACCAACTTAATAAAACTAGCAACGCCATGGTTTTACTCGAAATGTCATAGTGAAATTATCTTTAATGATGCAATTTAATACAAAATAAATAATATTAAATATTCCAACACAGAAAGAAACAGAGAGAAAGAGAAATAGATTTGATTTTGCTGACTTGGTCCTACTGGTAGCTTAACAAAGATTTATTAATGATTGGTTCATATTATGGTTCTTGATTATGATATGATATAACATAAATTTATCTTTTTTTAAGATACATCTTATTTTAATCTACAAAAATGATAATTTTATATGATATTATACAATTGCTAATACATTATTTATTCCGTATCGTCTGTATACTACTGACTAATCTTTCGTTGATGTACTCTACGAAATATCTGTTAAGACCTCAATTTATCAAGCATGGCCAACTAGTCTATCATTTCCGGATGATCCATCATGTCGATAAATCACTTTATCATGAAGAAACTTTATTACATCTTTGAAGCTCTTCCAAGGACATCATCCGACGGAGGGACCAAGCGATTCGACCTGTCCGAACGTCATTTCTAGCAGGACGTACCACGTTCACCTGACACTTCCTCCCTCCAATGTTCCCTCTCGGGTTCATGAACCCTTCTCGTTTACTCACCGTTGCCTTCTGACTCTCTTCACGCCAGCTGGGAGGGAGGAGGACGGAGAGGGAATCGCAGGATGAATCAGAGAGGGACGGTGAAATTGTCAGTGCTGCATTGGTCCTCCTCGCGTAAAGACGGGCCACGGATCATCTGTGATTACCTCTCTGCCGGAAGCCTTTCGCATAGACAACGGTGAGTGCATATTCTCTCTCTCTCTCTCCTCCCCTTCTCTCTCTCTCTCTCTCTCTTTTTCTTGTTCATGCCACATCAGCGACGTTGCTCGTATATTTTGTCCGCTCGCACTATCGAGTTCAACGCTAAGTAGATTCTACCTTATCGTGCCGCCTCAATAATGCAATGGACGTATACAACCGTAGCGAAACGATGCTGCGCGAGTTACATTTTGGCGAAACGTCAAAAGGGCTGTCAAAACAATTCAATCCAATTCCTTTGGCCTCTGACGCTTGTGCGGATCTGTCCCACGAAATCACCGAATGTTCTTTGCGCTAAAGAATATTTTTCGAAATTGATCTCTTCTGAACGAAAATATCGAGGTGATATCTTTTCGATATCGATACTTTTAGATCGTAATTTTTTCATGGAATCGATCAATTAATCGTCCATTGCGAGTGACATTGACGTTTCTTCGAGAAATATTAATCAAACTTTGCCCAGTGTCCATTAATTTATCGCGGCATACTGTTGGAAGTTAGTTGTGGGGCGTTCTGGCGTCCTAGCTTTCTTTCACAAAATATAATAACGATTTTCAGCATGGTTAACGCGTAACTAATGATAAAGTCATTATCTTGCTCGTTCTTTTCCTGAAATTGTAATTGATGAGATGATGTGAAAGTATCATTAAGTTATTAAATTTAATTTAAGCAAATATCTATCATGAACGATAAGATACAGTGGAGCGCCGTTTTGATAGCCCGCTGTTTAATGATCGTAAGAACAATATGTACGTGAATATGATTTTACATTATTACGAGTTTATTGTCGCAACTGAGATAAAACGTGGACAACGCTTTACCTTTTAAGATATAAATTGAACATTTAAACCATAATTGAAATATATTTATCACGTTTATTACAAAATGTCCTCTATAATCAGAAAGTTTAATTAACGTTACAGTTTCTCACACAGAAGCAAAACGATGTTTTGCAAAACGACGATTCCCTCTCCGTTATAATTTATTTCTATGAATGAGATCGCGTAACTTGTCACACACTTAAATTCTACTATAATTGAGCAATCTCGAAAATCTCTTCGTGGATAAGCGACGCAAATAATTCTCGAGCTCCGTTTTACGCCAATCTCGCCATGTTGGACCCGCGGCGTAATTACCGACGATTGCTCGGAGAGAGAAAGAAATCGCGTCTGCCGTTCGTCTGGCTTTGCCGAGCCGAGATGAAAGATAATAGGAATGTGAGAGCGGAATGGCCAGACGCGTTCTTAAGATACAGCCACCTAATTGCACCGTTACGCACAGCCCGTTAAATCATCGCGAGCACCACTTCTCCCCCGTATATCTCAAAGACGCTATTAAAAGCCGCTGTGGCATTAATTGCGAAGTAATTAACTCCGGAGAGCTATATCGAATATTGTTTTGTACCGTACAATGCTAATTTGGCGTTTAATCAATTCAGAGTTGTAATCTAGTGTGATTTAATTAATTGTGAATTTAACTAAATAAATTCTATATGATAATGAGGATAGCACGTATTTTAATTGAATTGTTCCGCGCAAGTTTTATACCGTCACGTAGGAATTTCTATTGTATGGACGATGGATTGTTTACACGGATCTCAGAGAAAAAGATATTTCTCCGTCACGTGTTGCGAGATGCGCCGTGCAAATTTACAGAAAGCGAAATTACGACACGATAAATCCGGCAAACTTGTGCGAATAATCGAAATCCCGGAGCCGAACGTGCTGGCCAGGCAATCGGCGCGAATTGCATCACGCGTCGCATCGCGTTGTTATTCCGATATGTATCAAATGCATTCGGCTGCCCACGCCTTCTCTCGCTCTTTGAATTGGACACGTGCTCGCCATGTACGAGCCTAAAGGCCCTCGCACGTACAAAAATTTTAGTCGTAACCATAAGGCCGTAAACAGATCCACCAATCACAATCAAAATTGTGATTTTACGTTTTAAAACGAACGACATCGATATTGGTCGATATGGCCAAGTCGCTTATGATTGCGACTAAAATTTTTGTACGTGCAAAGGTCTTAATTGCGCGCGCGTGTAAACAATTGACCGCACTTTATGCGTACACGCGCGAGTAATAACGTCGAAAATCCCGACGTCATGGTTCGCGCATTATTAAGTTGCCGCAGAGATTCCTATCTATCACCATCGGGGAGTGCCATACCTAATTGCCCGAGGAATAAGGCGCTTCTCGTGCACTTCTTCTCGAGATGCCAATTAAAGTTAGTTACCGCAACTTCACGCAGCACAATATCGTTGTCGCGTTTTTGTTTGCCCGCTTCCATTGTCTGCGATTTATCGGCACGAGTACACGTTTCGCTTTTCGCGAACTTTATCGTAAATGACCGCACGCGCGTGCGGTTTAATTATAGAAATGGAGCCGTGTACTTGGTAGTGACCATACGTATGGGGGGGTAGCCCATACGGTAATCGTGGCGAAGAGCACGTTTTTAGTAAAACTATAAATAATCCGCGCAACAAGAGCATGCGAAAGTCGAATACCTGGGTCACCGGACGTTTTCGTTCGCCTCGTGCGTACGCCGTCAAACTCGACAGATTCGCGTATTTGCGAAGTTTGCAGATCAAACATATAATCGAATCGAAGGAACTGTTTCGTTACCAGAGTTTCGATATAATGAAATTAATCCTTCAACCGTGAACATCGCTTATGTACACCGACAAGGATCGAACAATAACAATTTACGGTAAAACCAAGTAAAATTGGCAGCGAGTGAAAACAAGTAAAATCGGAATAAATAAAAATGCTCGTTGTTGATTTACGATGTCGTTATTCTCCGTTGATTAACGTTGATCTGTTAGATTACCGTGTCGTAATTGTATATTTCTGCTTCGATGATTTTAAAAGAGCTAATTAAGTCGTCTAATGCGACAATTAGGGATTACCTCTATCATAACGCGCTAACGCAAAATGTGTGCCTTCACGCTTGGAGAAAATCGCAAATAAGTCGCGAGCCGCTATGTCTCTCGGTTCTTAACCATAAAAGTCTCGCGATTACGTCAGGACTCGTGAGTCACAATGCTGGCCTAAAAACACTTATTGCAGCAAGTCATCACGTGTCAATATTTTCCCGAAGAGCGTCTCGTCAAGGACGGCAGTCGATTTTTAATGAATTCATTTAGTGAATTCGTTAAAAAAAATAGATATTATCGATTATCGATTCCTACTTACGCGAATATATTATAGATTCACGTGGCGATCGGAAACATGTCTTTTAGCTATTCTAGCGCTGCACAAACGATCAGGGATGAGAAGCGTATGAAAACGATCGAGCGCGCGATAACGTGATATCAAACGCGGTGATATCAAACGCGCCCACGCTGCTGATCCACCCACACTGGCTCGATCTTTACAGAGGAGTGAATCGCTCGAAAGAGCAACAATGATCGGGTTCACCCACTCCATCCAGAGTTCAAATTCGTTTTGGCTTTACAATTACTTTTGCGAGCACCGCGCGAATTGCACTACGGTAATGCGGCAGGTGGAGGCAAAAAGTGAAAGCCAATTATAAACCTTTGATATATCTCCGCTTGGAAATCGCATGTAGTCACGATAGCTTGACGTTTTTCTTTTTAGACGACTTTGAGAAATCGACTTAAGAGAATTTTATATTTTTAATTATTCAAAATTGGTATATTAATTTCTATTATTAAATAATAATAAAAATTAAACGACAAGTAATAAAATATAGACCGGCGTGTGAAAAACAAATAATTACAGAAGCGCCACTACGATCTAAGCTAGATTTTCGTGTTAATGTGTGTTCTTTGTAATTTTATATATACATTTTCAAGTTCACCAAACTGCGCGCCAAACAAATTTTCGGTCTTGAAATATAGTCATAAGCTGAATAATAATAATAATAAATTGATAATCAATTTAATAATAATGATGTTTAACATTCATAATCATTATTATAACATTAAACAAGCATTTGCTAATCCCTTTCTCTCTCAAATACTGTAAACAATAAAATTATTATTAATAAAAATTAAATTAAAAATTTATATTATTTAATACTGACATACTGCCATTAAAAATGACAGCACAACTTAATTAACGCTTTATGATAGGGATCCAATTTTATATCAAAATATGAATGATTGTAATCGATGTTGTTTTATAGATAAGTAATAAAAATTTCTAAACGTAGAACAAGCCATATTTATTTGATTATTACAAAAGTTATTACGATGCATCCACTTAAGGGGACATTTATGCTTTGTAGCTAATACCAGCATGCAACTCTATTTTAAATGTAATTATTTGGAACTCGAGGAACTGCATCGTTTTCCGCGCACACACGCCGAACCGATCTATTTTCACTCGCGATATTACTCTGCCAGTAGCGAATTACAGATACGCAACATTTGTCTAAGTGTTTACGGCGCCAACGTTACTACCTTTATCGGAATACTCCGCAGGCTCTCAATTTAACGAACCGGAAAAACAGTTTGTAATCTCGTGAGAAATATGAGAAATTGATAGAATTTATTAATTCCAAACTAATATTACATCTATCACTCTATTTATATTGCCCTTCTTTTTACTTGTTTCTAAATAACTATGTTTAAAAGTTATATGTGTGGAACATTATGCATAATATGTGTTTATTAAAATTCGTAGTAATGAATGTCCATTCATTGTTTCAGAAATGATAAAATTTTTGTTGTTTTGTTGTTTTTACAGAACGAGAGCATCGCAAGCAATAGACAACTGAAATATGGCAGCACCACAGGCGTCGTCGCGTCTCGAGATGCTGCAGGTAGAATAATCAATTTTGTTACCTTTAAAAATGGCAGCATTAAAAAAGATGAGTTTCCATCGACGGATAAATTAATAGGTTCATTTGAGAATAAATGTATGTCGTTTATCCTTCAGCAGGTGGCGTCGTTTAAGTGTTGCTCGTATATAATTTGTTGTGTAGAATTAGCAATAAAATACAAATTATAGACGTGTATATAAACTGTGGAATCTCATTCCTTTATTCTCGTTTCTTAATTGCAATTTTAAATAAGGGCAAGATTTATAGAATCTACTAAACGAAGGTTGAATTGCCAATTGAACTATAAGGAAAATAGGTCTTTGATAAATAATATACATTTATCAATGTCTAAAATAATTAATACTGCATTTAATGATAAATAATTATTATATATATCATTACAGCAATTACTCATTAGTATATTAAAATATTAATACTAATAAGTGTTATATAATATAACGATATAATATAATAATAATTATTAAATGCGTTATTAATCATTTCTTTCGACAACGTAGATATAGTAGCTCATAAAAGTTGATTCTCCATTGTGACGTTTTATTGCGTCAGATATCAATCATAATGCCCATAAAATAAATCGCGTGCATCTACGAAGATGTTATATAAAGTAGAAACGCATTCTTAATTATAACTTTTTTTACGCGAAACATAATAAAGAACGGTACGTCGACTGTTGCGCCGCTGCAGCTCGATCTTTCTCTTTCTCTCTTATTCCTTCTATTACTTGTAATATCGAAATATATTCTGGTAAAGGTAGACCGGTTAAGGCAACTTTGACGCGTGTTCTTTTGGCCCACGTATCGTTTCTTTACCGAACGAACACATATATGGCATCTTGTTCAGGCAACGCGCACGCAACGATCGACCCACGTATCGATATATCCAAATCTGATGGACAGCTGATTTTTAGAATACCAAGCAGTCTTCTCTTCCGCCTACTTTTCTACAATGTACTTCCAAATATATACACGAAAAGAGCGATTTTGCTGAGGTATCTAAAAATTTAGCTAGATACAGATCTGAATATAATTTTATTGGACTATCGAAATAATTATGTAGAACGCTCAAGTAATGAGCTGCAAAAAATTTTGACAGTCTAACAACCAGCTTGAGCGTTCTACATAATTATTGGCCCAACAAAATTATTTTCAGATCTAACTCAATTTTTAGATACTTCAACAAAACCGCTATTTTCGTGTAGGTGTAAAAAAAATCAATAAAATCCACGCGCGCACACATATTAAAATTATATAAAAGACACTAAATAATTTCGTTTCCGAATTACAGCCATTTTTCATATTTCAATAAAACTTACGTTCGCTTGATTAATTTTGGTAATAATCATTTCTTAAAGATTTCGATGACGCAGGTTATTGTTAAATCCATCATTACTTTGAACGCTTCGTATATTCTGAATAATCAATACAGCACAAAAGTAAACTTATGACTTGGTAAGCGAAATCTAGTAAGTTAAATATTTATATGATCTTTTTTTTCTATTTTTACAATATTTCTACGCGCTGAGTTTACTTTCAAAATCGTGCTCGCGTATTGGAAAACGCTCTGCGTACGAACTTCATAATTGACTTTAATCTCTCATACGACGCACCTCTAAGGGCAATCCCCAGCAAAAGACAGGCCTACATTTAAGCGAGAGAGGAGAATGGCGAGACTTGAAGGGAATAAAAAAGTGGACGCTTGGTTTGTCAACCATGACCGACCATTGAGGGACTCGTAACCATAATACTGTGACGTCATTTCCTTCGCACTGAGATGCGTCATACGACAGACTTCTCAGACGCATTATTTTCAATTGTGTTTTAAACAAGAATCTTCATCGTTGTTTATAGAAATAAATTGTATTCTTTATATGATTCTAATTTTACAAATCTTTCATGCATCCTATATATTTATTACTTATAGCGTATCTCCCGTGGATTCTATCGATTATAGACAGCCTAAAATGGACTTTTAATCATTCAATGATGCGATATGCCAAGCTATACATAGTATTCCCGCAGATTCTGTCACAGTAACCTAAAATGTATTTTAAATTGTCTAAACGTAAATCCAAATATAAGATTGCATGTGTGTATAATTCATTCCTAAAAAATAAAGAAATCTCTGAAAATAGCTCGCACAGAATAAAATTTTCGACAGTTTGCTTCAAATTCTCAATAATCGTTCTTTCTTATTATTTTTTCGTACGTGCTGATAATAACTCTTAACGAAGCTATTCCTTGCATTTAAATGTTATTTGATTTGTTAAATTGAAGATGAGAATCAAACGGAGTTACGTTGAATAATTTAAATAGTCAGTTCCACCTTTTCTATTTTGGCGCGTCACGATTTATATGTTAATGCAATCATTTCTGCACATCCGTTTTGCGCATATGTGAAGAAGATCAATCTTTCATGCTAAATCTGATGCTCGCTATCAAAAGATCGCGAACGGTTATCTTTCGGGTTAGCAAAGAGGTTGTAATTGAATCTAAATTTAAGATAATAATCAAGATGTAATCTATCAGAATCAAGCCGAAGAATTAAATTGTATACCAGTACACGCGAATACAGTTTACTGACACACTAAATTTACTTATATCATAATTACTCGAATATCATTACTACTCGATTACAAAGATTAATTTATTGCAGATTAAAATTAACTATGTAAAAATACTATACAGTTATTGTAGCATATTAAAAATATTTATATCGTGCTGAGACAGAGATACCGCGCGTCGAAGAAAAAAAATTTATTTTTTTGACCGTTTTGTCAAATCGAACTAATAAATTTATCCAACGACACGATTCAAAACATACAATTGCATACTTCGCGGAAGTTGATTTGAATTTATATAAGACATGAAAGTAAGTGGATACACGCAATTTCCAGGGAAAATTAAAAACATTAATGCAAACAGAGCTAAATGCAAAATGCATTATGCGCAATATGCGATTTGCCTTTAGGTAATTCTTGGCATTAATGCGCAAAAATGATCAAACAGCCGAGTGAACGACGCACGTATTTCGCGGTGCCCACGCTTGACCTTCCCGCATCGAAGGAAGGTGTGAGTCGAAAAAAAAGATCTCGAACATGAATGCATTACGTCATTATCGCTTGTGGTATCCAACTCGGTCGTGATTATACACGATTACATTATCCGTTCGCTAACACATATTTCCTAAATATTTTTACGATTGCCAGTATGATTTATCGTCACGATATACTGAGAAGAGAATCGGAATTTATATTAGAATTATTAAATTGCAAAAAATCGAGATATCTATAATTTCGGATTAAACGAATCAGACCATTATTGAAAATAGTTTCTAAAAAATTATTTCATTCTTCTAATTAGACCGCGAAGTGATAGAGGTGCATTTTTAGTCACCGCAGGAAAATGATGCGCATCTGTAACGTGTTCCAGAATTTTATCGGACCGTAATCTTTTGCATTACAAATATTTGCTTGTTAAAAAAATTACAAAAGGAAAATGTACGTTCGTTGTAGCTAAGAGAGTTAACCATAGAAGAAAAATTCTCGATCAGAATCTTCGAACGCATAATTTTAATATCGCATGTGACAGAGACGTGCGTTTCACGTGGGAGCACGCAGCTCGGCACGCACCGACACGCTAGAGAGAGGTGCGTGTTGCACGGAAAGCGAAGCTCGCTCGGATAAATCTGATACGTGGATTCAGAGCAAGGAGGACCGCCGAGAACGGCAACGGGATAGCTCATAAATAATTGATGAGGAGGCGCGATGCAGCTTCGCTTGCCACCGATTTGTAATTGTAATTTCGCGAGGTGCATGCCCAGTTAGCAAAGTGATTATGGACAGGTTTCGTTATCGGGACACGTGCACGATCTATGGAAGACAACGAGATGCGACGCCGTAATCTTCAAGTTGCGTCCTCGTCTTTTTTTTTTTCTCGGCGTTCCATCTCGCTCGTTAACTCTCATTGCCACGAACCGCGTATTTCGAAAGCAGGGAAACGCAGACATGGGGGACTAGATTTGTGTTTTGATATTTACACACACAAGCAAAAATATCTCTCTATCTTTCAACGAAATCACGACGATTGGAGTCACTTTTCATGTTTGCAACGGTAAATTAACCCGTTCCGTATGAGGTATTTCGAGTCCGATCGATTTCTATCCATGAAAATTTCTCGTAACTTTGAAAGGGCCTCCACTCTTTATATTTTATCTTTTTCTAAAAGCACAAACAATTATTCTACAAACTTGAAAGTATATTCAAGATTTTTATTGATTTTTTAAAATCATTTTAAATAGATGAAACGTGACTCGACTTTGTACGGATAAGATGCCGTTTTTCACATGGTACTGTGAGGGTTAATTCCGAACTTATGCCAGCATCGAGTGCTCCCCTTTCGAAGAAGTGTCTCGCCGATACGGTATTATGAGGCGCGCGCGTATAAAAAGTTTGCATGGTCGCACGCGAAAATTCGATTCGTCTTCGACGAAATGCAAAGTTCAAGGTTCCTCGAGAGCATCGTCGGTCGCGCGAAATGATTGGGTCTCGGTCTGCCGAGCGCCGTAATCGTGAGTACCTGCGCCCAGCATTTCCACGGTCCCTCTCCTTGTGTCTCTTCCTCTGGCAAACAATAAATTTTTTATTTATATAACCCCGTTTTCAAACGCGACTTGTAGGGCGATTCGTAGGATCGATATTTCGGGAGCGGAAGGCAGAAGGGTAGAATGGGTCATCCGACATACAAACGTATAAATAGATAATTATCAAATAACGTCTGTGCAGTCCCGCACGTCAAATTGCAGTCGGATGTATGGAAATCATTTGGCCGCATTCTGTCGCGCGTTGACATTGTATTATGAAATAACGGGAGAAGGGATTCGGAAGCAAAAGAGATTATCGAGACTTAAGGTTGTATTATAGATAAAAAATGAAATTTTCTTGGAAGATAAATTTTTAAGCATATGAACATATGTGTTCAGATTCAAAAGGATTTACAAGCTCCTTTAAAAGTTATTATAGTAATTATTAGCTATTACAGGTTTGCTATAGTCTTGTCGCTACACTGGACTGCACTGAAACTTTTCTCTTTCTCGCTTTCGCCAAACGTCAAATATATATCTATTTCATTCTCAGTACAACGAGTACGCTTCAACTACGAAGAACAAATCATGATTTCTTAGGAAAATTCGTGAAAAACTACGACATATCAAATTTGATCGCTAAAAAAATGATGACTGGCTTTAAAAACTTTTTTAAATTGCTTGCCAAAGTTCTTAAAAACAATTTAGAAGAAAAGAAAGCATGTACTTACTAGCTTGTTACAAAGATATTAATTAAAAACTTAAGCAGTTGTAACATAACTTCAGCCATTAACTTCTGTTACTGTTCGGTTTTGCCGTTCCAACAAAATCTATTTATTTGTGGCATTTTATCATATTTAGGCTTTTTATATCAAGTTGTAATTGATATCAGTATTTTTTTTTTGAAAATTAAGTGGCATACGTTCAAGAAGAAGATGTACAATCACGACATTTTAAAAAAACTAATAAGATGCATGAAGAATAAAAAAACATTATATTAATAGTTATCAAAAACATTTCATCAGTTTAATTTTATGCAATTAAAATCAATATAGTGAATTTATGGAAATCCAAATACATATTATAAAAGTGCAAAAATTGTTGTGTTCTCAATACGTCACTTTTTGCTGAAATTGTATAGCCAATACATCCTTAATTGCAAAGTTCAATTAACAGAAATTGTACAACACGATTTTATTTAGCTATTAAATTAAAATTAACTATAAAAAGGTACTTTAGCTCTCGGCAATTTAGATAAATATATTCTTTAAATAAATTATGACGGAAGAAATATGCAACTATATGTGGCCACGCCAAGCACTTAAAAAGATTCTATCGAATATTGTAAGAAGATTAACAATATTATTACGAGATAAGCATTTCTTTCATGATGAAATGGTTATCTCGATCTAAATTTGTTTGCAGCACTGTCGGAAAATGGTTCATCATTTATCTCCTCTCAAAAGACTTACGTTTCTCATTGTATATCCTTTTGCAAACTGTACGTTGTATTGATACGTTTAAGAGGGAAACGTATTTTTCTCTCACGAAGGCAACCAATTTTCACGGCAGCTTGCGGTGTTTCCCAGCGGAAACGTAATTTTACACGAAAAGCAAAACTCAGCGGAGAAATCAAAGTGACGCGGGCAAGGCGGTTCATTTTTCTTTTATTTGCAGTAATATGACACAGCAATACGTTATGAACTTGATAGGCGACACGCAAACGGGGTGCTTCCCGGGAAGCATTACAAGGAATTTTTCCTGGAAACCTATTCCTGAGCAACGCTATTAAATTCGAAATAGGACACGGAAATATTCCAGGTAACTCTTCCCATGCCGATGATCTTGTAGCAAATTCGATTGGACGCACTAGTGCACCCTGGTGCATGAAGCTGTACTTTGATTTAGTTTGAGTGTAAAAGTGACATGCAGATATTTTGAATTATAAAATATATATTTTTTTCTAACAACACAATGTAAAATGTATTCTATAAAATGTATATATATAAGGACTTTGCGGCTTGATCGGTTTCTATTATATATTTATATTAAACATGCAGCTTTACGTCAATTTGTATACGATGGCTTTAATGTGCACTTCGGTTGGACGCACTAATGCATGAAAAGAATGGTTTTGCTGAAGTATCTAAAAATTCAACTAGATACAGACCTGAAAATAATTTTGGATTAAAATAATTATAACACACTATATTTGAGATTAGGACCGACTTTGAAATAAACAAATACATTTAATCAAAGAGATATTTTAATATAAAATAATTATGTAGAACACTTGAAGACAGAAGCGTTGATAATAACCGTTGTTATAAAACCGTTCTTTTCATATGTTCATTAGTGCGTCTAACCGAATTCGCTTTTTGTGTCCCGCGACGATTGAGATTGAAAACGATGATTGAGATTTGAAAACGTCGAATTAAACTTTTTAGTAGATCAGCCGATTTCTCTTCGGCGAAAAAACCTCGTCACTCGAAGACGCAGCTGCGATAATTCATTGACGCAAATTGACATTAACTTCCAAACGCAATTTTTCGCGTTCAGATCTATGAAGGCGACAAGAAAGTAATAAATCTTGATAAACCAACTGCCAAACATGCGACTCGTTTGTATCAATTTCTAAGATCACTTCCATTATTCTTTCCAACCTTGAACTTTGTACTTCGTGAAATTTCCAAGTAACATCGATAGACCATCTCGAGTTCTTTGCGAGTGGGATTTACACTTCGCGAATAAACTTACTGTAAAAACTGTAGCGACTGTAAAGACTGTAATATGCCGTGATGAATCAACTTCATCGCTACTACACTAATTTGAAAAAATACAATTGCTTTTAAATTCAGAAAATAACATAAAATGTTATTTTAATGAAGAAAAAGGGGACTATAATTTAATATATATTTGTTTTAAAGACGAGAAAGAAAAAGAGAAAATTATTCCAATTTTATTTCAATTCAGTATTGAATAGTGAGGTATTTTAAACAAGATTTGGAGGTATTGCATTAATAAACATTTTTTAACAAAAATTTATAAAAGTATAATAGTATGTTAAACCAAATTAAATACATTTATTGTATCTAATCTTTAGTTTAAAAATCTGTCGATATATGTCGTTATTTGGGGAAACTGCCATTTTATATGGATTACTAAAATATCATATATTTAATATAATCTCTTTATTTAAAAGCGTCTCGATATCGCATTGGAGCAATATATGTCACGTTTCACGTGCCTTATACCCTGTACATAAATCCGCTTGTATATCGGTGATTCTATTTGTCTAGTAGCTTTGCTCGATTACGTCACTCTCCGCGAAAGTAGGAGCGGAAAGAATGTTAAACTATTGAAGCGAATCGATGTAAATCGACACTTGGAACTCGATCGCGTGTACGTGGGTGCCTTTTCGATCGTCCGTTCAACGGTAGCGGCGGCTATCATCCGCAGTCGTAAGGGTGGATAGCTTAGACGAGCATGCGCGCTGCCTCGCGATGTCAGTACGCTGGTAGCTTGCAACAACAACACAGTTGTGATGGTAACACTCACAGTGCCACGGTCCTATCGGCGTTGCGATGCGCGCGTTTGGCCGATTATTAAATCGTCCGTCCTCTAATCGTATTCCGTAACTTTCGTAAAATTAATCATCTCGCGATTAACCACGCGATCGTCTGTGAAAACGTTCGACTGCGTTCGCGCGTGCCCGCGGCGCGCGTACGTACATGCGTTTCACCGGTATTGACATTGAACGCATACGCCGTCGTGTTTTGTGAGCGTGCAAATTTGCATGACCGTCAGATCGTCGATTTTACGTGGAGTACGATACGCGTATCGCGCCGCAACGCTACGTCGACGTTACATTATCTTTTGCAAACAAATATGAACCGCACTTGCGCTAAAATATGAAACCGAATCACGTTGCACATTGCTCGCGCTCACTCCAACCTTATCGATTTAACGAAGATAGCCCTCGATTTGCTAACAAAATTATGGACAAATTTCAGTAAATTATAAACTATCACAGTGCGCGATGTTGCAAAAACACGATGTTCAAATACCTTAATAAATGAAAATGTTCTGTTCTGAAACATAAAATCAACGTTTTTTAAAAATGTATACTCTAAAATTGTTTCTATTTTTATTCTTTACTGCAAAATTTTATTGATTTAAATAAACCAGGCAAATTTGAAACCGAGCAAATTTGAACAAATCAGATTTTCATTTTCTAAAAATATATACTCTAAAATTGTTTTTATTCTTATTCTTTACTTCAAAATTTTACGGATTTAACAAAGACTGCACCTGACATATTTTATAATAAGATTACGAGCAAATTTGAACAAATCAGAAGATTATCAAATTTCTATGATAATAAATCATAGATTTTCGTTACGTGCAAAAAGTTCAATTCAGACGAAACACGCAGAGCAGATAAATTGCGTGACGGCGCAGGTGTAGCTGCTGTATAGCGTTTATAAAATAATTTAAGAAATATTATAATATAATTTAATAATATAATTTCAAAAACTTTTAAAAATATCCATTATCGCGGAAAGTATATACACGATAGGAGAAAGTTATTTATAAAGATGTTTGGAAGATAGCATCGAAGAAAGTATTTCCATTGCACGCGAATTTTTTTAAATATCAGAAAGCAAACTTAATATCAGTCCTTAATAATGTTGCAACTTGCCTCGAACACGTAAGTTTTCTCTTTCGCGAAGTTGGAGGAGACGAGATCGTGAACTTGACATATTGCAACTTCTACTTACGTACGTCAGTACATGTAGGCTGTGATTACTACTCTTTAACAAACTACTCCTTCATAATCTTCATTTTTTTTTAATTTTATGTTAGACCTAAAATAGCAGACGCCATGCATGCGCGATATATGATAGTTACGTTTTTCTACATTTCCTGATTTCTCTAAAATATTTAGAGGACGCGCTTAATCATAACCAACAATCGAAAGTTACAAATGTGAATTGAAAATGTAAATTGCGAACCAACAAACTCTACAAAATTGTGAATCTATGAACTACTCAAAAAAAACAAAGCATCGAGATGTCTTTGAGTGTTAAAAAGAAAGATCGATGTAGTGCCGATGATTCGTGATTGGACGAACGCGTGCCTGAGTTTTCAATGTGAAAGAATTTGTGCGAGGATCTCTCGGGACAAACACAAGGCCGACGACATCCAAAAGAACTGAGAAACCGAGAAGAAATGCGTATCCGGTCGCAGCAGCAGCAGCTGGGCGCTCGCGGGTTCTCCACGGACATGAAAACATCGTGGGCGGCTCAGGAACACGACTCCACGTTACCTAATTTGGAGACTATGGTATTAATTTCAAAAGCTCAATACAAATTTCGAAGACAAAATTGATGTGTCACGAGATATATCAAGATCCGAGAGCGCAAAAATATAATCGCAGTCTAAAAATCAAATCGCTTATACAATATATTGTGCGCGGTCTTTAATCAATAAGTACCGTACGAACGAAGATAACGAGCGCGTTTTAACGAAGATGGAGAGGTAATGCAAGTAAATGATCGTATTGTCGAAGCAGGTCAACGTCAGGCCTACCTTCATAAGACGGTATCTTGAAATTGGAAAAGGAGAAACCGCGAAGCGTGGCACGCGGGAGAAACGGGAACGTCGTTTATTCTATATACGGTCACGTATGCCGGAGTCGTCGACTTCTCGAAACGCGGATAGTCCGCGTGCGCCACACGCGATTTAAATCGACACCCAATCCTCCCTTTAACCCTTTCAATGTTTATGTCGAGTATACGCGTCATGTAGTAAAAAAATTTGCATTTTCTATTGAAGTAAAATTTAGGTAAAACGAAAAACACATTCGACAACAAATTTTAACATATTTTAGAATACTTTAGGACACAAAAAAGAAAACATGCAAAGAAAAAATTCACTTGAAATAAAAAGAAATGTACAGCGTGTAAAATGTATCATCGCGGCTTAAAAATAATTAAGTGCGCAAATGTACGTTCTTAAAATGAAATAAAACACTGAAAAATAGTTCGCGTGCGCTTCTATCGCGCGTACAAAACGAGCCCTATCCCGAAGCACAATTCGCGTATAGTTTATTGATTCATTTTCTACTACCATTATGCTAAGCCTACCATTTAAGTTTAAACTTTTGTTCATCTCTCGTCCATTTTTTCGTTTATCTATATGCAATTGGTAGTTAATAGCAGATGAATCATTATCAAATAGCATTATATTTAATGAGAGCACGCTGAAAGTATAGCTATTATGTTTACCACGCATATCGATCGCTCTCGAATCGAAAATCTCGCGAACGTATATTGCCATTTACCAATGTAATGGCAACGCATTATAGGTATTTACTAGCTTGAAGAAATAACGATAATCCTACACACAGTCAATAACGCGTAATTTAACTCTGATTTGAAATTTGTTTCCTACACACATCTGAAAAGTACTCTTTCTTTATAAAACTGAATTAATCTAAAAATAAATACACATATTGTAAAGATATAACGAATTATCTAGAATTCAAGATTGCTGTGTGTACATCTAAACATTTCTTAGCATATTTGCCAGTTAAAAAAGTATGTTAGTTGATATATGTCGTCAATGAATGTAATCAATTAACGCTGCATTATCGATAATCTTTTGAGCTGAGTTTATGAGTTTATGCTTGTAACTGCACGGTATACGGAGGCAAAGTGTCCAATATGGCGGGTTCATTAGGATTGAATCAATTAGTGGCGCGGCTGATTGCCGATGCAATCATCGAGGGGATATGCAATTAGGAGTTGCTGCATGATTATTAAACCGCAGTTGATCTTTGCTCCATCTCCCAAAATGGCTATACAACATTTTAATCCTTACAGAATATATAAAAAATTAATAATAAATTTTCTTGCTAAGAGAAACAAAATTAAATTAAAGAAATATTGCTCCATCTTAATTTATTTTTTAATGTGATATTCAATGAACACGAATGTTTCGAGCAATGTATTATTAAATTTATTTTTTTAATCCAGTTTCCCTAACGAGAAAAATCTTCCTTTTTTCAATACTTGATTATAATTAAATCAATACAATTAGAAAATCAATTCCAAAATTTACAGAACGAAGAGCGGCGAACAAATCTACTTCTCTCGCCAGCTCTTTTTATAAACGCAATTGAGACCTTATCTTCTTCAACACGCGGCTATGTAATCGCGCGACTTCACTCATAACTCCGCAATCGAGAGTAATACGTCTAATAATACGCCTCGGGCGCGAAAGGGCCGAAGAGCCGAGCGGCGCAGGGTTAAGAGACGAACGATCCCTGCTTTAGCATAATAACGAGTTTACTAACCCCCCCCTCGCATGTAGGTTAGAGGTGAATCGATGAGGCAGCGCCTGTATGTGCATCGTCGTTTCTATAGCCTGCAGTAGAGCCTGCAGCGATACCATGCACCTCTCGCATGCGAGCCGACGTTCCAATCGCGGGCAACGTCGACCCGCATTTACGCGCGGCGACACGTCGATGTTCAAAGCGAATTATCCCGCTACGCAGGCCCGCTTCCAGCAGAAGCAGCTGCAAGAGAAGGAGCAGAAGCTGCTGCAGCTGTACGACCAGCAACAGCAGAGGGCTTATCAGGTGGTGCAGCGGAGTAGCGCCGGTTCCAACAGCTCGAATCACAGTTCCACCACGGTTAGAGCCGCGACAACGATGACGACAACGACCTCGACCTCGCAAGGCGGTAAGGTAAGTGGAAACGCCGGCAATCGGTTTACTGCCTTACTAGAGAATCAGCCGTCTTGTCGCGCGCTGATTCATTTCCAAATCGATTCCAAAAGTACAAATGCCATTTTTTTTTTTATTCCTTTTGCGCAGAGATGGAATTTTAGCAAGTTGCGAGTTCAAGCTATCTCGCGAACGTTTTTAATTTCTCGTTTGAAATCACGTTCGAGCGTTGATTGTCGCACAGGTGAGGCAAATGTTCGACGAGAGACGGCAGACTACCGTGAAGGGAATCGACAGGAGCTACCCGCTGGAACCACTAGAGAACAAGCTGCGAAAGCAAGCGAATACGAATGGCGTGGCGACGCAGAGGAACGGTAATGTGACGGTGAATCGACAGTCCGTGAAACGCGTGTCGCGCGCGGATGTCAACAGCAATGTTAACATCGGCAAGCCCGTTGTTTCTTACCACGAAGAGATCATTCGCGAGTCATTCGGGCCGTCCGTACGTCGTCACGATGACGAGGACGAGTACGGCGTCGAGAATCGCGTCGCCACGTTCGCCAACGGACATTATCGTCACGAAGCTGACAATGAGGTTGGTTGCGCGTAAGATATGACATTTAATCTTTTAATTTGACGTTGCGGCTTGTAGAGTACGTACAATTTAGTCGCGTATATCTAAAATGACAAAAGTGAAATTAAAAGCGTGAAAAAAGTCTTCCCTTGAGAGATACGTAATTTCAACGAAACAGACTTACTTACTACAACGCAGACAGACTTATTTTGCTGAGCATGTTCAACGAATATTGCTATTTTTTATCTGTATATCTATTAATATCTTGTGCGCAGCAAGAAGAGACGTTGGACCGGGATATGATAGAGAGCAATCGTATGATGGCGAAGATTCATCTGATGGGGTTCGACGAGACCCTGAAGCATCGCGTGAGAAACGATTTGGAGAGCGAGGAGTTTCCGGAATATCTCATGGTGGATGTGCCCGACAAGCTCTCGAAGAAGAACGTCACGAAGAAATTGTCTCAGGCGGAAGAGCGGCTCGAACGATTCAAGAACGCGAACGCGAAAAGAAGTAATATGCCGAAACAATCGACTTCGAGCAATATGGTGATAAGAAAGCGTTCGGAACAAGTGATTCCGACAAAATCGAATTCCAGGTAAGAACATTTTTCACGTTATTGAAATTGAAATTCTAAGTAAAGTAGTAAAATAAGAATGAGACATTACAATGTTCTATGACATTCTTGAGATTAGAAATTAAGTCTATTATTTATGTAGCTGTGTAAATAATTGTGTATCTCGATTATCGACAACAATCGCTAACACTTTGCCGCTGCTTGCCAGAATTAATTTACACGCCACGTAGTTGCAATCGCTATCCTCGACTATTACAAGTATACCGCGCTAACAATGTACATCGTAAAAGTACATCGGAAGAAAAAAGAGATCTGAGGAAGAATATAATATCATGTGATCATTTTTGTTCTAATATGTGTTTGTCTAACCCCATCTCCCGCCTCGCCGTAAACGTAGAGCGAATATTAAAAAAAAAGGACTGTGGATGACTAATTTGGCAGAAGTATTGAATAAATAAGCATTCGGAGAAGAATAATTAATTCGATTAATCTAAATATGCAAACGAGCGAACGAATGCCTCTGCTCCAATTCGAAGAAACGTGTAAAACCATTCAAGCTTAATCATCATCGTTGCATTTAACCGCAATTCACGCGAAGCAGATTTAACACCGGGCTGCGAGAAAACCATAACGTCCACTACAAAAAAAAACTAGCGCTAATTGGCTTGGGCGCTGGACCGAAAATAAGGCCGACCGCTGTAAGAAAAAGCTCGCCTCTCTTAGCGATCCCGCTTCAAAGTCGTTCTACATTTGCTTTCTCGACTGTGCGTTCTCAGAATATGGGGCGGAACCTCCCCGACCAGCGTAAGAAGCGGAAGTAGCCGGACCTCCGAGCGCAGTCAAATTCTCGAAAATGCAAAAAGTCCTCTACCGACTATAACTCGCGTAGTTGATGAAATGAGTACGAGGCGAAGGGAGAGTTTGGATACCGAGACACTCGGCCAACGCATGAGTCCGCGAAGCTTCTCGACGAGAGAAGCTACAAAAGCGGAAACCACTTCGCGAATTTATCCCAAGAGTAATGAGTTTAAGTCATTGACATCCGATGGAAAAATATTCATAAGACGTAGCGCAAGTCCGCAGTTCTATCGTAGAGAATCCGAAAGATCTGGCACGACTATGAGCATCGATCGAAAATCCGATTCGTCCAGATCGCCATTATTTCATCGAGAAACATTGACGAAACAAAGCAGAAATCCGCGATTTTTCCTCAATGAATCTCACAGAACGAATGAATCTAAATCATCAGTATGGACTGACAGAGGAATTTCGTCAAAACAAAGCACGAGTCCACAACATTTCTATCATGAATCCAAACGATCCAACACAGCTATGAGTACCGATCGAGAAACTATCGGATCGTCCGAGTGGAACAAGGGAACAAAGCGAAATGTGACCGATTTTGAACGGAAAAAAGTTCAAACAAGTACGAGTCTCGGTCGACAATCTTCTCCATCTAAATCATCATTGTATGAAGAGAAAATATTAAAAAAACGAAGCACCAGTCCTCAATTCTTCTGCAAAGAATCCGAACGATCTGCCACGACTATGAGCATCGATCGTGAAACTAGCGATTCTAAATCGCAGTTATATAATGGTGAAATAGTAACGAAGCGAAACAAAAATTCGCCATTCTTTCTCAGTGAGTCCGAACAATCTCGCAAAACGAGAGAGTCTAAATCATCTATATGGGATGACAGAGAAACTTCATCAAGACAAAATACGAGTTCGCAATATCTCCGTCATAAACCCAAACAATCCGATACAACCATGAGTACCGATCGAAAAACTATTCTATCTAAATTGTTCGAATGGAACGAAGGAACAAAGCGAGATATAACTGATTTTGAACGGAAGAAAGTTCAAACTAATACGAGTCTCGATCGACATTCTTCTCCATCTAAATCATCACTGTATGAAGAGAAAATATTAAAAAAACGAAGCACCAGTCCGCAATTCTTCTGCAAAGAATCCGAACGATCTGCCACGACTATGAGCATCGATCGTGCAACTAGCGAATCTAAATTGCAGTCATATGATGATGAAATAATAACGAAGCGAAGCAAAAGCCCACTATGCTTTCTCAGTGAGTCAAAACAATCTCGCAGCATAAGTGAGTCTAAATCACCAGTATGGGATGACAGAGGAATTTTGTCAAGACAAAATATGAATTCGCAATATCTTCATCATAAACCTAAGCAATTCGATACAGCTACGAGTACCGATCGGCAAACTATCGGATCCAAATCATCCGAATGGAACAAGAAAACGAAGCTAGATGTGACCGATTTCAAACGGAAGAAAGTTCAAACTGATACGAGTCTCGGTCGACAATCTTCTCCATCTAAATCGTCACTGTATGAAGAAAAAATATTTAAAAAACGAAGCACCAGTCCGCAATTCTTCTGCAAAGAATCCGAACGATCTGCCACGACTATGAGCATCGATCGTGCAACTATTGAATCTCAATCGCCGTCATACGATCGTGAGATAGTAACGAAGCAAAGTGAAAATCCATCATTCTTTCTCAGTGAATCCAAACAGTCTCGTAGAACGAGTGAGTCTAAATCACCAATATGGGATGACAGAGGAATTTTGTCAAGACAAAGTTTGAGTCCACAATATCGTGAATCCAAACGAACCGAAACAGCTATGAGTACCGATCGAGAAACTATCGAATCCAAATCATCCGAGCGGAGCAAGCGAAGCGCTACTCCACGATTCTTAAACAAAAAAACTGAACAACGATCTGCAATCACTACAAACATCAATCAGAAATACAGTGGATATAAATCGCCTGGAATTACGCGCGACAAGCGTTTTACGAGTCCACAATTTTTCTGCAAAGAGTCCAAAAAATCTGCTACTACCATGTTGATCGAACCAAGATTGAGATCAGACTCGACCAAAAGTGAATTAAAGCAGCGCAGTTATGTCTCAGATACTTCCTACAAGCGACCTGTAAAATCTACGATTGATAAAAAAATCAGTTCTACGAAAGATAGACGCACTCCAAGTCCATCGGTTACTAGACACGAAGAGAAAAAAACTTCGAAGAAAACTGAAGTCTCCAGCGGTATTACAGAAACTCGCAGATCGTCGAAAACCTCAGAGACTTCCGCCAGCTCGATCGTAAACCTCAAGTACGGTTTGGAATTCGATAATATTTTCCAATCAACAGGGCTCGTCCGTAAATTTATGAAGTCGCAAGACGGAAAACAGCGCGCGACTCGTCAATCGCCTTCAAAACGCAACAACAAGGATGTAAATGCTCGAATCTCCGCAAGAGGTAATCAATCGAAAAATCGTAAAACTTCGTCGCCTCTCCAAACTGCGAGATCACCGTCTGTCAAAGGCGGGAAGAGAACTACGCCGGAATTTCCTCGCAAAAGTATCACTCCGATAGAAGTTGATATGGACATTCAAGAGATTACTATGACGGATCATCGTATTGAACGTGACAAACTGCAAAAAGCGTCGAGTCCGATATCGAAGCGGCAATTTGATGGAACATCCTCGAAATCATCCAGCAGTGGAGCGAAATTCAAAACCTCAATCACCTATCCTCGCAAAACGTATGGACAGAGAGAGTCCATTTTAGAATCAAGCGTTTTCAAGTCGAAGAGAGATCTCTCCGAAAAAAAATTCATTGATCGCCAAAGCGATCGAGAGAGCGAGGAAAGTGTCATCAGTTTGAATAAACTCGGCTTCAGCCCTACAAGCGAAAATTCTCGGCGTATCATGACTCGAGATAGGGAAGATAAAACTAAAATGTCTTCTCAAACGCGGAAACAATCCGCAAGACATCAAGCTAAATACATCGCGACTCAGTTTACGAACCGCGAAGATCGACAACGCGCGAGTTCTCGATCTCCGAATCAGATGCGGAATCGTTCTGCGGAAAATAGGACTGACAGGCCAAAAGTAACGTCTCCCGTTTGTTCTAAGATAAGAAAATATCCTGATGCAGTCTCGCCGATTTTAGACTTCGCGGAGAGGACCAAAGGAGCACGCACAAAATTCGATCAACCGCAAAGCTTGCGATCTGCGCGACTGGTACAAGGTGTTGTGAAGGACAGAAACCTGTCAGACGACGAATATTGGGAGAAAGGAGGAGACAAGGAGGAGACTAAAAATACAGCGGTAGATGAGGTTGACGCTGGGATCAACGTAAAGTATCAAACGGTAGTCAAAACCGTCTTGAATGAAGAGAACAAGGATTATCGCCCAAACTTTGATCGAGTCACAAATAAAAGGGTCTTCCTTCAAACGATACGGAAGCCAACGAAGTCGAGTGCTTCAAAGAAAATTTCTCCGGCGAGAGAATGCGGCAGGTGGCACGACGTAAAGTCTAGGGTTTCACCTTTACGGAAAACAGCAGAAATTTCTCGTGGCACCTACCCGAAGATTTTCTCATCTCAGAGTATCGTATCGAGAGCGGATCAAAGCTCCACGTCAAAATTTTCGACGTACACCGTCAAAGATCGCAAACACGAGAGTGTGCTAGTTGCGAAAAAATTGGCGGAATCGTTCGATAAAATGTGCGTAAAACGCAAGACCGAAGAGCCGGGCGATGTGAGAGAATTTTCCAAAGTTCAACGCGAGAACAAATACGAAAAAGATCTCGAAAGAATGGACTCCGTGGAATCGGCGTTGAAACGATTCGATTCCATAGGCGCGGAATTTGAACGTTCAAGCCCGACGAGCTTCCGGGCATCTTCAGAGATTTCCTTACAGTCGATGGACATCCAAAGAAAAGCTTCTATTAAAGAATCGATCGGCTCAGAAGAAACAACAATCCCTTCTCGCGAAATAACGGATCATATGATTTTGAGAACGATGCTAAAATCGCCAGTCGACAAAGATCTGAAAGCTAAAAACGCCAAGCGTAAAAATGGTTTGAAGATTCTCCAAAAGGAAACTCGTTCCTCTAGGGGATCAACGAGAGTCGGAAGCTCCATTGAAAGTAAACAGAGATCAACGAAAATTCGATCACCAACGTGCAAGCGGCGATTGTTTGAATCCGACTCGGAGAAAGAGATTCAAGAAGAACGGTCAAAATCGAGTTGCGCAAAAGTGCGGAAGGACGAGAATTGTTCCTTCGTAAATCTCAGATTTCGTGAAGACGAAGTCTTAAACGTAAAGTCTTCCAAAAGTCTCGATCGCGACGTTACGAAAGAATCGATGACGTGGGAAGAAACACCCACGTTTTCCGTGAAGCCGTTGCGGTCTATCGAGGATATTCGAAAATCGATCGATAACGAACGAAATAAGTTAGTTGCTACGGAAGAATCGAGGTCAGCGATTGCAAATCGGCGTTCGGCCTCGCGAGAGAGTATCGATGCGAAGAGGTCGAGCCCCGTGACCGATGCAGCGAGAAACGTATTTCTCGGGGCCGATCCCGCGGGAATGACTAAAATTAAATCCTGTGTATCCAGGATCACGAAGAGCCCGAGTCCC
Organism: Cephalotes varians; assembly: GCA_037157785.1. Lineage (NCBI taxonomy): Eukaryota > Metazoa > Arthropoda > Insecta > Hymenoptera > Formicidae > Cephalotes > Cephalotes varians. Next base: position 744,437 of record JANQDE010000052.1, read on the forward strand.
GATTCGACTGTAATAAAGCAGCGTGAAACGAACACGCGAATGACAAGAAGAAGCGCTCCTTCGTCCCCCTCGAAAAGTCCTGATGTTGCCCCTAGAGTAAGTACAATTGAAAAATCGCTAATTACTTAAATCAATATAATTATACAACCTCATTCCTTTCTTTTCGTTTATTTATTTGAATATTTTGTCTTTTACCTATTACAGTAAAACGCAACTTTTATTCATTATAAGCTATTAAATTTTTCTACTAATTATTAGAGCTCATTAGATAATTAAAACACATTAGTATTAAAATTTCATAAAATAGGAGGAAGAGGGGGGGGGGTAAGATGAATTGTTTATTTTTTTTATATAATAACATGTGATGAATTGATACTGTTGATTTATTAAAGGCTTTAGACAATACTGAATCTCTTGTAGTTTGATTTCAATCTGTTCACAAAAGTGGACATAATAAGAAATGTGTTTTAGTTGCACTCATAATGTTTTGATGTTTATGAGTAATGACATAATTAGTAAAATAGTAAATAGTAAATACTTTCACTCTTTTTATGAAATTACAATATAGTATTGCTAAGAACATGTACAATAACATATTAATATTTTTCATTTTCATTTTTCGCATTGCAACATTTTTATTAAATGAATGAGAAAACACAATGACTGCGGAATAAGATGACAAAATTAGAGGAAAATAATTATTTATTTATTTTTATTTTGCCTTTAATTTAATTTTATTTTTGATTTTATAAGTAGTTACTTACAAGTAGTTGTTTTTAATTCTAAATGTTTTAATAATTTTATTCTTTCAAATTATAGAAATAATATTCTTGTTTATTTATATTTTTCTTTCATTACGTTAAAATATTATAATATTAAAATGAAATAAGAAGTTTATTTACAATAGAATAAACTTTCTTATTTGTAAAAAAGTACAATTTTTAATTTAACTTGACTTTTCATCTTCTTTCCTATTGAAAGTTATGTTGCATATAGAGGCAAAATGACAAATTGGCATGTCCTTAAAATGTCTAAATTAAAAAAAAAAATTCTAATTTATTTAACCGTTTATTTAATTTTTACAGATGATGAGCAAGGTTTTAGTGAATCTGAAAAGAAAATCATTATTTTTACATCATAGGAAAAATAAATAAACTTTAAGGTCGTCATCTTACTCCCATTTTCCTTATTAAAAATGTTGTGATCCATCATGATTCCTCATCTTCTTTCTTATCCAAAATATTCAAGATAATTCGTGTTTGTATTATAATTGATCTTAAATTAAATTAATATTGGATTTAAATTAATAAGTGAAACTCTCTATTTCCTCAGCGCGCAACAGCAGAATCGAGGAATCAAGAAGTTAAGCCTTCGAGAAGATCAACGAAAGGAGCGGATTCGATCGGAAGTAAAGCGACGGCAACCGGAATGATCGACACAGCCGACGACATTGTTCTTCAAAACGGTTTGCCGAACGAATTCACGACAAGGAAATCCGATGCCTCCGTGATCGACTTCGACGATCGATCATCGAAAGAAGACGATGCGACGCCGTCGAAAAAATCATCGATGAAGAAATCTTCTAACGATGTAAGATTGATTTTTTTTCGTTAAAACCCGATACACAAATGTTTTTTATTATATTGTTTTCGTCACGTGGATCAAGCCGTGCCGTGTGAAATAGTCTATTTCTGAGCTTTGATATCATTGAACTAATTGCTACGAGAGAGAGAGAGAGAGAGAGAGAACAATAATGTAAAATGTACCTTACTTCGTGTTACTCTCTCGTATAAATCAAACTAAAATCTACACAAGTCTGAAAACATATTCCAATATTAATATATATCTATTAATGTCAATTTTTGTATGTATTTCAAATAAATTAATAATGAGAACGCCAGTTGGATATCTGGCACAAAACTAACATTAATCACATTGCTGTAATCTTCTCACGTTTCTGTAATTTATTTCTCAAACAATTGCAATCAGAGTTAATTGGCGGATATATCTGCCAAAAAATCAGAAGGAAAGTCACACGTTAATTACAGCATTCGGAAGAAAGAATCGATGAAGGCATTTAATAAACTCAAATTACATTATACAAGGTACAATTACGTTAACCTTAGTAACTTGGATTTTTTGCCATTGAAAATCAATTTTTTTCAATTCAAAAATTAATACATTTCAGTGTATGCCGTGTAGAAATATACATATTTTTTTATGCAATTTATATTTGCTTAACTTATACGCGCAATCTATTTATTTGTAGAAGCAACAAACAGCTTCCAGTGCATCAGGCCGGCCGACCTCGTCGAATTCCAGTGTTAACTTAATTCAAGAGTCCAGTGCAAAGGGTAGAATGACGGAGAGTGAAAGAGGGAAAGGAATAGGAAAAGGTGGAGGTAAAAGTAGAAGTAAAGGTATAGAAAAGCCTCCTTCCAGTAGTGGCAAGCTTGCAAACACGTCAAGCTTCAACGAAGATGCAACTATCGACGCGTAAGTTTTTCTAATAATCCCTGTATGTTTTATTAGAAAACAAGTTTGCGTCAAATAAAAATATGTCTGTAAATGTAAATTATTATCAATATTGTAATCTATCGAATTTCTATTTGTGCTAAAGAAAAGATGTTACTTTGATAAACAGTAGCAATCATGAAATACGTTATTTTTATCAATATTAGTATGATTTCTATTATAAAAATGTTGGAAAAAAATAAAAATTTAAAAACTTTCTCATCACTTCTAAAGATTACATAAAATAGATATTATATATAATATTATATTATATATAATAAAGATTAATTATTATGATATTGTAATTAAAAAAAGTATTTGCATTGCTAATTGATAATTAATGGCAGGAAGGGCCTGATAAAGTGCAAAACATGCGGACGTAGCTTCGCGCAGAATCGAATTGATCTTCACGAAGAGATCTGCGTGAAAACGATGACCAAGAAGAGGAAGCAATTCGACCCGGTGATGTGCCGAATCAAAGGAACCGAACTCGAACCTTTCGTTAAAAAAAGCCTCGCTAAGCGAGAGGTTGGTATATCAAAAATCAAGGAATATCTTCGAAAAGAATCGATGATTAAAAATTTATAAATTTTTCTAGTATCGTCCAATTTTAACATAGCATAAAACGAAGAATTAGTCCAATGAATTATTCCATGATTTATAAATGATTTATTTCGCGAAGACCGGAACTCAACTAGCTCGTTCTCTCCAAGAAAAACGAAAGCGCTCATATTTATGCTGTTTTCAGGTGAAGACGAAGAAGTCGGAGATTAAGCCGGACTGGCGGCGCAAACACGAGGAATTCATCAACGCGATCCGCTATGCAAGGGAGACACAGGCACGATTGGCGGCAGGTGGGAATTTGAGCGATCTGCCGCCACCGCCGCCCAGCGATACCAGCGATTACGTTCAGTGCGAGCACTGCGGCAGGAAGTTCAATCGGTCGGCCGCGGAGCGGCACATTCCGATCTGCAAGCGTATGCACGACAAAAAGCAAACGCAAGCGCCGAGGGCGAGACGCTAGAGAGAAAGTCGCGACGACAGTCAGACTTTCCCCAGTCTCTCCGCAAAGAAAAAATATTGATCTTGTACTCCCCCCCTCCCTCCCTTGACAAATTAGCGTCTAACTTTTTTTAAACGCACTCTTCCCCTCGTCCCTATCCCGATTCACAAACGTAATACTCTCCTCCTCCGTGTCGTATGCAAAATGCGACCTCACTCGAAATTTTCGCCTGCTTCACGTCCAACATCAAAACGTGAATCAGGTTTGACAAACCAAAGAACTCGTTTCTAAATCGTCTTAAATTTTGTTAATTAAGAACAGGAAATAGATTCTTCGACTGGAACATGATTTGCAGCGCTATTGGCTATGACGCTATTGGTCTAAACTGAGTGAAGCAGACGAAAATTATTATATTAATAAAAAGGATTATCTATGTGGACTAACGGCATGTCGTAATTGGTCGGCAAATTCGAGGTGATCGAATATGACAGCAATAATCATTGATGTTTAAAGTTAAATAGCTATGCCGCTGATGAATTCGCTTTTCATTCGTGATGCTATCGCCCAAGCGGGAGCTTTGAATAACTATCGATAAAATTTTTTATGAATTGACTTTTATACTTGTTTCGTAATTAAATGCATTTTTATAATCGCAAGGATTATACACGCGAAAAATGTAAAAAGAAGATGCGCCAATAATGTACATGAAGGAAATATATTATACATAGCACGAATATGGGGGTGAGAAAAATCGTAATTTCGTCACACATAAAGTAATTGCACGATTTCATTTCAAACATTTAATTCTCAAAAAATCAAAAATCTTGTTAATTGTTTTGTCTACACTATGATATTACTCCAGACAATACAAAGTTCAAAATCAAGACATAAGACTTAAAGATGTCTTTAAAGCGTCTTTTAAACGTTTTTTTGCAAATATATCTTTAAAGCGTCTTTTTGATGTCTTTAAGATGTCTTATGTCCCGATTTTGGACTTCATGTTGTCTGGCACATTTCTAGTATTCTAATCAAAGAAATTGTTATGATTGTTAGTATTTTGGATATTAATTTTTTATTTCTACATATTATTTAGCAAAAATACCTATCGTGTACATAATATTATTTTTTTTTTCTTGCGACTCATACATTGCATATTATATGTATATTGTGACTATTATACGATATATCGCATAATATCGCTTTTATTAAATTAAATACTTTTCAAATTTTTCTATTCACTACGTACAGGCAGAACAGCCTAAATATAAAAAAACAATTAAGAGAACTTTGGCTACAGCCTGAATATACATTTTTTAATGTAATTCATGACATTTTTTTAAAATTATGTTATTATTAGTCCCGGTAAACAATTTCTTATATAAGAATATATATAAATATATATAAATATACATATATAAATATATATAATTATATACGAAATATGTCCATATATATCCATATGTACTTTTTTGTTCTGTTTGATACAAAATTACTGTTTGATACAAAAAAAATAATAATATAATAATGAGAACACAAAAAATAATTAAAAGGATAATTTTCACATTGTTGCTTTTACAAAAAGTCAAATTAAAAAAATAAGAAAAAATTGCTCATATATAATTACATATAACAATATATAATTATAATGATACATAATTATATATAATTATATAAAAGCCTTTTTTTTCTTATTTTTTCAAACTTGACTTTTTGTAAAAGAAACAATGCAAAAATTGTCCTTTTAATTTTTTTTATATGTTTTCTAATTATTATCATTAGTTTCTTTATAGCAAACAGTAATTTTACAAAAGAAAAAAAGATATATAAATACCATGGACATATATGAACATATTTTGTATATAAATATACATTTATATGTATTTATATATATTTATATATTTTTTACATAAAAAATTTTTTACTAGGATTTTTTCAATCGGCAGAGTAGTCTAAATAATTTTAATATTTATTTTTTGTTATTCAAACATTACGAAAATACAATACAATTTACGAAATACAAATACACAATTTATATTACAATACATAATTATAAACAGTGAAACAAGAACGTACTTACATCTACGACTCTCGGATGCGACGGAAGGAAGTAATGGCAGACGAAGAGGACTTCAGGACGCACAAATACGACATCCGTCGACACCAAAGTGTCGCGATATTCGCACGTGAAATGTTTGCCAGCACGCATAATGTTCGTGTCACGCGCGAGCACTTGGCGTGACACGACTTTTCGCGGGCGGAATTCCACCCTTCGACGTTAACAATCTCGAGAAAAAAAAAACATGGAGGGTTACGCGCGATTCGTCTACCGCCGATCGCGGATTCGAGATTTTCGCGCGTAACGACGATCAGACATACGTAACGTTCGCGTAACGAACGAGAGAAGCGAGCTTTCGAAAGATACTTACGCAAAGAAAATTTTCCATTACTTTCGGACCTCGAAAATCGCTGGGAATGAAAAAGGCGAAGCGACTCGAGTCCGCGCTCCGCTTACGACTCGCGATACATCGCGATACATCGAGAGCTCGCGAGCGCGGCGGCGAGCCAATCGGAACGGTCCACGATAAGTTCGCTCGTCGACGGCTGGGATGCCGCCAGCGCATCCGGACATCACTGGCAACAGAGCGATCGGAGCTTCGTGCGGAGGTAGTCGTCGTGCGCTCGTTCGTTTCGCCGCGACTTTTCAGCGGACGTGAATGACTGCTGGTGATGTCGCGAGTCGCCTGTGCAATCCACGGAATGATGTCGAGACTCTTAGGTAAGGACTCGCGGGTGTGTCGCCGAATCGCCGACACGACACCGGTTGTCGGCGACGTCGATGGCTTCTGACGTTGGCACGAATTCTGACGTTATCTCACCGGAGTTCTGTGTGAACGGCACCGCAACAAGTGTCCCTTCGCGTTCCGTTCCGCTCAGATAAACGTCATCCGTTTTCTTTCGCTCCCACGCAGCCTCGCCGCGTAGCTTAAATGCTTAATTTGGTCACACGCGTCCCTCTGGACGTCTCTACATGTTTGCTCTTCTTGTTGCAGGTGTTCTTCTGCTAGTCGCTGGGGCGAACTGCATGTATGCGTCCAATTCAGCCGTCGTTGATCTTAGACCAAATAATTTTGATAACTTAGTGTTAAATAGCGACCACATCTGGGTGGTTGAATTCTACGCGCCGTGGTGCGGACACTGTCAACAATTGACGCCGGAATATGACAAAGCGGCTACTGCATTAAAGGTGACTTATCATATTTATTTTTTCTAATGTGTACACACACACACACACATATATATATGACATATACATACATGTATATATCTTTAACTTGTTTTCACAGGGTGTTGTAAAAGTTGGTGCCGTAAATGCGGACGAACACAAGTCCCTAGGAAGTAAATATGGCGTTCGTGGTTTTCCAACGATTAAAATATTTGGACTTGACAAAAAACCAGAAGACTACAATGGTCCGAGAAATGCAGCTGGCATTGTCGAAGCTGCATTAAATGCCGCCGGTCAAAAAGTTCGAAGGACACTAGGCGGTAAAACTTCAGGAGGAGGCGAATCCAAAGTAAGTTATAATTCAAATACAACTTTTGCAACTAACTGGATCTAGGTTTAATAAAGTATACGATATTTATATAAATAGAAAAGATAATTTCTTAATTACTCAAATTACTAAATAGTATTTATTTGACTATTTGCAGAGCAAAGATCCCAAAGATGTGATAGAATTGACGGACGAGAACTTTGACAAGACTGTTTTGAATTCCGAGGATATGTGGCTAGTTGAATTCTATGCTCCTTGGTGCGGCCACTGTAAGAATCTAGCACCCGAATGGGCAGCAGCAGCTACCGAACTGAAGGGCAAGGTCAAATTGGGTGCTCTGGACGCCACTGTAAACACATTGAAAGTGAGACATGCTCTACTAATATTTCTTTGAAATAGGATCAATGTGGCACACTTGTTCTAACACACATGTTGCAGGCAAGTAAATACGAAATCAAAGGCTATCCCACCATTAAATTCTTCGCACCGGGCAAGAAGGACGCCGACTCGGTGCAAGACTATGACGGCGGTCGCACCAGTGGTGATATCGTTAACTGGGCGCTCGAGAAATTAGCCGAGAATATCCCGGCACCGGAAGTGATACAAATTACATCCGAGAAGAAGCTGAGAGCCGCATGCGAAGACAAGCCGATCTGCGTGGTTTCCGTTCTGCCACATATCCTGGACTGTCAGTCTGATTGTAGGAACGGATACTTGAAAACTCTAAGTACTCTCGGCGAGAAATATAAGAAGAAGATGTGGGGGTACGCATTAAACTTACGTATATGTTACTCTTAAAATGATACACAACTATTCCTTCTTTCATACTTTGGACATGATTATGAAACCAATCGATATTTTTTTATTTTTCGATTCTTATTGCCAAATTTATTTTACAAAATCATAATTAAAAAGGCAAATCGATTAAACAATAAATAGAATATTGATAGACTGATATAATTAATACAATTGCTTTTATAAACCCAGAGTAGAACAAAATCTTTTTCATAATTTGTTTCATATCGCACAAACTACGTTCAATCTTTGTTAACAATTTTCACAGAAATACTTTTTGTACAGATGGGTTTGGGCCGAGGCTGGTGCTCAACCGTACATCGAGGACGCGTTGGAGATCGGAGGTTTTGGCTATCCTGCGTTAGCGGCCGTTAACATCAAGAAAATGAAATACTCCTTGTTAAAAGGTAGTTTCTCATACGACGGAATAAACGAGTTCCTACGAGATCTAAGTTACGGCAGAGGTGGCACCGCGCCCTTGAAGGGTGCTCAATTGCCTGTCATCATCGAAACAACGCCTTGGGACGGCAAGGACGCAGAACCTCCGCAGGAGGAGGAGATCGATCTTAGCGACGTTAATCTAGACGACAAAGATGAATTATAATTTACTGAAAGCCAACCGGCTGAATTCTTCTTAGAAGAGTTTACCGCACACGACGTATATCATTTCTGACAGAAACCTGATTAATAAGGGCGTTAATCGCGAATCGATATAACAGGTCACACTCGCCCAAAAATTTATTTTGTATCATCAGACTTAACATCTGTATACTTAAGAATCTACATCGATTAATTTCGTAATGAAATTAATGGTAAGAAATAATTCCATTATGCGATGATTTTTTTTTGTATAATAACATCGATATATACGATATAATCATTTGTCGCTCTGTGTATCCTAAGGAAGACCAGTTCTCAGGTGCAGTTGTCTAGTTTTATAAAAAAAAAAAAAACACGTTTAATTAACTCTTCCATCCGAAAGCCAATTTTATACAGTTTTGTGTTGCTTTAGGAGAAGTAAACTAGTTTAAATTCTAAACTCATAAACGTACCATGTAATTCTCGTATTGTTTGCATCGTTCTCCATGCGTTTGGATAGAGGAAAAAGGATAGAGAGCAATATGAAGTACGCGCTCTGTGTGTCATGAAGCATTTATTAGCCTGCTTACTTTTTAAAAGTAGGTTGTTTAAGATACAATAGTTTATGTAAAAAAATCCTATTTGTAATAAATATACATCATACATTTACATGTATACTATTTCTATAGAGGTCATTTTTATGAGTATTTGTGAGCTTTATACATACTGGTAGTGCAAGAAAAAAACTTCTCAACAAAACTATTAATTGCTTTTTCCCTATAATGGGACCAAATTTGGAAATTATAAAAATCAGTCTGTTGTTGTGTGACGTGTTAGTGCGATATCATCATCTAATTAAAATGTGTACTCTTTTGCAGTCTTTTAGAGTCTTCCATTACAAGTAAAATTGCTGTATGTTGTATAATATTTATATAAACTAACGATTATGTTAAAAAAATTTCTAACATCTCGTTAGAAATTTTTAGATACTTAACTATTAGATTATTTTCTTCGTTTCTAACGTTATTATATATTCAAAAGAACTTTTAATTTATATAATTCAGTCTTCTTTCACAACGGCATAAATGCAATAGAAATAAGATTATTTCCACATCAATCGCTATAAATGCTTGTAGAATTTATATAAAAATTCATCCTATTATTGCATATATAAGATAGTACGGAAACGCGATGATCTCAATCTTGATATTTTTCTACTCTGAAGAATCTTATGGCAGTGTGTTAAGTTCGTATAAAACTTAATTGCTATTAAACTCGTACAAAAATATTGTTACTCTAAGTGAATGTATCTCATAAAATAAATGTCTGAGTTACATTAGCTTTTCAGGCTTTGTCTTATCGATTCAATGATGCGTCGTTTGATACGTCATTCGATACGTCGTTTGAGTCGCAGTATACTCTCAGTGCATGCGGCACATTGTTAACATTGTCACTAACAGTGCACACAGAGTTAACTTCCGTTAATTCTATGATGTCATAGGTCGCGTTCTTCTTACATATATATGGATACAGTATAAAGATGTAGTAAGTTATCGTACTGAGTATGATGACGCCTAGAATTAGTGCGATGATTCCCCAGGCTGGCACGATCATTTTCCGACCTGGAAGCGGTTGCGACTCGTTTTTGGACGATGCCGGTTCCGCCAATTTCTGACTCGTCTTGTAGTTCTCGGCATCCTCCGTCTGATAACTCTGTTTGGAGCCGTGCGAGTGTACTCCGCTTTCAGCTTCAGGGAGTATCGCTGTAAACAGTTGTAGCGTTAAATATCAGAGTGATAAGGCGGCAGAGATAACGCGGCATCCAACAAATACTGATAACGCGGTCGCGATAAGGAGCGGAGCGGAGCTCCAAACTTTCGAGAAAACTGTGTGGCATTTAACACTTACCGATGATAGCGATAACGGCTAAGAGATATATCGCCCTCATAATCTCTGGATAATCAGCCTTGCAGCTGACTTGTGTCAAAAAATGCAGGGCGCAGATAAAGCGTCACTCGTCACCTTATTGATGGCGCGAACGACGCTGTTGCGGGTGTTCGGCGTGGTCTATGAAAAGGAGAAAGTCGTTTCTTGCCCATGTGCACCTAAGAAGAGAGAAATCTCCCTGCTGTGACGTACTGTATAGGGGAATTCACTCATAGCGATCGAGCGATGCTACAACGTGGGACCGCGGTATTCGCAGACGTTGCTTTTTTCTCGTACATAAGCGTAGTAATTAATAAAATAACTAATTTTGTAGTATTTTATAATAATTGTTTCAGATGAAAAAACCGATCGAATTCAGCAGTCTCGTCGACCAATGAAGTCACCAAGGCGACTTGACGGACGGTGCTTGACTTGACACGCGCGGTAGAGAAACAGCTGATCCGGTAAACATGGCAGCGGTTGGAAGCCGCGTCTCGGCTGTCTGCGGCATTCTGCCTAGCAGCATAAATTTACTGGGACACGGCGTGAGTGACTGCTTAAGCGATATATTTTTTATGATCTATGACTTCATATTAATATAAATTTATTAGAATATGAGCGACTGTTCAAGCTGTAGGCTGTTGTATTTAGTTCAATGTTAGATCATTGTTAGATCATTGAAATAAACTGTGTGTTTTTAATTATATCATACTTTCTCTGTGCAGCTACAACAGATACGAAACTTCGTCGGCTGCAGAGTGTTACGCGACCAGAAGCGTAGAAGATGGGCGAAGCAGTACGCCGAGGAACGATTGCGATTGGTTGCCTTGAAGCGCAATGACATTTTGCCAATTGAGATCAAGGTAAGTGACGGTTCCACTTGTAAAAACACAGATCTTGTTCTAATCAAGGAATACAAAATTGATTAAGACACAGAGTTTTTCTTGCATCACATGCACCGATGTATTTTTATGTACAATACATTTATATAATTCTCAACTACTTGGAACAGCATTGTGCATGTTATCTAGTGTAATATTCTGAATAATTCAAACCATATAATAATTCTTTTAGGAGCTCGTTGGCAAGCAAATAGATGAAACAATTCCCAGACAGACTGCATTGAGACAACTGACACCGAGATGCGTAGTGACGTCTCGAGGCCGAGGTACAGTGTTACGGTGGAGACTGTCACGATTTATCTTTCGTCATTTAGTCGATTATAATAAAATGGCTGGCGTGCAACGTGCCATTTGGTAGAACGATGCCCCTTGAACTGTATATATTATGTATTTGCGTATAAATGAATACTAATGAACGAGTGAATACTAAAATGATACACGAAAGTGGAAGTTAATAAATGAATATTAATGAAGGCTAAATAATATATGAGAGTGGAAGTAAATAAATCACCGTTACCATGTTTCCCTACTTAATTTTATTTTAAGATGTTTTCTATCATATTATGACATCAGAAATGAGAAGTAAGATGTGAATTTTTTTCCATATGCAATGTACCTCGAAATTAATTTTTTTTTGCGCCATTGTGTTCCCATTTCCTGCACATTTGTGTAGATTGATAAGGTTGATTTTTTCGATGGATTACTACATAGAACCGAAATCTTGATTTATTATCTCGTTTTATAATATCAGAAATATAAGAATAAATTTTGCATTTTTTAGTATGAAATACAAAAAAAAGATCTCTGTATTTTTCCAATCAATGTCGAATGCGAATAACGTCGTACGAAATTAATTTATTTTTATGTATATGGAAAAAAAAGCTTTACACGATTTCTTGTTTCTGTGATGATAATTTAATAGCTGGAGCGTGAGAGAGAGAATATAAAGGTTTTAAGAAAAAGCTTAATTTTGTGTTTATATACAATTACGCAGAATGAGTCATAAGTATACCTTAAAATTTTTAAGTGAGCGTGTTGGATAAAAAAAAACGAATGTTCTTATGAATTTGACATTCCTATGAATGAAACATTAGGTTGCAAATGCTTCTTTGTCGAAATAATGGACACAAATAGATTTGAAATAATGAGAAGACCTACTAGGCTAAATTTGTAGGAGAGATCATCAGAAGATCATCATCTATGAAACATGAGTTAACAACAAAGTATGTGCAGAATGCTTGTCAAATGATTTGTGGAAATCTAGTTTACAAACAAATGCACTCATCATATGTACGTCATGCTGAAGTATGTGAGAAATGACAGAGAAAATGACACTGAGCATTTCTTGTAAACAAAAAAAATATTTACCTGAAACTTTTAAATAAAATTATTATTTAATGTTATTTGTGTCTATTTTTATTTCGATGACGAAGCATTTGCGATATAATATTCATAAAAGAACATTCATTCTTCCTTCTTATCCAGAAACGTTCACGAAATTTTAAAACACACGACTCACTCTGTATATAAATCTGACATAGAACTTATGTTTTTATTTTCAAGAATAACGTATATGTACATATATCTTAAAGAACAATTAAAGAAATTCCGGATAATTAATCAGCCGACAAATTAATTGACTAAAGAAAATTTACTAATAAAAACGCACTAATAGCCAAGTGCAGATTAGATCACGTAAAAAGTTATATTAACTGTCGATCGCAGCCTGCACGAAAATCTACGTTTATCTGAACCAAAAGTATCATAAACTTGTACTTTTCTGTTCGGTGAATGATGCGTCTCATTTATTCGGCTTTATGTCGAGCATACGTATGTTTTTTTGAAGAAATCGATTCACGGACGTACACTATGTGTAAACAGTTCTCGCTGTTTTCTTTCGTTCACTCATATCTCATTCATTAGTGTATATTCTTCATAACTGTTTGTGAAAACAAGCCGCATACCTGAATATTTTATTACACGCCTCTACACGCCTTTCGCACGACCGCTTATCTCATCTTTCATCGTAAAGCGCAAATACAACTAATACAACGCAAATACATGCTGATCAAAAAGATTATAAACTGTTTAGGCAAATCTAAACTAGCGATCGTAAACACGAAGTACATTGACACGAACAGTTCGAACGATCTTAAAAGCCATTAATTAAACTATCACGTTGAAATTCACGTTGAATAAATAAATAAATTTGCTTTCCTTTACAAAACATTCTGAGTAATAAGCTCATTGCGATTATCAAACTCCCAACAGAGAATATTTTATTTTATTGTTATAGAATAGTAAATACTATAAATAGATTTATTTATTCGATTTATATATATTTGATCATTCAGTTTCATGGATTATTTTAAAAAAATTTAAGGTTTTTGAAAAATAGAAAAGAGTTTAGAGATAGAAGGGAAAGTTTGGAAAAGTTCCAACACTCAAGTTTCGCTAACAGAATCACTCATTTACGATTCGTTAATTAATTTCGGAATTTAAAGTGCCTGCTGCAGCGAAAGTCGATCATGCTGGGACAATTGATCCCGCGATATTCGAAAGAGCTCAAGACAAATGGTCATAATTTACGTAAAAAAGAAAAGCAAACAATGCAATCAATATGCGACGGGTGTCGTACACGTGCATTCTATTCTCCGCAAAACTCCGCGTAAGTGGTGTAGCCGACTATCTGATCGGACATGCGTCGCGCAGCTCCGCGTGTAATCTTGATTCAAGCCGGTCTTTGCTCGCTAGTGCACGTTGAAGACACTCAAGTGGCGGATTCAGACGCGACTATCGTCGAAACTCACCTGTTTCCTATCCACCGCCTGCATTCTTCTCCGGATGGTATTCGTAACAACGAGAATCACGAAAAACGAGATTTCATGTACGTACATTACTATTCTCGATTCCTAAAGTTCGTTCGTGCGAAAGTTCGTTATCCGGAGAGAGCTTCGAATAAAAAATAAAAAAATAAAGATTAAAGAGATGTCGTAAAACTATTTCTCCGTTTTACTTTATTTATACTTCAAATATACATAATATTTTCCGAAATATTTTAAGCAATCGAAAATAGAATTAAAAGGATAGTTTTCAAGCATTTTGTTAGTGTTGCAATTTTGAAGAATTTGTTTGAAGTGAATTTGAAATAGTTAAATGTATATTTTATGTATATTATTATTATTTTTTTTTTTCTAACATTTTTGACATCTTCTAACATTTTTTTCTAACATTATCAACATCTTTTGCGACGCTTTGATAATATCAAATTTGATGAATTTTCTTAATTTTATCTCTTCTTAATCTTAAATGTACGCAAAAAAGTATTACATTAAATAATCCCTTAAATATGTACTATAATTCTATTTACGCGACATGTGCACGGAAAGAACAAGTTTGCTAAAATGTCTAAAAATTTAGCTAGATTAGATACAAATGTGAAAATAAATAATAAATATTTTGTTGGGTCATCAAATAATTAAATAATAATTATGTGGGACGCTCAAGCTGATTGCTAAAATATCAAAATTTTTGGCAGCATTACTCATTATACTTGAGCGTCCTACATAATTATTTTGCTTAGAATCGATTACTTAACCTTCAGACGGCCAGCATTCAAAATACTTAAATACAATGACTTTGGGGATTATTTCCCTGTAAAAGTTTTTTAATAGACCGTATATATGGGTCGATCAAAAGGGTATCCCAAAAGGTACCATGCCGGCCGTCTGGAGATTAAAATCGTTCCTTCCGTATATATTATAATTTTTATTTTCTACAAAATATGTGTATTACAATTTTTATTTTTATACAAATGTAGATTATAAATTTATTTTTGATTTATTTTTGAGCACAGATGACATCAGTTTAGCGAAATACAGTTTATATGACAATGTTTATATGTTTATATGACAAACAGATAAATAATTTCGAAAATCGAATTATTAATTATCATTATAAGTAATTTGATAATTATATAAATATATAAATATATTGATATAATATTTGATAATTAAGATAATTAAGATAAGCTTAATATTTCAAAATTTGTATGTTAATAAATCTGTAAAATACACATCAAGCAGTTTGATAGGAATTGCGTCGTGAAAACGACAATCATTTGTGATATCGAACTGAGATTAATAATAAACGATTGATAAGAATCAACTTGAATTGAGGCCGGTTGACATGTAATTTCAATGAAAAAAACATGAGTTATGTAAACCATATTTGAACAACATCCGATATCTATGACACGTTTTGCACAAGAACAATTTCTACATACATTACTGATTTCTACATACATTACTGACGAACATAACACAAAAGCATAAAATATTTGTTATTTTTACATTTTACATTTACATTATATATCTCTTTCTTCTCTCTTTCTCTCTCTCTCTCTCTCTCTCTCTCTTTCTCTTTCAATTTTTTAAAAGAAAGAGATATAGAAAATCTACATTGTCATGTCTACTTTGGTGAGTATATCCATTAAATAGTCTTTTAAGTAATCATTTCTTGAGAAATGATGATCAATTAAAAACACATTAATTCTCAATTAAAGCCTCAATTAAATTCTCGGTTAAAAACATATCATCTAATTCTCAAATAACAAACATAAATAATAAATATAAAAACATAAATGTTCTAACAAATTAATTTTAAATTTTAGAAGATTTTACATAATTTTTTATTTCTATATTTCTATATTTCTATTTTTATATTATATTTTCATTTTTTCATTATATTTTCCTACATATAAAAATATAATATTTTTCTAAATTTCCGTAGAAAACTGCCGCAATAAAAAATAACCGCATGAATTTATGGATTACCCTCGCATTCTCCCTTTCAATTTGTGACGCGTGTTGTTTTACGATTTCTTGCGGTTTTATAACAGAAGTTTATAGGGCGACATAGGATCCCACTCGGAAATTGCACGCGATAGCCACTTAATAATGTTTGACAAGAGTCATTCGAATAAATGAACGTGAAATGACGTTGTACTTGACGTGCGAATCGACTGTCTGCGTCAACATATCGGGTTTACGCTGGACCAACCCTTTCAAGTGGCGGGACGGCATATTCGTAACCGATGATATGACACGACGATAAATTAATTGTTCGAGGTATCACGTTCGCCTTAAGCGAACATATCGACACTTTTTTTTAATGTGCGCATAAAAGTACTTATATTGATGTTTGGCATCAGAATTCAAAAAAATTGGCAACTTTTGAATTTTGTTAGATCTTTGAAATTATTTATGATAATATCGTAATATTTTCCTTATTACGATTTTCCATGATTCGTGCACAAATTTAATTGCTCCTAATTACAAGTCTCATCTTGTTAATTTCTATTTTGCAACGTAAAAAGTGTGCTAAAAACGAGACAAAACAAGCAATTACATTCCGTAATATTTAAATTAATCCACTATAATGTGCGTGTTGCAAGGAAATTACATCACTCTGTTTCCTAATGCTATTTGTGCGTGTATGATGAAAGCCCTTTAGGCGCTTAAGTTTAATCAATCTCAAATAACATTGCAAATTGATGTTTAACAGTTAGCGTTAATAAGCTCGTGCAAACTCGATAATGAAATTATGGTCGGTACTCGATTTTTGTATTTAAGATCGTAGGTACAGTCTTAAAATGTCATAAGTCAATCACTGCCGTATTAGCATCTTAAGACGGTTAAATAAAAATGAACTTAAAATGAGAATGAATTATGAATACCGGTCTATGTCTCTTTCTCAAAAAATATTAATTTTTAATACGTTTTTTTTTGTTATCACAAAATAATCAATTTAATCGTATCAGGATTTCTACGATGAAATGGACGGTTCACTAAAGGTCAGCTCGGAAGCTTACAACATGATGTTGAAAACGAAGCGGATACTTAGCATGAGTTCTAAAAAAAATGGTACGACTTGCCAAAAGATCCTGCCATTCCTGATGCTTCAGAAGAAGGACAAGATAAAGGGAATGGAAACTCAATCTTCGGAATCTCGCCTACCGGCTCCGCCAAAAGCTCGTCCGTTTCTGTACAGCAGTTTTCTCAGGGAGCAAACTCTGTCTGTGAACAACAATGTAAGTGTCGTAAAAGAAGACGTAACTGCTTGTCTTATATTGTAAAAGTTTTATTCTTTGACACGTCAAAGAAAAAATGTTATAGAAAATGCAAAAGAAAGTTAAAAAAAGTGGATTTCTCATATATATAAGAGAAATCTCTAAAAGAATCTGAAATATATATAATTAAAACATATTTTAATTTTATATATATATATATTTAATAATATATATATATATATATATCTCAGATTCTCTCCTCTTTCAGAGATTTGTCTTATTTGAAAAATCTATTCTAGCTAAGTTTTTGAATATATTATAAAATAAATATATTTTTAAGGATATGTACATGAAAAAACAATTGCTGAAATATCTAAAAACTTAGCTAGATACAGATCTGAAAATAATTTTGTTTGGACCATCAAAATAATTATGTAGAAACTTAAGCGACAATGATGGCAATGCTGCAAAAAGTTTTAATATTCAAGAAAGTTTTAACATTCGATTTGAGTATTCTATATAATTATTTTGATGGTCCAAACAAAATTGTTTTCAGATCTGTATTTTAGTATAAAATTTTGTTCTTTCCGTATACATATTTTTAAAAATATATATTTTAAATATATATATATAATTATGTATACATAAAATACGGTTTAATATTTTATTACATATATCTTTAAATAAATCTTTATATACATACGAGGGTTGTTCAAATATATAAACGAGATTTTTGCGCTATGTCAATAAATAGCAGCACGCGACCGCGAGGCACATTGAGGGATATCTAAAATCGTTTGAATAAACATAAACACGTCAATTTGTCAATTTTCGTTCAGTAGTTATTATCATGAGTGAACAACAAGTACTAAGCGTAATTGCGCAACGCATTATCATTAAATTTTTATGCAACGAAGATGTTAAATCTTTGAAATTTTGTGACAATTGCAAAAACAGTTTGATAACGAAACATTATCAAAAGCTCAAATATTCAAATGGCATCAATTTTTTGGTGGTAGCCGTAATGAAGTGCAAAAACCCATTCTCGTCGTTCACATATCCAGCCGAACAAGAATTCGTGCGCAATTAGCTTCATACCTCAACCCGCTATTTTTTACGATTGATATCTGCTATTTTTTTAATAGCATTCAAAAACTGCCAGTTCGCTAACGAAAGTATATAGACGTTAACAGAGGATATGTAGAAAAATAATCCAGTATTGATTTGTCAAAATATTTGTTTAATAAATTTTTTATAAAAAAGTCTCGTTTATATTTGAACCGCCCTCGTACATCCCTTATTTCTATCTCTATATTTTTATTTTCTTGTAATATTTGCTCTCAATATCTAATATTTTTAAAACTCCCTGTGCAAAGGAAATCCCCCTTGAGTAATAAATTTCTCTCTTTTTAAAGGGCGCCTGGAAAACATTTTTTTATATTGGCATATCGATATATTCGTATTATGCGATAAAAGTAAAATAATATCGAGTAAAAATCCTCCTGTGCAGGATCCAGAGAGCTTCCACTGTGCGATAGGGCCGATTTTAGCGATGGCTCAATTGTTCGGGATTCTACCAGTCTCAGGAATACGCAGATCGAGTCCGTTACAGTTGAAGTTCATGAGATTTTCGCTTCGTACTGCCTACTCCGTTCTCATAATTATTACAGTGTTATTTATGGCGATATTGTCGGTTATTCACATGATAAGAACGCTGAACTCTACAACTTTCGAAGTGCAAGGTAAAAAATACGCTTTGTGTCGCATCTATCCAAAGAATAATATACGTAACTTTATCACATAGAGAAGCGAAAATAATGATGTGCAGGAAGATCAACTCGTGAAGTTAATCGAAATTCTCATTGTCAGATTCTCTTTCCAGAAATAATAAAATCAAGAGAAAAGAAAATTAAAAGAATTTCATAAATTATCTTTCACTTAGTATTTATCCTTTAAATTTGACTAAACTTTGGAAATAAATGTAAACGCAAGATCGGTTATTTTTAACGGTACATTAACCGCACATTATTTTCGCATCTTTTTTCAAAACCGTCGGTCTGACATGTTCTTAAATGTGCGACTGCATTTTAGGAGGAATAGCGGCTGCTACGGCAGGCGCGATATTTTACGGGAACTGCGTGATTGGCCTGATAATATTTTTCTGGCTGTCGCCGCGCTGGGTAACTCTCCAACGCGATTGGAGGTCCATGGAGCAGTTCATAGACAGGTAGATATCAGCGTGTTGTTTAAGGAAGGCTGCGGGAAATCATCGCTGATCGATGACCGCACGTTTCAGATCTGCATGCATATAGAATCGCATAGGCTCGACAATTCTCGAGAGATTGCGATCGTACGTGTGTTTTCACGCGATGACAGCAGATGCAATAACATGAACAATAACAATGCGTCATATTCAAATCCGTTCGATGCTGTTGTGATGAACTTAATTGCGATCAGAAAATAATAGCATTATAATTTTGCGCTCTTTCTTTCTCTTCTCTCTTTCTTTTTGAAAATATATCTACTATATAATCATCTATCATGTAAAATACATGTTACGTATATTTATATAATTTGGAATTGAGTCCAATTTTCGCTAGATGATACGGCACGGTGATCGCGTGTCTGTAGTATCTATCAAAAGATATCATCGCTTGAAATCCGCCTCTCACGGCGTGAATTTAAACTCTTCGCCGAAGCCACCGTCTTTCAGAATCGATTGTTTCTTCTTGGAAAATCCCCATGAGCAATATTTCTCTTTAAAGTCGATTAATTTTGCACTGCGTCACAAGTTCTGTCATACATTTATCAGAATCTTTCGGTTTTGCAGTAATAAGATGGAACGACCGAAGCTCCGTTGGAAATTCTACACAATAACCGCTTCCATTCTGCTTGTAGCCCTTGTCGAACATATTTTGAGTATAGCGGTGAACAGCCAAAATTACGACTGGAGCAGCAAATCGGAGAATGCGACGTTTCAGAATTTTCTGCAAATATACGTGCAATCTTCTCACGCATTTATCTTGCAGATACGTAAGCAACAATTTCTTAGCCACTAAAAACATCCCTCGCAGACAAATTGAATAATGTTTGAATAAAATTTCACAGTAATAAATAAATGAATTGATCTAATTAAATAAATTGATTAATCCTCGCGTAAAAAGTATCGAATTGTTTTATTATAATAATAGAAAACCTTATAATTACTGTTTTATATACAGAAAGAACAATTTTGTTGAGAAATCTTGCTGGATACAGATCTGAAAATAATTTTGTTAGATCATCAAAATAATTTTGTTGGAACCTTAAAAATAAATAATGAACGTAAAATTCAGCAATTAGTTTGAGCGTTCTATAATATAATTATTTTAATGGTTCAACAAAATTATTTTTCTGATCTGTATCCAGCTAAAATTTTAGATCTTTCAGCAAAACCGTTCTTTCCGTGTACACGCATGCAGACTTGCAATTTTCTAATTTCTTCAATTACTTTCTTTTATTGGCAATCCAGTTTTGCAGGCTATTCCTACAAAATAATCAAATTTACATTCCTTTCTCCAAAACTTGTTTGTTTGATCGTTGTAATTTTTTTTCTTCTAGAGTTGTTGGAAAACTAGATTCAAGAACTTTTTTTATTTTCAGTGAATTACAACTTCGCGATCGGTATTTTCATTTTTATCGTCAGCAAACTGGCGACTTTCACGTGGAATTTCACTGACGTATTCATCATGTTGGTAATAAGACTTCGCAAATAATTCGACATCTCTTTTTCTCTGCTCAGAATCAAACGTTTTCAATCTTATTAACTAATTCGATCTTCTGGTCGGAATTTTCAGGTAGCTACTGGTTTGGCCGAAAGATATAAAATATTAAACAAGCAAATGGTAAGAATATCGAAACATCGAACAAGAATAGACTGGTGTGAATTTCGCGAGGATTACGCTAATCTTAGTTGCATGGTAAAAAAGGTGGACAACAATATCGCACCCATAATTCTCCTGTCGTTTGCAAACAATCTTTACTTTATCTGTTTACAGCTACTCAACGGATTGTCGTAAGTAGCACGTGATTATAAGAAAAAGAAACGATTCTACAGTCAATTATGAATCAGCAATTTGTCAATACATTAAACGCATTTGCAATAAACACATTTTTATCTTGCAAGAATTATGTTCGCTATTTATTCGGATGGAAAAAAAGTTCGCGACAACGAAAAAGATTCTTTGTGGAAATAAATGTATTTTCTATTCTATGTTCTATTTGCGCTGCAATAGTGATACACTGAAAGAACGATTCTGTGGTAGTATTTAAAAATTTAGATTTGAAAATAATTTTGGACTATCAAAATAATTATGTAGAAAAGCATAATGCAAGACTGCCAAAAATTTTGACATTCTAGCAACCAGCTTGAACTTAATTATTTTGATAGTTTAACAAAATTATTTTAAATCTGTATCTAGGTAAATTTTTAGATACAGCAAAACCGTTCTTTCTGTGCTGTCTTTTATTCAACAATAAATAAATCGTGTAAAGTTATATGACATATGTTAATATGATGCAAATTTTGATTTGTGATTTCGATTCTCATTTTATTGGATCTTTAGAAAAGTGAAAGACGGCATAATCAGCGATATATATTTCTTCGGGGGCTTCGGTTTTCTAATCGGCAGAACGGTGATTGTCACCTTGCTTGCGGCTAGAATTCCCGAACAAAGCAAAGTAATATTGCCGCTGTTATATACTTGTTCAACATCCACTTACAACGTAGAGGTAAATCGTTCAATCTTCATTGACGTAAGAAAAATAATAAAAATAAATAGTAAATGTCACGATCCCTTGAAATTATCAACGTGTTGCGTAAATTATTTAATTTGTTTAATACTTTAATAATTTAATTATTTTATTTTACTTTAATAATTTAATTTCACTTTAATACTTTAATAATTAACAATAATTTTTTATATACATATATATAATCTATACAGTCGTTTTACAGACAGAAAGGCTGATATATCTACTCACTACTGATGAAATCACGCTTACAGGAATGCGTTTCTTTTCTATTACGCGAAACTTCATGTTAGCGGTAAGAATAAATCAAGGTTTAACAGACAATTTTTGATGTTTCGGTACGATAGTTTTCATAAAAACGTTTCGGTACGATAGTTTTCATAAAAACGTTTCGGTACGATAGTTTTCATAAAAAAAATTTTATGATTGCGATATATTGCTTCGTAATATCAAGATAACGCATAAAAATACAGATATTAAGAGTATAAATAAAGTATGTTTCATATATTATACTTGATTTAGCTGTATGTGTTAATGGCAGAAGCAAGAGAAATTTAATTAATATTTTTTATACTGTTGCGTTTTATGATTTTTAATAACTTTGATGATCATTTACTTTAAATTTTCATGATTAATATTTATAAAGATCATTTATTTTAAACGTATAGGTGGCTGGTGCAATTGTAACGTACGAAGTCGTGCTGTTGCAATTTAATGTCTCGATGAACAAGTAAATACGCAACAGTCTAACATCGTTGAAAGGCAAAGTGTTATAAACTAGGTTGTAAGATAATATAAGGAATATTGAAATTAAAAAACTATCTAACTATACATTAAAAAACTATCTAACTATACATTATCATCTCGTTGCAATTTCTACTAAATGCTGCTACATATATTTCTGCTATTATATTGTACATTATTTTTCAGAAAATGTATGTATTGTATAAATATATTTTGTAAATGTATATATGTAAGGACAATAATGCAAGGAATCTTTATTGTAACAAAAATATGGTTTGTCGCAAAAAATGTTGCTTCGGCTACGTATCATTTCGATATCTTTCTCAGTACATATTTGCAATACGAAGTCAAGATATTTTCGATAATTTCATAAACTTTCATAACTGTATAAATGTATTATTCGTCATTTTTACATTTGCATTCATACATAGCTAAGTTAAGAATTCAGTGTGTTTTAGATTTTAATAAAATCTTTCTCCTGATACTATGTACATATTTCTACGTAAATGTAATTTTGTTTGAAATAATATATACTTTGTACAAGATTGTTAAATATTATATTTAAATAACATTTTTTAGTTCATCGTTCACAGACAATGTTTACAAAATTATTGCAATATAGTTTATAAACAGATAAAAATACATTTATATGTATGTGCCTTTGTTCCATTCCTGCAAATGACGATGTGTTTTCCGCATAATATACAAGTGCGGTATATATATATATATATAAAATCTTGTAACAATATTAAATTCAACGCTGATCGAACGTCCTTTTTATTTTTCTTCAGAGTGTATATCGGATTAAATTTGGAACTAGAACAAAAAATAAATCAAGAAATAAAATTATACAAAAATAATAAACAAAAAATATATTGCAAAAGACAGAAACAATCAAACAGACAAACAGAGGGAAAGAGGGATGACAGACAAATAGGCAGACAAACAGAGAGAGAGAGAGAGAGAGAAACAGATTATGGGGAAAATAAACATAATAAAATAAAAATATTACATTTAATAAATGTCACATTTAAAAACCTTTATTTGTCATAGCATAATTCGCATACTTATCTTAAGTAAAATTGCAGAAAAATTATCACAAGTAATGTGAAAATAGAAGACTGGAATCCAGCGAAAATTTTATTGTACCTATATAAAATATCACAAAATATAATATAAAAGCTAATGAAAGAGAAAGATCTAAAATATTTTATAAAAATAAGGAAATTAGAGAGGGAAAAAATTAAAAAATTGCTATAATAAAATGCAACGATGTATGTTATACAGTTTGGAATTTATTTGATTTATTTATTATAATAGCATTGTGCGATTTTTAGCCAATATAATGATATAATATAGATGTGTGTGTGTGTGTGTGTGTAATATAGTGATGGATGATAGATGTAGGTGGTGTAAATGAAACAGCTCAGTAAATTTTAAGATAAATAGATATGTCACAGCAGAGCTTCCAAACAATAGAAATTTTTTATATTGGGCTTTTATAAAATTTAGCGAGGCATAAAATTTAACGAAAATCAAATCCAATTGTTCGTGAAACAAGCAAGTAGCAAAATGACTAATTTCGTTGAATTGGCTGTTAAGAGTGCTAGAATAAATCAGTAAAATTTGTGAAGTATAAAACGCGATACAGAGTTGTATTTACATGATAAAATTCTCTATTGCACGGCATTTTTCGTGTGATTGCGGATGCAGAAGCAGATATAAGTGGTTGAAATCCTTTCGAAAAAAAAAAATCTTTTCGAAAGCTCTCTACCTCACCTCACAAACGTTCGTTATATTCGACTGGTCCACTTGCTGGACGGAATTGAACTGTACCAGAACCAGTTCATAAGTCACGATGGTACCAGCAACCTAAATCATTCACAATCAGACAAGTGTGTTATTAATCATAACTATTATTTAAAATTAATCTAAATCGTCTTAATGACAAATGATAGCTTTTGTTTAATTAAATTAAATATAAAAGTATTATAGCAAATAAATATATTTTCTAAATTCTTTTCAGAAGACGTGTTAAATGTATTAGAGACGAAGTATAAGTGTGCAAAAATAGTTGAGGAAATACAAATAACACAGCCACACAAAAAAAAATTGACTTCCAGGCCCAGAGGTCAGACCATGTTTTTTATATGTTTTTTGGGTCGCTGAATAAGAATCTGAAGTCCATTTAACCCTATCACCTCACCATTTTTCATAACCTCAAAAAACT
>JANQDE010000052.1:769566-881406 GCA_037157785.1 Cephalotes varians
CCAAAAAACATATAAAAAACATGGTCTGACCTCTGGGCCTGGAAGTCAATTTTTTTTTGTGTGGCTGTGTAATTAACGGTACTTTGCAGCGCGATAAGTTTGCTTTTAGTCAAATAATTAAACTATATTTAGCTCGTTTGAATTGTCGTACTTACGGTTAACACGAGACCCCTCGTCACGGAGAAAAATTTCATTCCTGTCAAGCTTATATTATCCGTCGTTACTTGCGTCAAGAACCTTGAGACCTGCGCAACGTTATGTGCAAGCTTACGTGCGAACTTACGTGCGAACTTACGTGTAAGTGGAAGAGCGATCGAGAAAATTAATATAATAATCTTATATATAAATAGCATTTTTTTTTCCCCATACCCGACATCGTATAATCTTTCAAACCGTCGCATGTTTCTTGATCACAAGAGAAGAAATTTTTTTTTTTATAATAAAAAGTTTCTAATTTATTAATAACGCATCAAAAAAAGTTGTTGAAAGACGTTAAGTTACTTAGCTTGGAGCTTTCTCTCTCAGATTATCCCGTGTCAGTTATGAAAATTAATCGATCCAGATTATATGTATAATAATATCTCTCTCTCGAGACTTTCTACGAACCTCGTTACTGTAACTAGAACCAGAGACGCTGTACAAAATCGGTGCTGGCAGACGCGACTCGTCGTGAACGGAAGCCGCGTACAAGGATACCGCCATCGTCCTCGCCAACAGAAAGCCGAAGGAAAAGCAAAAGTAGATCTTCCGCACGATACCGCGTATTGGGCTGTTCGAAAAATTCGTACACAACTTTACTCTAGAAACTCTCATGACATAACGGTTTTGCTAAAGTATCTTTTGATATAAAACTTTATAAAACCGTCTTGCATTCGAGCTAATATTGGCACAAAATTAATAATGTCGTGAATATTGTAATTAAATGTACATCTGTCGACAAATTTTTAAATATATTTTTATAAACGCAAATAAAAATTTTTATAGTGTCTAAGGAAATGTACATTAAAAAAAAAAAATTGTTATGTAATATTAAAGTTAGACATAAGGTATACTTGAAGGAAAACAGCAATTGGATACAGATGAAGTACAAGTCTATAGCGAAGGACAGAAGCACGATGCTCGAGATGTGAGAGTCCACTCTGCGCGTAAGAGTTGCCAAGTGATTATAGTCACTCCTCGCTTCGGCCCACCACCACTCCGGCATCGCCTTAACAACGACATGACAGTGACGAGTTGTTAGAAAAGCAAAGATTTTCACGTCGTCATCAATGATTTTTTTTTTTTCTTGATTTATACATTACGTTGCAAAAATTGGATTAACAACTAAAATATATGACAGTTTAAATGGAGAACATAAATACATGCATGGATGGATAGAGAAGGGAAGATGAATAGGAAGATGAATAAAGATTTTCAGAGAAGACAAATATTTTATAATAAGATTGCATTATACCTTTCCCCGTATCGAAAAGAGGCGACTGTTCAGCTGCCTGAACTGATCCGCTAAAGCTATGCTGATAAGAATAAGAAACAAATCGACGAAGTTCCACGAGAACGTGCTGAGAATATTTATAGTTTCAACCATGATCCCCTTCCAAAGACTGTAAGACATTTTTGTGAAGATCTGTACACGAAAAGAACGGTTTTGCTAAAATATCTAAAAATTTAAATAGATATAGATCTGAAAAGTAATTTTATTGAAATATCAAAATAATTATGTAGAACGTTCACTGGTTGGAAAAATATAAAAATTTTTTGCACTGCTCATCGTGCTTGAGTTTCCTATAATTATTTTGATGATTCAACAAAATTATTTTCAGATCTCTATCTAGAAAGCTAAATATTTAGAAAAGATAATAAATAACATAACGAAATATAGACCGACATGTGAAAACACAATTAATTTAAGATGAACTTTATTCGGTTACCTCTTCGTATTAATATTTCTTGTGTGATTTTATATATATATTTTTTTTATATAATCAAGAAATTACATCAGAAATATGAACACGAGGATCTAGCTATGAGCGAAAGGCTTTTTAATTAGTTGTATTTAGAATAAAATTATTCAGAATAAAATTTTTAGATATTTCAGCAAAATCGTTCTTTCCACATTTAAAATTACTAATCAATAAATGATATTACACGTCAATTTAGCGATAACTGAAAGCACATGCATCTTTCATCTAGCTTTCAAGAATTTTTTTATTTTAGAGAAAAAGAGAAACGATGCTTTTAACGTTTGAAACTAGATTGGACTCTAAAGTGCGGTAAAATTATAAATCAAGCATATCTCTCCGGTGTATTACCTGAGGGAATTGCGATGTGAAATAAGTACCGATTACGTCCATATTGCCACGATATTCTGCACATTCTATTGCACTGATGTACGCAGAAAGCACAGCGGCACTGTGTTCCACTATATGAAAATATTGAATATAAATTCACATCATGCACACTTTTAATATGTACGTCAACGCACAACTTTGAGCGTTTAAGCAGAAGTAATTAATGTAACCAGGTAAAAATAAACGTAATTCGACGTTTTAATTATCAACGAGATAAATTAGGTCACGTTAATGTGATTTTATCTCCAAGACAAAGAAGTCAGCTCAACTAAAATTCCGTTGAGTTAAAAATAAAAGAAATAAAATGCGTTGGTGCCTGCGTAATCCTTATCTTGTCCATTACGATGTTCAGCACTCACCTAGCGCGAGCAACATGACGACAGTGGTTACGATTTTGAAACGAGTTGCGAGAGTGGTCTTCGAATTTCGCCGATGTCTCGAGGTGAATTCGCGTTCCAATTTCTCCCAAGTTAACGCCAGGCAAGGCCACTGCATCGCTAGCCGTACGAACATGACGGCGGTCACCATAGCCGTGGTGTAGAAAACGAAAGTCGCTGGTATATTTAAGATAAGATATCGCTTAGAAACAGCGCGCTGCGTTCCTAGATCCAACGTTACGAGATATTGACTTACTCATTTTCGTAGAACTTATCCCCGAGGTGAACAAACGCAGGACGTTGGTGACCGACACGAAGGACACTCCCACGAAAACGATCGCCGTGTACAAGATTTTCGGGTTGCGCCATGTAAATCTGCGGGATATTCGTGAGGACCGTGAGAATTCCGATCGGAGAGAATGTTAAAAAAAAAATCGAAGGAAGTTAAGTTCGTACACGGAAAAAACGATTTTGCTGCACTGTTAAATCTTAAAGGAACAAATTTAAATCTTCCTTATTCCTTAAGTTAAATAATTTTTTTATTTTTAACTTCTATGTGTATCAAAATGTATTATTTTAATATGTGATTAAAAAAACAACCACGTCTAATCAACCTATTTCTGTGATTGAAATGCTTCCAAGTACATATTAACGTATGTATTTAATAAATAATGAATTAAATTTGAGTCAAATTTAATAAATTTCTTGAATTAAATTGTTTAACTCTATTATTTTAAAGTAACAACATATTCAGTAGGGGCAGTGATGTGACATATAAAAATAATTAAAAATGACTCAAATTGAAATATGACTCGAATTGTAATATGACATTACAAATTTAATAGTGAAAAATTTAAAATTTTGCTGGATACAGCTTGATATTCTAGTTTGAGCATTCTACATAAATATTTTAAGAGTTTCAACAAATGGATACAAATCAGAAAATTAATATCAAAATTTTTTGCAGCATCGCTCATTATTTTTAAAGTTCCAGCAAAATTATTTCGCTGGTCCTCAAAATTACAACGAAATTATTTTCAAATCTGTATCCAGCAAAATTTTAGATCCCTCAGCAAAGTCGTGCTTTCCGTGTAATAAACGAGACTCGATCGGACAACCGCAATTTGTTTCCATCTACCGAAGATACGAGGCGTCCGGCTTATTGACGCCGCACACTGGAAACATGGAGAAGCATTGGGCCAGCATGATGATCGGTCTCATGGCCGCGTGCAGACTATCGGTGGAAGGATTGAAGGTATCCGACGGGGGCATGACGGGTGTCAGCACTGAAAACCGTCACGCCGACGTGGTAAATTAATT
This sequence comes from Cephalotes varians, assembly GCA_037157785.1. NCBI lineage: Eukaryota > Metazoa > Arthropoda > Insecta > Hymenoptera > Formicidae > Cephalotes > Cephalotes varians. The sequence continues at coordinate 773,612 of JANQDE010000052.1, forward strand.
TACAAATTTCACGCATATTCGGATCGTGGCCGGACTTACTTTCGGGCACCACCATGTCGGTCTTCATAGGGTCGAACCTGCTGTTGCGTAAGTTGCTCTTGGGCGATCTGAAAAGAATTCCTCTTACTCTGTGGACCTATCGCGATTTCCGATTGCCAGATAATCGAATAATCCGCAATTCGATACAGCCGAGTGCATCTTTAAAAATGGGGTGCGTTTGATGTGTAAAAAGGAAGTACTTCCTTTTGCTATTGCGTCGGGAGTGATTTATCGCCGCACTTTCAGCGTGTATTAAAATACTGACGTTTGAGATTTTATTATTCGATTCTTTGGAGCAAAGAAATCGAGACAATTTATATTCGGGATTTTTTTTTTTCAATATTAAAACGTTCCTCGGCAAGTGAAGAACATGAGCCAATTATCATTTAATCAATTAATTCCATCCGTTTACAGAGGATATGAGGATTTTGCTTCCTCTTCCTCGTGGTTTGCTAACTTCGCTTAATACTCATTCGCACCAGATTAATCGAGCACGATATTTTTTCCCGCGAGAGATTTATCACTCGGAAACGCACCTTGCACGAGGCACGCCGCGGCTTACAGTGTGCACAGAACGCGATCGCATGACGGACAGAAGATAGAACTTGTTATTTCTGAACTTTATCATGCGGCGAGGTGGCAGGGCGGAGGGAGCTTTATAAACATCGGAAGTTCAATAAATGTCCACTTCGGACAACCAGTGGAAACTCAGGGGCTGCTGAGGCCTCGTCCTCGACAACGAGAAACTCGCGCCCGTGCACGGAGAGGGAGAAATACGCGCCTCCGAGAGGCAAATCTGACGTCATCGTCAAGATATTGGAAAATAATTAAATTTATAATTCGCCGCATGTCTGATTCTCAATTTTGGAGAATCGAAATGTTCATCGGTGACTATCATGTTATTTTATCGATCAAAAAGAAATAATTTTTGCTTACCTTCCTCTTTGACGATTTCAAAAATAACAAAGAGAATTCAGACAGTCGTTATTTTCAAATTGCTGTTTTTAGTTTTACAACTGTTTTTAGGCACGAGAAAAATTGATTTATAAATTGAACTGTTTTATTTATATTTGTTAATTTCAAAACTTTAAATATGCATGTACTACCGAATCTTTTCAAAATCTCACGTTTCTCTTGAATATATTATAAAAATTAATTATACAATGTTTATTAAGATATTTATGAAACGAAAACAAAATTTATCTTCGACAAATATTTAATTTTATTAAACAGACAAATATTTAATATAATTATGTTGCCCTGCATGCTACGCGAAATAAAATGCAAAATAACTTTTATATATTTTTCATTGAATGATGCGGCGATTCATTGGAAGTATTTTTGTATAATCGGTATGATCGTTTAAATAATTAATTTGACATCGTACTCAACAATCGATCCCAGAGATGATAAAAAATAATCGACAAATTAAAGCGAAGAAACCTCGGTACAAAACTTGTGTTGAACAGCTCGAGACAATTTGCATCGCATGATATTTATTTTTATCTGTTTCGATTAGAATAGCATAAAAGAAGTATAGCATTAGAATATCACTAAAATAATATATACACAATAAAATATAAATATTATAATATTATAATAATATAATAAATCTCTCTACGCAATAACAAAATTATATACAATAATAAAACACAACGATGTTAAAATTAAAAAATAACATTGACGAAAGTAATCATGTAGTGTTCATAACGAGAAAAAGAGTCAGTTCACGATTAATTTCAGTGTGAGTTTCGTGAATAGCGCGACCATTAGCCAAGAATGCTCGGATCATTAAATTGAAATGTTTACACACAGTTGTCTTTGTTGAAGAAAGGGCGTTTATTTGCGAATCATAATTGATAAATCGATTTTTATTATGCAGAGTGCTCGTTAATCAGGTTCCCTCGTTTCTAGAAGTTTCGTTATTGCTACGTTTGCCCTATTTTAAAAAATTAAAAAAGTTGAATTAAAAAAATTAAATCAAATCAAACAGTCTTCAACTAAATGTTAAATGAAAGTATCCAGATAAAATGTCATGCCCAAGCGTCGAGCAACGAATTATAGTTTCTATCTTATTCTACTGGTACAAAATAATTTTTAATGTGACACTTCGAATATTGGCATACTTTCGAAACGCTATTTCTTATAGCAAAAGAAAATACATCGCGAAATCCGATATGTATAATTATGTTACTTACTGAACATTAATGACAGGATGCCGAAACTTTCTAACAGTCCATTGAGGATAAGGCATTTTACTGATATCTCTTTTACTCTCATTCATCTCTGTCATATGTTAAAATTTTCTTAATAATAGACATCGCATGGCCTCGTCGGAGCTTCTCTGCATTCTCCTATAGCCAGGTCAGCACACATTTTTATACAAAATTCTACAAACGTGCTGCTACGCGTAATCTAATTGAGAGTGTATTTGAATCAACAAGACGAACACAAATAAAGATGGAATGTATCGCGAAGAATGATTGAAAGACAAAAGTTTCCTCATATTTCCTACAAAGTGCAAAAGATAGAATTGAGAAGAAGTGACAGAGATCCGTTTTGTGTGCGAAATCGAATTCTCAATCTAAAAGAAAAAAGTAAAAAATATGTTTAAACCTGATCCTCTCATTTCGATGATTCGAAACTACAGATACTGCGTAAAATCGAACTAGCATCCAAAGTTCAGAAAGATAAAAAAAAGTGGATGATTATAAATCCTTTCGGAATTTTGCAAAACAGCGATAGATCATTTGCGACGTTAATTTACAGAATAAAATTTCGTCGATCTCTTTTAATTTACATAGTTTTTTTTTTTACGAAGCGGAATATATGTGCGTGTGTGTGTGTGTAACGTGGAGAGTACTTTAGTGCGCGATAGGATGAGGCGCGAGGCGAAAAACAATGTCGCCTGCCGCGTCCGGACGTGCACTGACAGCCGTGGTGGTGGGAACCCCTATAACTTATGCGCTTATTGTCTCTATCCCTCATGTAATCTTTGCTTGCATAGGCCGGAGAAATAACAGCCTCCAGCGCGCGGTTGTAGCGGTTCTCGCACCTGTGTGCGATTTGACACACCTGACACGCGCCGCCTTCATTGTCGCACGTAACAAAGGGGTACTCAACTTGCCATTTGCGATTTGCATACGTGTAGCAATCCTTCTTCTCAAAATCGAACGCGCAGAGCGCTTCGCTATGCACTTTCAGCTCGTCGTACACATTTTTCGAGGACAAAGAATTTTCCGAGGAAAATTTTAAACGATAATAAATTCGACAGAGAGAGACAGAAGAGAGTCGCATTTACATTCTAATCTCACCTGAATGAAGTAGAAAATTATAAATAAAAATCAGAATATTAAAACTTCGAATACCTATGTGAAACGGATAAGTCGAGCTAATTAGTCACATTAGGCGCGTTGACAACGTGCGCCAGCCTCGAACGTTCAATAAAAACTACGATGGACAATGATAGCCGCTTCGCGGAAAACGTCAACCCTCCGGATTAGACGTAAACATGGAAATGCACATGGAGTATTTGCGCTATTTACTCAACGCCCCTGACGACCTGTTATATGTATACAAATGAGAGTGTGCATCCATCATACCTTTCACTCTCGCCTATCAAGAAATACACCTGTCGGAACTCACGAAACTGATAAGGGCTCGATGCGAATATCGACCGCGGTCTTCAAATCTTTAAACAACTGATATCTAGCAAATCTTGGTCTATCGACAAAATTGTTACGCGTCGTCAGATTAACTGCTTCGAGATTCGGGAATATAATTAAGAAGTTTACACGTTACGGTTGCCGAGAACTGACTGTAAAGACTACGATTTTGTTGGTTCGTCTACGAGTAAACGGACAAACAAAAAAGAAAGAGACATATATTGATATGACGACATTCGTGTAAAAATTAAAGAAATAGCTGGAAATTCAAGCTCGACATGACAGAGTTTTATTTGCGCGAGAAAGATCCTTCGGCGCGATTGAGATTCTAAATATTCTTCTTCTTCTTTTATTTACGTTACTGAAAACTCTGAAGACAGTTAAAATTACAATTTTGTTAATTTATCTACGAGCAATTAAATTAACAAAAAAATAAAACATATATTAATATGACAATACGCGTAAAAAAAATAGTTGGAAATTCAAGCTCAATTAACAAAATTAATAAAAAAGAATGAAATATATTAACATGACGATTCGCGCAAAAATGAGAAAGAAATAACTGGAAATCCAAGCTCGACATGATAAAGCGATTATTTATGCGAAACAGATCCTTCGGTGCGATTGAGATTCTATTCTTTCTTTTCCTTCTTTTTTTGCGTTACGATGTTGACAGTTAAAAAAAAATTACGAGTAAATGAATTAGCGCAAAAGAAATAAGAGAGAAAGAAAAAGAGAGAGATATATATATCAATATGACGATTCGCGTAAAAGTTAAAAAAAAAAAAAACTGGAAATTCAAGCTCGATATGATAATGAGAAATGTATTTGTACGAAACAGATTCCTCGACGCGATTGAGATTCTTTTCCTCTTCTTTTTTCGGAGAGTATTTTATGCGACGACATTTAAAAATGCGGAAACAGCAGCCGCTTATCGGCGATAGTTTGTTGTTACGTTTTGCGGAGGAGCGAATCGAGCTCTCGAGGGCTGAAATGGGTCATATCTCTCCCTCTCTTTCGCGCGCGCGCTTGTAAACGCATACGACGACGCTGTCTTTGTCCCATCCTCTCACGGGCATTTTCCCGGACAACGCGCACGTGGACGGTCTCGTCTTCCTGACAAGCTGTGCAAACGGAATTTTCCCATTGTCCCGCCACACCTGCCACTGTCTCTCCGGTGCGTGGCACAGTATGCGCGCATACTTTCCGCATGCAAGCGCATGCTGCGGTTGTCGTCCCGCAGACCGCGGCCTACTTTAATTTATCCTCCCTTTACATATTGTGCACGTGAGAACTGATAGATTCGCGCTTACCGCGAGACCATCTTGTCGTTTAATAGCCGTTGCATCAGAGGGGGCACCTCGCGATAACGCTGACTGTCGTCACCGTGTTAAAACGTGTCCGTATTGCGCCGTTACCGATACACACATTGGGGAAATAAAAAAAATTATCCAACTTCTGTTTCCTTGCAAAACATCTATCTTGCTTCGCTCCGGAAATGTTTTACCACTACAGAAATATCGTTCTTTACACGATTTTAATTTAGATAAATGTGTTTGGAATTACGTTTATGTTATCGTTCACGATACGCGGTGCCGTCTTCTCTTTCGATTTTACACTTTACATCAGACCTTGTAAAATGAAATTCTTTTTTGTGTAAAAAGAAATTTTGTAAAAAATATTTTTACGGTAATATTCATAAATAGAATAAAATCGTGATAAAATAATTAACTAAGCGATTTGTCGCCAAATCTGATAAGTCGCTTGTACTTTATCAGATCTTATAAAAATTTGTTTTTGCATAAAACAGAATTTCATGGGGAAGTGTTTTACGACACGACAGTAGAATATAAGTAAATAATAATAAATAAGCGTGATAAAATAATTAACTAATCGCCAAATCTAATCGCTTTATCTCATTGTCAGCGAGTACTTGAGAGCTTTATCCTCTTGTCATTTTTATGTAGATTCAAATGGCGACTTGTGAAAGGTACTTTTAATTTTAACTTCAGTTACTATATGAAAGAATTTACGGATTTACGGATTTACTGAACTCTAAAACTTAGATACAGATCTAAAAATAATTTTATTGGACTAATAATAATTTTATCTATTTATCTATTTTATTTATTGAACTAAAAATAATTTTATCGAAATAATTATATATAGCTTGAGTTGTTAGAATGTTAACTCTTTGCAGTATTGCTCATTATGCTTGAGTTTCCTATATAATTACTTTGATAAATTAACAAAATTATTTTCTAACTAAATTTTTAGATCAAAATCGTTATTTTCGTATACAAAAGCCGATTTCAGCCAACGCTAAAGTAACGTAACGTAATCCCGAAAAATATTTCCACGTTACAAGGACAGGGAGATAATCGGGTTGTGACGTAAGAAGTTTGCATGTTTACGAATCAAAATTGTATTGTGTTCCCACAGGTAAAAGTAACGTACATCATTTTATAATCGTGTGTCAATCTTCTTCCTCGCGGAAAATACTACGCTCACGCACAAAGGCCGTGGGGGATACTCGACCGTGATCCGCGATCGATCCCCATTATTTTTTAACAATAATTACAACGGTATCGTAGACCGGTGTGTTATCGGGAGGGGGGGGGGGGGGGGGGGGGGGGGGGGGGGGGGCGCAATTGCGTAGGCGCGATCACGCGTTTTATCGCGCCCCGGATCGTCGACGTGCACGGAAATCATTTGCGTCGAAATATTAATCGCGCACATCGACGGTTATCATTCGGATGGTCTGTTTCAATCCGTTTCTTTTTTCATCGTATAAACATCCGTTTATGACGATTGTTATCTGCGGTTGCGTTATTGACTACGAAAAGCAGGTACGCCGGTGAAAAACACATTATCGATGCTTCGGGATCCCTTTCCCCGTCCGTCGCGCAGTCGATTCTTAAATTACAAGCATACGATTAGATAGCGCAACACGAAGTTGATTAGAGATCATTTATCAATCGTTGCTTGTCACACGTTTCCGCGGAATACTTATCGAGAGTCTTACACGGAAAAAACGGTTTTGCTGAAGTATCCAAAAATTTATCTAGATACACACGGAAAGAATGATTTTGGTGAAAAATTTAAAATTTTAGCTGGACATAAAGATCAAAAAAATTTTGTTGAACTCAATCGAAATAATTATGTAGAACGCTCAACTAGAATATCAAAATTTTTTGCAACATTGCTCATTGTTTTTAAGGTTTCAAAAATAATTATTTGAGGGTCCAACAAAATTATTTTCAGATCTGTATCCAGCAAAATTTTAGATTCCTCAACAAAATCGTTCTTTCCGTGTAGAAAATAATTTCGTTTGAACCATCAAAATAATTATTTAGGACGTTCAAATTGATTGCTAGAATATTAAAATTTTTTGCAGCTTTGTCATCAACGTTCAAGCGTTTTACATAATTGCTTCGATGGTCCAACATGCACCGAAAAAACGATTTTGCTGAAAGATCTAAAGTTTTAGCTGGATACAGATAAAAAAAGTAATTTTGTTGAACTATCAAAATAATTATGTTGAAGCTCAAACTAGTTGCTAGAATATCAAAATTTTTTGCAGCATTGCTCATTACTGTTAAGGTTCCAACAAAATTATTTTGATGGTCCAACAAAATTATTTTCTGATCTGTATCCAAAATTTTAGATCTCTCAGCAAAATCGTTCTTTTCTTGTAGTGAAATTTTTAGGTACTTCAACAAAACCGTTCTTTCCGTGATACTCAGTAATACTCCCGAAATAGAGGGGACGAACTTTCACGCTGCCGATTTGATCTCATCAAATATAGATACAAATCGTTTAACTTTTATCGCCACAGTATTTTGCGTCGTAAAATAGGTCACCAAGCTGTACGATGTACAATATTTCCTTCCTCGTCCGCCTCTCTCGAAATGCGTAAGGACGAATGCCCTCGGCGATCGCAATCCAAAAATGTTTATCTATGTCACGCAGGGAACGTGATCCATATTCTCGCCGCACACTTTACGCCAAGTCCCTAATCCTAACTGTTGTTTGCCCAATTCGCAGAAAAAAAAGAACCGCAAACGCCTGAGACGAATGGCTCGTATTTAGCGTAAGACGTACGTTGAGAATACGGGCGTGTGCGCGTTTACGATACGTGCCTATATACAACAGACTTAATCGTACGTTAAACATACTTTATTGATCAACTTATCTAACTATGCTCTTACGCATGTTCATGAAAATCCAGGACAAGCTCGCGATCGAATGAACTGTATCGCTCTCAGGTAATCTATATTACGTATGTACACATCCGCTGTCGTACGCTATTGTACGCTATTACACGCTTTATTCCATCTGTACAAGTATCTAATCGCGTTTCGGCCGTTAAAAATGGTCTCGGTACTTCGTACGTTGCCGCCACGTGGCTGTACAACGTTAATGAGAAAAAAATAATCGCACGATAACGAAGCGACCTAAGTAAATGCGCAACGTTTAATAAAATTACCCCGTAATACTCGCATCCCATAATTTAAATATCGCGATTTCCACGGTAAATGTTTAAAGAAGAAATTACGGCCGTGAAACTTTGAAGTTAATTTCGCTCGAGGTGTCGTTCCATGCTTCCCTCGACGCTGTGTCGAAAGAGTCATTCAGGGATATTTTCTTACCGCGAGAGTTTAGAAATCAATTTGTTAGGGAGAAGACGGGCGTCTCGTCGAAAGCGCGTGAAGTTTCGAATCGCATTAAATCTGACTTACAGATAGATCCTTCGGCACCGAGCCGACGTTTCGTTGGCGAAAATCTCGTAGGAGGCCGTCGTTTGTGCTGCAATCTAAATCCTGTTTCATTGAATTTGAAATTACGGGTGGAATTACGGGTTGGAATTAAGGATCTTGGATTTTTAACGAGATATAGGACACTGTTACATTATGTTGCAGCGGAGTCACAAAGTACGCAATTTTTAGAATGCAATAATTCTACGATATGATTTAATTAATACTCGTATTTATCACGGATACACTGTGCATTAATATCAATGCCGCTCTTGGATATTAAAAGCGTACGATTACAGTTTCTCCCGCTATCCACGTAGGGCGGAACTTGTAAAATTTAACAACAGCACAAAGTGAAAAATTCTAAATTCTGGTTTAATGAGTTTTCTTGATGGCACGTTTTTCATTGGCTTCTTTCTCGTATTTTAATTAATAAATTTGCATAATATAAAATAAAAAGAGCTTTTGTAGAAATTTTATTAAAAATACGTATCACACACACAAACACACACACACACACACACGCACGCACGTACGCACACACATACACACACATACTAGCTGTATTTTTAAAACAGCGTCGTTATTAACAAAGCCAGAGTCGAGCCAAATATCACATCACATTTAGCGAATTTAACTGCTTCAATATTTACCTTGTCAGATTTAATACGGAATATGCTATAATTCTAACAAAATACACAGAAATATGTCATAAATTGTCAATTAGTCAACATAGAAAATGTTCAAACTTTAAAAAACATTCTTCAATTTTCACTTTTTGACTCGTATTTTAGCAATAAAAAGAAGAAGTAAAATTACAATTTATAGATAATTCAGCAATTATTTATCTGCTTTTGTTCCACTGAGTCAAAGCGTATGTCACTTTTAATCTGAGAAGAGAGACGTGCATGATTCTAACATTCCGCGCAAGCTACTGGACTTTTTATCTGCGAAACTATAATCCTGTTGATATTTCTTTATTTGAGTCGCGGATCGATCTTACTTTAACATCAAAAAGTCATTGATTCCCTTTGAATGCTATTCAAAAATTCATTGCACAAGCGAGATAATTTGTAAGGTTTACCTGCAAAGTTGAGAGCAAACCTTACAATCTACGATTTTTGCAATTTCTTGCACTGAAACCTTCAACTTTCCCTCGGTTCCAAACAGAGCCCAAACTCCGTTAACCTCTTGTCAAGTATTTTCTAAGCATTCTCTAGCACACGACGAAACGCGTGTTGTAAAATTCGTCATTTGCGCGCGTCGGTCGTTCATCGGTACATTTCATCGTGTCAGTAACATGAACGTTCGAGGACTTTGTTCACAGAATGTGCTTCCATCACGCCCTCATCGTCGTCGTCATCGGTGATGGGAAGGCCCAGTATGTCGCGACAGCGAGATCCGCTACGAAGCCTCACCGGCATGTCAGCCGTGCTGTTTCGAGGTGCTCGGCATGTTTGGATCTTGCCCGCTGTTGGTAGAATGATCTGCAACACAGGGGGCCTTAAGCGATCCAGGTTCCTTTTGTTTAGAAAGAACAACATTGCATCGAAAAAATAACGTTCCACACGGAAAGAACGGTTTTGCTGAAAGATCTAAAATTTTGTTGAATTATCAAAATAAATGTAGGACGCTCAAATTATTGCTGCAATATCAAAATTTTTTGTAGCATTGCTCATTATTTTTAAGATCCCAAATTATTTTCTAACAAAATTATTTTCGGATCTGTAGCCAGCAAAATTTTAGCAATCGCTCAGCAAAATCGTTCTTTTCGTGCGTCAGGAAAAAACATAACGTTTCTTTATTCAGAACAAAAAATACGATAAGCGAAACTTTGTTTTGTAACACTCTCTGGTAAACCAACGTAAATATGTGCATGCCCGGACCAAACGGTCCGAACGAAGCAGAGCAAAAATATGTATTTTCTTTAATCGCTACGGAAAAAAAGAACAATTTTGCTGAAATATCTAAAAATTTAGCTAGATACAATCTGAAAATAATTTTGTTTGACTATCAAAATAATTATGTAAGAAACTCAAGTACAATGGGCAATGCTGCAAAAAATTTTGATATTCTAGAAAGTTCAATTTGAACATTCTACATAATTATTAGGTGTATAAATTAGCTCGCTGCCTCTAACTTTGCACATCAAAACTTTTTTGTGTGAATATTGGGTTTTACGGATATTGATAATTGACCAAGGTCAACTCACGATTTTCTTTTGGATCGTATAAAGTAACTTTTCATTGCCAATAATGAATGTGCGGAAATTGATTAAAGATGACGGCACCGAATTTATTTAATTTATACACTTAATACTTTGATAGTTCAATAAAATTATTTTCAGATCTGTATCTAGTTAAATGTTTCGATACTTCAGCAAAACTGTTCTTTCCGTGTGCTTATTATTTACAGTTTCCCTGTTCGAGGCTGTGATCGGCGAAGGAATAAGATGGATTGACACCTGTATGGGTGGATAGCTCCTCGAATCGATCCGATAGGTCGGAAAGGCCGGTCTCGGCGTGTCGGCCGAGGATGTCCGGTAGCGCATTCCTCCTGCCGGTCCTTCCGGTCGACAGGAACTCCTTCGAGTTGTCACCGTTCTCGTAGGAGCCACCTGGAGTGACCGAGCCGCTCGTCGCGTTGCTCGCACCCTTGTCACCGGGCCCGTCCCCGATTTCCTCGGGGCCCACCGGCCCCGCTCGCCTCGGCGTCAGCATCCTCAGCACTGCAAAGATACGTCAAATCCTGTTGTGCTCGACGCTCCGCAAACGTTTCAAACCAGACCGCGATTTGGCAGAGAAACCTGATACTATTCGAAAAGTCGTCGTTCGACCCCATTAGTCTTCTATTGCTTTTTATCAATGATTTTAATGCAAAATTTGTATTCTATTCTCTCTAAAACGAAATCAGTGAAATTTCAGTGCTATACTTATAACTATATCAATCAGTGAAATATGCACTGTCTTTCAGTGATAATACACTAATTCTGATTAGTGAAAGTACTCCCCTCTTAATCAAAATAGCTGAGAAACAATGAATACTCACTAATAATCACAGTTACAAGTATAGCACTGCAAATCAGTGAATAATACACTGATTCCTATTTAGAGAGTTGTTTTACGTAATTTTTAGATAAACGCGATTAATATATTAACTCTTAATTTTTAACATTACTATTTTTTCCTCTTCGTTAATATATTCTACGTAGAGTAAATAAATATATTCGTGATATTATTTAACCCCACCTGGAGTCCACGAGACTCCAAGCAAAAATTTTTTACTTTTAAGAAAAAGTAAAAAAAATCTCTTAATTCACGATTTTTTTACATATTATAATAAAAAATTCGGCTTCGAAAAATAAGATTATTGATTCAGCATACTTTGAAGAGTATCTATGATTTTTTTCAAGACGAAAAAATGAATAGAGTAATTTCTAGAAGCTTTTAAAAGAAGCTGGGATTCAATGGACCCCCAGTGGGGTTTATGTTACGGGGATGAAGTGTGGGGGATAGGGATTGATACGATATCTTACAATTAAGGTAAATTGTAAATAATAGTCAGAACAAAAAACGAAAAGATGAAAGCAGGGTAGCTACTAACAGCTCTCGGTACGACGTCGCGAATTGAAAGCTAATAAGGTAGCTAATTAAGCTTCTGAGGTAACCCAGAATTATTAATTAGATTTTGCAGAATATAACAGCCCGCGATTTCGGAGAGGCTTTTAAAAGCTTTGAGATAATAAAGTCGATTGAGATTTATAACGATATGGCACAGGCAATTTGACTACACATTCTTCACGTTATAGTGTTAAATGTACGAGTCTGCCTTGAAATATAGAGGTACGCAATTAAAGATATCAATTAAAGACGCATAATTTCTTGATTAATTACATTTCCAAGGCTTGATCGTCACGATTTCATTATCACGGTCGTATCGAATGAACTTTACGCTAATTAAAAGCTATGAGGATACGAAGATCGCTTTTACGCACGGCGCACCGACTCTACACCTTCAATTTATTTGTTATGTACACTGTAATTTTGAAAAAAGTCACGAGCGAACGTTATATCGCGTCTCACGATGAAACATTACGATGTACACGCTGAAAGTGCCATATCTAAGCATTGTCGTCAGTCTTTCTTTGTGTTACACAGCTTTTATCTAGTCTTACAAAAATTTAATACTGGAAAGTAGTGATTAATTACTTATTTTGAGTACTAAAAACTGTTGTTCAGTGTTTTTAGTAAAATAAGTAATTAAGTTTTTTAACACTCGAAATATAATTTCCAGTATTAAATTGGATTTCTAAGGCTTTGCCATAAGTATAGTTCAACTCATTAATTACATCGTGGCGTTTTAATTACATTTCGCACTCCACGGCATACGCGAGATCGATCATGAGAGAGTACAGCATTGCGCGATTCGGAAATGAAAATCTTTTCATCGCGAACACGCTGAACAATGAGAGACACATTTCAGCATCTCTTCACCCGGTATTTAACTCGGTAAAAGGTCAAAAGGATTAAAGCATACACTCGTCAGACCTAATTGTGTTTTCAATGTTTATCATGAAACTAACAATTTATCTTGTTCCGAGGGAGGATTCCCAATATTAATCCTGTTTTCAATCATAACGAGCGCCGTATAAATATATACATGCGAGATAAATTTCGGACAATAACAAAATTGCAACAATATCGACAATACCGGATAATATGTTACAGTTTTCACTTTATGCTGAAGAGTTAGCTCGTGAAAAAAAATCGATGTCGACGAACGTGACAGCGCGGGACTCCCCGTTTCGCGGGGTTGCGAACAGATTCTCCACTCATCTAGATATCTCTCCGGTGACCTGGAAGACGCGCCAAAAAACGACGCGAATTCTTGTGCGGCCGCGACGACGAGCGACTGATTTAAAGCGTTACCACCTTCGCGAGCCGGCGGCTGCGGACGACCGGCACCGTCGACAGTTTTATCAGTCTTTTCGAAAGATTTGTACGTCGGTATGTCCCATATCTACGAGATTTCGGGATCGTGTGTCTGCTGATAATCATCGCCGATCGCCGATGACTCGCGATCACGACCGTAGCGTACGTCGCACGAAACTGTCGCCTCGGAAAGGAGATCGACGAAGGAAGAGTTCCAAATACCGAATCGCTTATGACGACGTCGTATATATATATATATATATATAGCTGACGAGAAAATGTACGTTGAAAGTACTCTTGTTCAAAACAAAAAGAACGATTTTTCTGAGGGATCTAAAATTTTGTTGGATACAGATTTGAAAATAATCTTGTTGGGTCATCAAAATAATTTTGTTGGAATCTTAAAAATAATGAGTAATGCTGCACAAAAGTTTGATATGCTAGCAACCGACTTGAGGGTTCTACATAATTATTTTGATAGTTCGACAAAATTACTTTTCTTATATGTATCCAGCTAAAATTTTAGATCTTTCAGCAAAACTGTTCTTCGTGCATAAACATCGACTATCTCGGAGCCGTTTTTTTAACGGAAATTTAATCCAAATTTGATCAACACCCTCCTCCTCATTTTCAATATTGAACATGGAAAGAACGGTTTTGCTGAAAGATCTAAGATTTTAATACAAAATACGGATACAGAAAAGTAATTTGTCGAACTATCAAAATAATCATATAGAACTCTCAAATTAGTTGCTAGAATTAAAATTTTTCATCAAAATTTTTTGCAGCACTGCTCATTATTTTTAAGGTTCTAACCAAATTATTTTGATGATTTAACAAAATTATTTTCGGTATCTAGCAAAATTTTAGATCCCTCAGCAAAATCATTCTTTTTGTGAACGCTCCGATAAATTTTATCATGACAATCTTGTCGAAATTTATTGAAGAATAAAATGTTAAAAGCGCGCTTTAAAAAGTTAATCCTTAAAAATGTGGAATTTTGTAGATTTATGGTAGAAACCGTTAATGTCTCGAGAGATCGTTTTCAACGATTGTCGAAAATTTTCAAATTAAAAAGGGAGCGATAATTCTGAGACACTATGTATCTGAAGATATAAATATTGACGCGTGTCCTTAGTATCTGTTGCCTTAAAATAAAAACATTTCAGACGGTATATATATATATATATATATATATATATATATATATATATATATATATATRTATATGTATATATATCGCGAAATTACTCAAGTCGCAATCGCTACCACGTTATGTGATAATAAACGCGATTTACATCTTGAGCACGTAATTTTACGTCATCGGTACGCGTATATTTCAATGCAGATGATCCTAAATACGTTTTCCAGTGCAAAATCCTTCCATGCTATTAATCATAAGCTGCGAAGAGAATTCAAACAAAACCAGCTTATTACATTTGCGAGAAATGTGACGAGCAAACTTTACAAGCGAATTAACGACGTAGTTAGCCGCTTTTCCCCAACTACAATGCGTTTTAATTTGCTTTTATTTTCGTCCATTACCTTCGCATGCGGTTAGTGACGTGTTTTGTAAAGACGATGAATGCGAATTTGGCATATATATATATATATATATAATTTACATTACATGTATACGGAAAAAAATGATTTTACTAAAATATCTAAAAATTTAGTTAGAGAGATGTGAAAATAATTTTGTTCAAACTATTAAAATAATTACAAACTGATTACTAGAATGTCAACTTTTTGCAGTATTGTCATCGACGTTTTATCATTCTATATAATTATTTTGATCCAACAAGATTATTTTCAGATCTGTATCTAGCTAAACTTTTAGATATTTCAACAAAACTGTTCTCTCCGTGTAGTTTAAAATCTCAGAAATAAATGTACGCATTATCGATGAAAGTGAGGTATGAATACGGACATACTTACGTGGCGATAATGGTGAAGCAAAACAAACTTCGCAAAATGTATGGTCGATTCGAATGTGCGACCTATTCGCGAGAATCAAGTTAATTGCTTGTGAGAACACGCTACGACTCCAGCAGATATAGTTGCTGCGATTAGAATACGTACGTCTCCGAGAATGCGCATGACTAAATTTCGCGAAGTAAATAACGTAGGTATATCGCATCGTGGGAGAAAATCGATAAACCGTCATCGCAAGCTTTCGTTTTATCTCGAAACTTGCTTTATCTCGTTTTCGCGATGTTATTGTGTCCTACAAAGATTGTACGCTGACGAAAACGCCGAGCGTGATTTGCGAGCGATTTTAACGCGAAAATACCGCGCGTTAATATCAAATTTATTTATATTTAAATTCATTTTTAAATAATTAAACACTCGCTGTTTCAACAGCGTTTTCATCGATGCATAGTCGACAGCTTGCTGGCGTATTGCGTCTCGTTTAACACGTTGACTGCCACGATGATTATTGACCGACGCGTAGCGTTTTTATTATATTTTATATTATATTTTATTATTTTATTATATTATATTATTATATTTTATTATATTTTAGAATGATTGATGAAATAAGATGAATATCATCAATTAAAAAATTTTGAACAACATAAATAACTAAAGGACATTGTGAAATAAAAAATGCGCTATTCAACAATTTAAAATTTTTATTAAAACATAATTATATTTTGTTAAAACCAGGGTTGGAATGATTTAAATCAATTGATTAAAATCAGTAATTTAAATCGCAAATTTGATTAAAATTTTAATTGTTAATTTTCATTATGATTTAATTATGCCCAATACTGGCTGTGCTGTGCAGTAATTTTACAAAAGAAAGGATATATGAACATGTATGGACATATTTTGTATATAATTATATATTGATGTCTCCAAAATTGCTACGTACTGCGACTTTTTTGTTTTTTTTTTCGGTTCTTGTTTCTTGAAACTTAGAAATGCGTTAGGAAACGAAAAGACAGCTAAATTAGTTTTTATATTTAAGTGTATGCGTTCATCTTCGTGAATAAAAAATTATGTATACAAATTTAAGTATATTCAAATATATTCATAAAAAATAAATTTTATTTTATTCAAAAGAGTTATTGATAAAAATTAATTTAAAATTAACGATTTTCACTTAACTATTTTGAATCCTATAGTGTTTGAAATCACTGATTATTTACAATAAATTAAAGTTTAATAAGATTAGTAAAATAACAACATGTTCATTATTTTGTAATAAAATTTAATTATTTTCTTACTACTAAAAATAATTAACTCGAACAATAAATCTAATTTAAATTAAAAAAATCTAATTTAAATTATAAAAAAATCCGATTCTTTTTATTTTTTTTTTTAAATCATGATTTTTTCCAGCCCTGATTAAAATACAATAGAATAAGGAAATGCTATTATGGCCCTCAGGGCAAAATATATGAAACTTGCGTGGCAGTCAACGTGTCGCTTCCTAAAACACGCTATCGGTTCAATTGGGCTCAGCTTCCAAGGCGCGCCACGGAATCATTTCCGGAGTTTCGTAGGAAATTCTACGTCGCAAAATAATTTGCCGAAGGCCAGATTAGTCAAATTAGTTAGTGCGCGTGCATGGAAAGAACAGTTTCGCTAAAGTATCTAAAAAAATTTAACTGAATACAGATGAGAAAATAATTTTGTTAGATCATCAAAATAATTATGTTAAACGCTCAAATTGGCTAGAATGTCGGAACTTTTTGCTCTTTGTGTTTGAGCGCTCTACATAATGATTTTAATAGTTCAAAAAAATTATTTTCAAATCTGTATCCAGCTAAATTTTTAGATATTTCAGCAAAATCGTTCTTTTTAAGGTTAATCCAGGTGATTTGACTGGATTAGTTGTCACGAGAGCACGAGGTTAGCAAACGATACCTTTTGCACGTGTAAGCTTCCTTCGATATCCCTTGTGCAATGCATAGCTGGAAGTGGCGACGAACAATCGTCGCCGTGAGGAACCGTCGCCGCCGTCATTGGACATTTTGCGCAGCTTCACCTAATCGCACGTTTTCGCCATATTACAAACCACTCCTGAGCTGCGTTTCAGAAACGCCACCCGATCACTATGGTGTCATTCTATCTTTGTTTACGTCTAATGAACAATAAAGATAGAATGATATCCTAGCGTCGGGTGATGTTTCTGAACGCAGTCCTATTGTGAAAAATCGATATGGGCTGCGTTTCGATATTCACTGCCAGTACTGAAATGGTATACGTAACGTACACTGTCGATTTTTAATACTGACAATGAATATCGAAACGCAACCATGATATTGGAAACCTGGACGAATTAAATAAACGTAGGAACAATCATCGCGAGCTCGGCTTGTGAACATACCAAGGTCAGTATTCATAGTCGATTCTTATATTTAAGACCGTCTTAAGACTTTACAGTCTTGAGATGTCACGAGCCAATCACAGAGCCGTATTAGCATCTTAAGACATTACTTAAGACGATCTTAAAATAAGAACGGACTATGAATACCGGCTCAAGACACGCATAACTTGTGGAGAAATTCTTTATCCATTCTTTTCTGCGCGAAAACATAAGGCACCTCCCGGAAGCCACGATGAATTTCGATGATTCATTCTTCGCGCGAATGTCGTATAGAAAATAGAAGCTTGTTTCCGAAAGTCGTTCGATCAAAATGTTTTTTATGAATAAATTAGAAATTAATAATTAAAATTAATAATTAAAAATTAATTAAAATTAATAAAATTAATAGAATTAACAATTACAAATAAATTTAAATTAATTAAAATTAATAAAAATAAAATATGTATAATAAATATACATAGAATATACATAAAATATACATGTTTAGATATGTCTATATTCGTCAATTCCAAAACGAAACAATCTGATTAGGAAATTTAGATATTTGAAAATGTTATAAATATTCAAATAATGAAAACAAAAGATCGAGTTAATCACAAAATAGTTCTAATCGATCTTGTTTCGAGCTTTAAGTCTTCCTATATGATAAACTATGGAAGTAATTAGCACATCACGAATATATGTAAATTGTAAATATACAAATAAACAAAAGATTTTATGTCATAGATTTTCATATAGGGCGAATTCGTTTATGCAGTCACTGCTGCAGAAGGTATCATTTTATCTTTGTTTACGTCCAATGAACAATGAAGATAAAATGATACCCTCTGCAGCAGTGACTGCATAAACGAATTCACCCATAGTGTTAAGATTTTATATCATAATGGATTTTCCACAGACATAATATATTTATATTTAACATCATAGAAAACGATATCTCAATGATAAACTACAAAATAACAGACAACAAAATGATAGATTGTAACGACAGTCAGTGACTACTAAAAATAACTGATATATCGCGATTAAGTGCAAATCATCACGTAGAACCGCAGAAAAATCGCAGAAAAAGTTATTTTATTACGAGGAACGGAATGTTTCCACGGATATATTTATATAAATACACGTAGTATACATACATTAATTATTAATTAGTTCAATTAAATATTAATATCAACGAAATTTATATTTAATTAAATTTATTGAAAAAAAAAAACAAGGAAAAAATGGTATCTCGTCCGAATCACGATGCAAACATTCAAGATTAAGATTTTTCGGTGTTTGTCTTTAAATTTTGAAATATGCACCTTCACGTCGCAGATTTCTCGCGAGGACGTGGAATGCATTTCCGTAAACTGCACGTCCAACCTTGGAAGATAATGTCAGTCGTAATACAACACATGCCGAGCGAATACGAGCGCGTTACACACACAATCGCGAAGGTGCTTTATACTCATTCATGATTCATACACCCACCCGAAGCGTCCGATTGCACATGATAAAACTGTTTACATTGTCGAACCCAGGAACAATCCGGAGAGAGGAGGAAAATAATGAAATTGAACAATGAAACGAAAGAGCTAAATAAGTCCAAAAATGTCAAGATAACAACTTGACAATTCCAGAAGCCAACGGACGATAAGATTAATCGCTTCCATATTCGTCTCCAGCGAATTTCGTTAAAGAAGCGTCTCGAATTGAATTCTCCGAAATCATAAAGGTTTTACGTCTCGCGAAGAACGAGAAACAGTTACATAAAACATAATTACTTCAAGAAGCCCCGCTCTACAGGATGCTCAATTAAGGAAGGAATCCCGTCGTTTGACAGTGTATTTTTTTATAAATTCTACAAAGGATTTTTTTTTAAATCAAAGTTTTTTAATTTTCGAAGCACTTTAATTTTAATTTTATATTTGTCAAATAATATAGGAGATATATAAATATAATATCGATATAATATCTTTCAAAAATTTTGATGAAGTAGTATATTTAAAAATTTAGGTAAATACAGGTCTGAAAATAATATTTTGTTGCTATCAAAATATAATAGGTAGGATAATAATATCATATATGATATGTAATAAACGTCCATATTTTTAAAACATTGGAAAGCCGAGTGTGATGTGAAGGTAAATAATAATTTTGCGTTCTACGCAAAAAAAAAAAAAAAAATATAATATTCATGTCTTAATGCAAAATAATCATTTTCGCGGGTTAATATGTGCATCCAGAAATTACAAAAACGCATTCGCTGTGTTTAACAGAAGCAGACGTACACCGAAGGAAAACTGGAAGATACGCATCGCAAGGAAAAATCTCTGACGCAAATCAATGTTTCGCTTCGATGTTGCAACAAGTACTTTACTTATGTAACCAGAAACGCGATAACATTTTCATTATTTAAAATTATAAATAATATAGCGAGACACAAAAATGCGACTATTCATGCGAGGTATCGCTTCATCACTTAAATAGAGTTTATGCGATTATGCAGATTTCTGTATGAATACTTATTACGCCGGTATTACTCAGAATTTTAAGTCTCGAGGAAAAAGAGCAGCAGGATAACATCTCTCTGCAAAAAAATTAATTAATTAACGCGTCAAGTCTCTAAATACTATTTTAATAAACGCGAGCCATGATGAAACATTGTATGGATAAACATAATTTCTATTATTTCCATCGAATAAAAAATAGAATAGAAAAATTGAAGGGAAATTTTCTTCTATTTTCGAGAGAAGAAAATATGGTCTCGAAAAATTCGCTCCAAGTTTCTTAAATAAAACTTCCCTCCGAAGATCTCCGAGAGAAATTTTATTCTTATCATATTACTGAAAATATCAAATGCGGATTGGCTTAGGTTGTGCTAGTTTTCACAAATAAATTTTGTAATAATACCCGAAAAAGTTGTGCGCGACGCGGAAGCTTATCGGAATAAACACGGAAAGAATTTGCTGAGAGATCTAAAATTTTAGCTGGATACAGATCTGAAAATGATTTTGTTGGACCGTCAAAATAATTTTGTTGGAAGCTTAAAAATATTGAGTAATGCTGCAAAAAATTTTGATAATCTGGCAACTAGTTCGAGCATTCTACATAATTATTAGTTCAACAAAATTACTTTTCCGATCTGTATCTAGCTAAAATTTTAGATCTTTCAGCAAAATCGTTCTTCCCGCGAAGCAATCTGCTGATCAGCTCGGAATAAAGGATTGCACGTCATCGTATGCACCAACCTCATCGATATTGCACGTCATTTACTCGGCGATGTAGGACCAAATTGAGATTCGCTTCCGATCAGGGACACGGAGGACCGTCTTTTAGGAATATTAAGGCTTCTAACACGTCACTTGACTATATTGGATCATGACGTCAGAGGCGACGTGAAACGAAAGCGAACGAAATAAAATCAAACAGTAATTTTTCTTATACTGCACATCGGCGTAAATGAATATTTTTCCACACAGAGAGAACGGTTTTGCTGAAGTATCGTAAAAATTCATACAACTACATACAGATCTAAAAATAATTTTAGTAGGACGCTCGAGCATGATGAGTAACGCTGTAAAAAGTTTTGATATTTTAGTAATCAGCTTGTACGTCCTACATAATATTTTAATGGTCACTCAAAATCACTTTTAAATTCATGTCTCGCTAAATTTTTCACGATACTTCAGCAAAACCATTCTTTCCGTGCACGTCGCACTTATAAGTAATTATTCGCGAGTTAAAAATTAATTATCGAAATGTCTCCTTGCAAAACCATTTTATCAAAATGAATTTATCTCAACGTATACTGGAAACAGTCGCGTGTAGCTTCACGTTTCTCTTGTCATATCTAATTTAATATAGTTAACGATAGATTAATGTTATGACATCTCTTGAGGAAAAATATTTTGCAATCATCTTTAGATGGACTTTACCGTCGATCAGACAGCTCCAGCGACATTCACATTTCTCTATTTTTCAACATTTGCAAAATAACGTCTGTTACTCAAACGAAACGATGATGAAAAGAGCGGATGCTCTCGCTATTTTTAGCAGATCAGGTGGATACTTCGCGTGATACATGTATTTTTGATCGCGGCGGGGGAGCGGAGCGGATACAGAGTGTGTGGCACCGCGACTCGAAAGAGTTTTACGGATAATTGGCAAATCGACCCTTCATTTACGAGTTGCAGTATGTAAAGTCGTGCAGCGCAGCGAGATACTAATTGGAATCGCAGTGCGTGGGCGGAAAGAGAGTGAAGTCATCGCGATCATTAATACAGCATCATTATCCGCGTAAATGACACAGATACCGAGCGTCTCTCGCATGCTAAATTTAAAATTACTTTAATTACCGGTCCGAGCAATTCGAAGCGGGCTAATAAAAATTTTTCGCGACACTATTTCGCTAAATTTCGTACGATATGAAATGCCCAACGATTTTGACGATGCCTAAAGTGAAGACTTTCAAGGCACACGCAATAATCATAAAAACAAACATTAATCATTAAAATAAATAAATTTAATTAACCATTAGAAATAAATAAATTTCCTAAACTTTTACGCGTCTTTTAGTAACTCTGCTGTTCATTATTGAAGAGCATAGTTTTGTCCTTGCCGATAAGTTGTCTCTATATAGCTCAACACTACGTCTGATCCTGACAGACATAGCGTCTGCGTCAACGAAATGACATAATGTCACAGTAACTAATAGTAATCTATGAACATGCGGAATTCAATCGGATAATAATAGTGTCGTTCTTACTGAATCGATATAATCCGAGGGTTGCATGCTTCAATCAATCGTAATTCACCCTCGCGATCACTCGCGCGAAGCGGAAAAGTTCTACATTGAAATCTTTCAGAGCGTAAACGGATTTTTCCGTGACTAATTGCAAGTGACTCTATTAGCTGTATCATCCTTCTACGAAGTAGCCATTGCTGTCGCGAGAGAAATGAGAAAAAGAATTCTGACTTCGGCCGCAAATGATACACGGAAAGAATGTAAAGTTTTGCTGAAGTATCTAAAAATTTAGCTAGACGCATATCTAAAAATAATTTTCTTGGACCACATGATTTTGCTGAGGGATCGAAAATTTTGCTGGATACAGATCTGAAAATAATTTTGTCGGAACCTTAAAAATAATGAACAATGCAAAAAGAAAATTTGATATTTTAGCAACTAGTTTGAACGTTCTACATAATTATTTTAATAGTTTAACAAAATTAGTTTTCTGAATCTGTATTCAGCTAAAATTTTAAATCTTTCGGCAATCTTTCGGCGTTCTTTCCATGTAAAATTTTCATGTTAAAATAATTATGTAGGACGCTCAAAAAATTAGATAGACTGCCAAAATTTTTTGCAGTATTGGTCATCATACTTGTAAGTTTCCTACCTATTATATTTTGATAGCAACAAAATATTATTTTCAGACCTGTATTTACCTAAATTTTTAAATATACTACTTCATCAAAATCGTTCTTTCCATGTGGCAATCGACAGACAGATGATTACAATCTGTATCATCAAAATATAATCCAGAGAGGTTGATTTCTTATTTTCGACTTTTGTTAGAATGCCAAAACTTTCTGCAGCATTGCTCATCATGCTTGAGTTTCCTACGTAATTATTTTGATTGAATCATCAAAATACTTTCAACAATTCAACAAAATTACTTTCAGATCTGTATCTACCTAAATTTTTAGATATTTCAGCAAAATCGTCCGTTCCGTGTAACAGACAGATAATTACGATCTGTACATCGTAGATCGTAATATAATTTATCTACAATATATCTGTCGTCAAAATATGAAAAAATCGATCTCTCGTTTGACTTCTCGGTATCTTATTATACCGCGTACTTGCGTCTTCACGATCGATACGCCCTGACAATGCTAGCGAGAACGAGGAAACTTACTTCAGATAATAAGGTCCAATCTCGGAAAAATGGAGCACAAGGAACGCTGAGAGTGTTATTGATCGCCGACACCGACACACACGCGTGTGTGTGTGTGTGTGTGTGTGTGTGTGTGTGTGTGTGTGTGTGTGTGTGTGTGTGTGTGTGTTTTGAGCATACCCAGTTTTGTCAATCGAATTTTTCGTTAACACATCCTTCGTATTTACGACTTGTTAACGTCGTTGAGAATTCAGCAAGCCAAGATAAGAATCCCGGTAAGTTACACGACATAGTCGTGTAAGAGCGAACAACGTTCTCGACTTGTCACGCGATCTCCATGAAACATTGAGCAGCATGTACGACTATCTTAGAACCGTCTACGCTTTACAAGTGAAGAAGACTGAAACATACGACGACCGCGAGTTAAAAAACTATTCTAATTAAATCCCAAGTTATTTCGCGAGCCAATTTACTTATCGATTTATTGAAATAAAAAAGAATTCCCGACCGATGCTAATGACAAAGTCGGATTGGTCAACTGATCCGCTTTGAAACTTTTAAGTATTTACTTTCGCTTTGCAATTCTCGAATGTCATTACGGGAGCGTTTATTCGTATAATTTTACATAATCGCGTTTGAAACAGGACGCCGTATTCCGATGAGTGTCATTTAACGATGACACGAGGACATCTCGGTTGTTCCGTAACTACTCGGGAAATTGATTAATTTCGATTATGCGATACTCCAAAATTATCTCGCGCATCCAACCGCTCGGCCTCGACGTGTACACACTGACGTAATTCACATTCTCTCGTACAGTAAGCAATCGAGCAATCTAGCCCGCAAGATCTATTCGGTGAACGAAAATGGGTCGGAGAAGGTTTCCCCTGTGATTTCTCAATCACGAGTATGTCACCGTCTTTGCCCTTGATTTCGACGCCAGGCATGACGACATCGCATGACGAGAAAGAGAGGAAACGGTTATTCGGGAAGCATTATAGGGAAGACTACCTGGAGTTACCGAGCTATTCTTCATCTGCAGATGCTTTGATCAAATTCGAGTCAATCTGTCACGGAGACGCAGGAAGACCAATAGCTTTTAAATTACAAGCGATTAAAAGAAAGATTTGCCGAATCATTGAACACACAACAAAATCTTATTGACTTAATTTTATCATATGGACGCTTTTTGCTTTGACAGACTTGTGCGTGTAATTTTTAAAGATATTTAATTATTTACGAAAAGATGCGCGAAAAAAACGGGTTTGCTGAAGGTATCTAAAAGTTTAGATAAATACAGATCGAAAGGTAATTTTCAAAGTAATTAAACGTTTAAGTGATAATGCTGCAAAAAGTTTTGATATTTTAACATAATCAACATCTGAGCATCTCGCATAATTATTTTGATGGTCCAACAAAACTATTTTCAGATTTGAATCTAGCTAAATTTTTAGATATTTCAGCAAAACTATTTTTTCCGTGATATTTAATCTAACAGGAAATTAATAAAAAATGGCAATTAAGAAAAAATCGAATTTGGATCCATGATTTAAAAAATGAAAGATAGTTTGTCGGATTAGCAATACTTCGTATGACTAAAAAAAATCTTTGACGCAGTTTCTTAACTTGACTTTTCAGAATTCTTGCAGTCTTAAAAAATGCATATGACTGGACACGGAAAGAACGGTTTTGTTGAAAGTTTTAAAATTTTAGCTGAATACAAATTGAAAAAGTAATTTTGTTGAACAATCAAAATAATTATAGTACGCTCAAACTAGCCGTTAGAATATCAAAATTTTTTTGCAGCATTGCTCGTTGTTTTTAAAATTTAAGACCACAAAATTATATGACGGTTCAACAAAATTATTTTCGAATCTGTATCCAAGCAAAATTTTCGATACCTCAGCAAAATCATTTCCGTGTACAGTTCGTCAATAAAAATTGCGCGACGGAGAATTAATTTTATTGTTTTTCTATTTTGGAGAATTATCGATCTAAGACGCGCGCTGTAAGGAACGCGTGGTGCACTCTTGGTTAGAAATTACTGGTTTAACGATTACACATAAACGGTATAGTTATGTTACAAATGGCGGGGTATATAGAAAGTCGCGTGAGAAGTCCGGGAATTCCGATCGATTACCGACTTCGAGCTCAAGCAGGATTGAGCAGTATGTATAATATATTTAAAGAACAACAAAACGTAAAAATCCACCAGAGAATTCCGTCAATTTCCAGGGAATCCGATGCGCCGATGCGGTAGGATGCGATATAGATGAAGGATGCAATTCGGCGCAAGAGGCTTGAATAATAAAATCGATAGTTTAGAAAAGAGTAGTTGCTTCTAATTGTAAAGCGAATAATTGCGGGAAATAGAACAAAAAAATAAAACGATGCTGCATTCTGAAAAAAAAAAGGAACGTACGGTCAGATCGAAGGAGAGAATCTCAGATGCCGAATGAATATTACGCACGCACATAATACCGTTCAGATATTACACCCGATTGCATAAAGTCGTAAAAACCATCGTCTCGAACTTGATATCCCGTTTTAATTTTTCCGCCGCAACCGGTTTACCGATTAAACTGAAAATTAACTGAAAATGAAGCCGCGAACGTGACAGATCATCGAGATAAACTTTGATCTTTAATTTCGCTTTCAATGGGACCCGGGACGACAGACTTGACTTCCACGTCATTGGAAAACGATAAATCGTGAAATGCATCGATCCTCGTTACCGGATAGAGGGGGGGGAGGGGGCAAAGGATTTCGCGGATGATAAAACCGTTTCTCGCGCTGCGCGCTCCGCATTCGCGTCACGATTTTCGTCTTCCGTCCCGCTGGCGTTCCGCGAGCGGAAAAAGGAAGACGAGGAACGATGGGAGGAGCGAGCTCGAACGGCAAGTCGGTGCGGACAACAATAATGAATAGAGAAAGCGGGAAAAAAAAGGAAAGAAAAAAAGGAAACAAATCGCGACAAATGGGGGGGGGGAGAGAAGAAGGAGAAGGTAGGAGAGACAGGACGACGACCTCGCGAACACCGAATTCGGGAATGAAAGTCCACGCGTGGTCTTTCCAGGAGTTCGCGTTACGCAAAACCGTCGTTGCCATCGCCGCCGCCGCCGCCGCCGCGAAGGAGCGGAGCGCGTTTACTCGCCGTGACGCGCGCGTGACGTCGGCGCCGATTCACAGACTCACCATCGGGGACGTGACGTTGCTGCGTGCTACGGCGTCGCCGGCCGCCGTGTGCGTCCCTCTCCCGTGTGCGTTATCGCGCGGCCACACCGCCGTGACGCGGCCGTCGACGCTCGCGGCCGTTGTTACAACACACGAGTTCGTTAGGCCCCCGGGTGCGCGCGTGTGGTGACGCCGCCACCGCCGCCGTTCTATACTCCTACTCCGAATCTACTCCTCCTTCACCTCACGCTCCTCCGGTCTCCTACCGCCGGCGGGCGCGAATGTGAAATTGCGTGTCGGAGGCGTCGCGCGTCGCAACGCGTCGCAACGCGACGCAACGCGACGCCGCGCGGAGCGGCCGCGCTACCGCACGCGGAACGCGGAACTTGGAGGCCTTTCTGTCTCTCTCCCTCCCACTATCTCGCTCACTCGTTCCGCCTTCGTTCCTCAAATGAATCGATACTCCCACGAGTATACCGCGCGATACGTACTCGCCGTGACGAACGTGCACGTGCGACGGACGGACGCGCGCGGCAGCGACAGTGGCGGCGGCGGCCCGCCGCCGCCGCTTCCAATCCGGCGCGGCGGCACAACCAGTCCCGCGCGCGATTTACGCGGACGGACGCGAGCTCGTCGCGGAAACGCGACGAACGGACGAAACGGCCAGCGCACCGACTGCGGGCCAGCAGCTGGAGGCGGCGACGGTCGGCGGCGGCGGCGGCGGCGGCGACGCGCACAACAAATACGGCAACATCGTTACCCGATCGTCGACGTCTGACTTAACTTTGGTCCGCTTTGGTCGGCTGCCGACGGGTCACGGCGCTGGTTGCCGGACGCATGTCGCGCGTGTGTTGTCGGCCGCGGCCGAGAGTCGCCGGAGATGACCGAGAGCAAGCTGGCTAGTCGCGGGGCACCGAGGGTTGCGACCAAGTTCAAACTTGACGCGAGAACTATCCCCCGGTGGGGGGCGGTTTTTCCGAACTCTCACGAAATCCGGTGAAAAACGCTCGTCGAGCAGTAATCCGAAAAATTTTTAATTTTAGCGCGCGGTCGGCGAAGAGGTGAAGAGAGAATAATCGTATAAAACGGAACGAACGGCTGAAGCATTTAAAAATTGTGCTAGGTACAGGTCTGAAAATAATTTTGTTGGATCATCAAAATAATTACGAGTTCAATAAGTCCTTAGAAAAAGATAGAAAAACAAATTATTTTGGGTAGATTTTTTTTTTATTTTTCAACATAATCTCCTTTTAGCTTTATACACTTTTCCAAGCGTTTCTCCAACTTTTTTAAACCGTTCCAAAATAGGATTTCGGAAAGTCCTCAAAATAGGCATTTGTTTGGGCGATGATCTCCTCGTTCGACGTAAACCGTTGTCCGCCGAGCCATTTTTTCAAATTTGGAAATAAAAATAAGTCACTGCGGGCCAATGACTTTTTTAATTTCCAAACTTGAAAAAAAATGCCTATTTTGAACAAATGCCTATTTTGAGGACCTTCCGAAAAATCCTACTTTTTGGACGGCTTAAAAAAATTGGAGAAACGCTTGGAAAAGTGTATAAAGCTAAAAGGAAATTATGTTGAAAAATTAAAAAAAATCTACCCAAAATAATTTGTTTTTCTATCTTTTTCTAAGAACTTGTTGAACCCTCGTATGTAGGACGCTCAAGCTGATTGCTAGAAATTTTTTGCAAGCATCGGTCGAGCCGTCCTACATGATTTTGACAGTTCAATTTGTTGAAAATTATTTTCCTATCCTATCTAGTTAAATTTTTAGATAAGCAAAATCGTTCTTTTCGTGTACGGGATGCTAGAAGGCTCGGCGAGGAAGCGGACGGAGCGGGCAGATCGCTTCCGACAGAAAATATCGAGCGATACGATTCGGACGCGCGGAAAACGCTTTTCGTAATCGAAACCGAAAGTTCGTTCGGCCAGCTGAATACGTTGTTGCGTATCGATTACGCGCGCTCGTGCAACTTATTGCGAACTTACGAACGGGTCACTCGACTTCGCGCCCCCGCGAGGTCCCCCTTGCTGCAACGCGACACTCCTCGAATGCAAATCCGGTGAAATTTCTTCCGATCTTACGCGGGATTTATATAATCCACGCAGGATTCGGCTCGCGTCCGCGAATCGCATTTGAATGCACCGGCTTCGTAAACGCGCGACGAAAAATCGTGTCGCGGAACAGGAACGCCTTCCCTCCCATCCACGGAATCTGAAGAACGAAGTGGAGAAATAAAAAATAGGATGTAACATCGCGACGATGTCGAAACCGCGAAAGAGAGAGAGAGAGAGAGAGAGGCTGGTGGGAAGAAACAAACACTATCGTCATGCATGTTTGCGGTAAAGGACTTGCAGCATCCTGTCAATCTCTTCATCGAGGTCGAGAATATGACCGCAGTATTTTTTTAAACAGTCCGACCGCGAAGTTCAACGACGTGTTTGTCCTGTTTACATGCCTCGCGCAAAGCGAAAGGTCTCATTTGAATAAGCGACATCGCGCGTCGCGAAACGAACGCGAAGCAACGAATGCACCGACCGCGATTAAATTAATTCTCGCTTTCTTTTTTTCACTATCAGATGATTGGTTCGTCGGCACACGTGGACATTGGACGGCAAGCTAACCTCTTTCTTGCTCCAATGTTTTGTAAATAACGGAATGAACGTGTTATAAATCTTTACACGAAAAAAACGAAACGCTGACAGATCGAATTTTGCTAGATACGGATTTAAAAATAATTTCGTCGAAACCTTCAAAATAATGAACAATTCGATAAATTTTGATATTTTAGCAACTAGTTTGAATATTCTACAATTATAATTTAACAAAATTACTTTTCTGTATCCAGCTAAAATTTTAGAGCTTTCAGCAAAACCGTTTTTTCCATGTATTAAAATAATAATTATGCAGGACGCTCAAACTAGTTAATGGAATGCCAAAATTTTTTTAAGCATTGCTCATCATACTTGTAAATTTCCTACCCAATTATATTTTGATACCAACAAAATATTATTTTTAGATCGGTATCTACCTAAATTTTTAAATATAATACTTCAGCAAAACCGTCCTTTCCGTATGGCAGTCGACAGACAGATAATTACGATCTGTATCATCAAAATATAATCCAGAGAGATTGATCCCTTATTTTCGACTTTTGTTAGAATGCTTAAACTTTCTGCAGCATTGCTCATCATACTTGAGTTTCCTACGTAATTATTTTGATGGTCCAACAGATCTGTATTCTAAAATTTTAGATCATTCAGCAAAACGTTCTTTCCGTGTAGAATGCAAACTTCGTAGAACGTCAGATTTGAATAAAACATTAAGGAAAGAAGTTTAAGACTGTGTCTAGTTAAAATATAATTTAGGAAAAGTTTGTAAGTTTAAAAAGTATAGATGAGCTACTAGAGGTTAAATTTAGCCATTTAGTAAAAGATGAATGGATGTGGATTAAAGTTTTAAATTGTAAATCACCCAGCCAGAAATAATTGGTCGAATCGACGTCGGTGAATTAGTGTTTTCGACGTCGATCGACGTTGATTCGACTAATTATTTCTAACGGGGCAAGTCTCTTCTTGACAAATATAGGCTGAAGTAAATAAATATTATAACAACGCAAGATATAAGAAGAAAATTAATTTCTACAGTTTCTACAAATAAATATATTATACATTAAGAAATTGTAAAAATAAGTTAAAAATAAATTATATATTTATCCATCCGATTATCCATAATTTATTTAATTTTTATAACGAATTGACGATACGAAGCGGCCTGCAATTTTCACTTAAGATAAACGTTTCCTCGTCAAAGGTACAGGATAATCTTCTATTTATAAAAAAATCCTTGATGTTCAACAATTTCCATTAATAGCATAATTGAATTAATAGTATAATCGCAAATCACGCTAATTGTCTTACTTCGAACAAATCGGTATGATGTAACGAGACTCGCGAAGGAGAAAATTATTCGTCGTGATAATAAGGTAAGACCGTCCATTGTGCAGTCGTTAACAAGGATTATGAGTAAAGCGGAAGTAATGTGCGAGTTTAGCCGCGTGCGCGATTCCTTTGCTAGCTCGCATTCGCTCATGATTGATGTAATGTCACGCGATCCGCCCACGTGAATAGAGGATAAATTATTTTTGCACTTGCCGATTTGTAATTATTGCGCGTGAGCGCGCAATAATTACCAATTCCCGCCGTCTATTAAACGTAATTGAAATGTCTAATCACTCTAGTCCGAGAACGAGAGATCCACGGTTTGTGAAGTGCATTTTAGGACTGTATATTTGACACGACTGCGATAAATTAATTACTTACGAGCTTATTTGTTAATCTAATAAATCGTAACTTGCAACTCTTCAGAAAACAAAGGCAAAGACAATAAAAAAAACAAGAACCGAAATTCAAGGAGAGATCTCTGCAATTCTCTGTAGGAAAGATTTTTGAACAGTCTCATGAATAAATTAACTGCAATCCAATCAAGTTCAGTTTTCTGATCACAATACGTTCATCCGACAAATTGACGCAACTGTCGCTTCGAATAGACGAGATGACGTACATTGTACGTCATGACAGCACGTTTATGACAGCACAGTTAAATCTGTCACATAAAGATGGAACGCGGTTCAGATTTATTGAACGTTCGGCACAAATAAACGTTGATCTTTAAAAATATTAGGGGGATGCAACAATGCATGGTCGTAAAAACTTTTATTTACAAATACGTATTTTAATCAAATTGAATCACGAAATTAATACGAGAATTTTAATAGAAAAGTTTTCATAGCTCAAATAATTTGTATTGCTCAATTGATATTTTTTTAACTCGTGATTCTAAATATTTCATAAATATTGCATAACGATCGTTATAAACTGAGTTGTAATAGCAAAAGTATAAATCTCCCTTTACTCGTACATTTTTATTATCTTCTGCAAAGAAATTAAGATTTTAGACCTTGATTTTATTCGCAGATATGAAATGTTTTGTGAAATACGATACAAAATGAGCGCAATAACGAAATGTTTGTTCAAGACAAGAATAGACGTCATTCGCAGTTAGCGAAGATTTCTCGCGCTTATTAATTTTTAGCATCTATCGGCCTTCGTAATCATGTCGATATTCGTGATTTTCGCGATGATAGCTTATAATATGAAGTAATATTAATGTAAACTCGAGGCGACTTCTTCTCGAGCGATCCTTCCATTTGTGATAAATCAATAAAAAAAGATCCTTCAAATCAACAGACTTTCGCTAATATTACTTTCGGATCATCAAGGATTTTCGCGATGACAGTTGCAAATCCGTGATGAGAACACGTGGCGAGAGGAATTAACTTGTGTCGCGAAAATGGAATGACAATAAAATCGCTTCTTTTTTAATAGCGAACAAACGGCGCAATCGACGAGAAATCAATGCGTGGCAAATGTCACGAATGTCGCAACGAAAACTTTGTAAGGAATGCAACTCCCCGACCCAGTGTCACTATTACGATTCACGCGCATCTGCCCTGGAGGAGAGCGCTCAAAATACAATCAAATGCACACGTACGATGCCTTTGAAATTGTTTTGTGTAAGTGTAGAGATTCGCGCAATGAGCCTTATTAAGCATTCAATCAACTTGAATCAACTTGAATAGAATTTAAAACGAATGCAAGTTCGAAAGTTTGCTCGAAGGTTTTATTATCGATTTATCACGGATGAAAGAATCGTTCACCTCGAGTTTATATTGATACATGTTGCTTCGTATTGCGTGAGCAGGTATCGCGAAAATCACGAGAGAGTCCTAATAATATAATACTAATTTTAACTCTTCGAAAAACTTTTAAGTCACTAGATCGCTCGATTGTGTTTGCAAAAACCGTGATATCATAATAGAAACACATTATTTATCTTTTTCAGTCTTAGAAAATATATCAAATTATAGTAAGCGAAATAAATAATTTTCTTTGCTAAATAATACTAAATAACTGATTTTGTAATATTTAAAATATTTCAAACTTTATGTATAGTAATAAAAATACTGTATGAACAAATTTTAAAGATTTCGTTCTTGACAAAAAATCGTTATTAAAGTACAGCTTATTTCGAAGAGTAAATAAGGAGATAGTATAATCAATTCATTGATAATCGAATAATAAACAATCGTGAGAAATTTTGCAAACGACGGCCGAGTTTCTGCACCCTGAATTGGGTTATAGCATCTCGATTAGAGAATACCTGTATAAATGCAAGGCATTGTGCGATAACGGCACATGTCGAGAGTTAATTAGACTTTCAAATCGATCACGCTTACACTTTTGTAAGTAGACCAAAGATACCCTGGTAAAAAATTTTTCATATAAGAATATATATAAATACATATATAAACATACAAAATATGTTCATATATCCTTCTTTCTTTTGTAAAATTACTGTTTGATAAACAAAATAATAATAATAAGACATAAAAAATAATTAAAACGATAATTGAAGATGTATTGAGATTGCATAGAATTTATTCAATGAAGATAGAGAAATATTTGCTTTTTTCGTTCTGGTTCAAATTTCGTGCAATCTCAATCTTTTTCCTTACAAAAATTGAATACTGGAAGGTAGTGATTAATAATTATTTATTTTGAGTATTAAAAGCACTGTTATTAAAAAAATATAAAAATTCTATAAAAATTCACGAATATATTTTCATGAATCAACCGAGACGCATGTACATAAACGCAAACGCAAGAATTAATACGCAAGGGGAAAAGAATTTCGATCTAAGAGAAGGGACAACCGAAACATTGGATAATTTTATATTTTATATTTATATATAGCGTGTATAACGTAATTAATCTTGATTAATAGAAGAATTTCAATATTATTTAAATTCATATGTATTTAGATTCAGGTTTGCGAAACGTCGAACCCGAATCCGACCAAACCTGTCTACCAACATTATCAAAAGCTAAGCCAATTACCGACAGTTCGGACCAACCTGGACCAACATCCAAGGCCACGCAGTCGATGGCCTTCGGGGATTTTTGGCCAGTATCTCTTTAGACACACCCGACATATCCGCGTGCTTTCGGTGTGATCTGCTATTGCTAATAAAACGGGATTTGGCATACAATAATTTCTAACGCTCCCTGATGCGAGAATAATCCACCTGTAACAATTTAATATGTTAATAATTGCGAGATATTGCAACATATTTTCTAGTATGCGCGACAATCAGATGGTTGCGCACGCACGGACCCCTGACCTCGGATTAATTAAATCCGCGTAGAAAGCGAAGCGGACGTACTAAATCAGAAGGAATCGTAGAAAAAAAATAAATACTGTGTAACGCACCGTCTTTAAATTGTCTTCGCTAAACTGAACGCGACTTACTGTTCGTTCTGCCTTATTATTGTATTTATTATCGCGTGCGCGCGTCAGCAAAATTTTCGCAACGGCGAACTACAACATCGCCCGTAAAACGATCGATAAACAGCGAAGACAGCAATACTTCAGGTGATATTGACGAAAGTAATTTGCTTCCGCTACCGCGCAAGACTTTTTGTTATACGAGATGGTTTGTGAGATAACAATGTTTTTACGTTATCAGAGTTGTTTCGCGAAAGAAAAAAAATGTTTCCTTTTTGAAAACTGAAGGTCTGGCGCTTACAGTTTCTTTTGTTCCTCCTTTTGCCTTTACATAATGAAACGGTCAGACTTGGATGATAATCTCCGTTTTTTCTCAAGGTTGTAACTGTTAACGGAAAATGTGCTCGGTTAACAAAGACAGTAATGCCTCAAGGATAACTTTAATTGTAAGCTCATCTCGAGTCATCAGCGCCGTCCCGCTTATGAATGACTGCACTAAACCGCTGTCGAATCCTAATTGATTGCCGCCGCATCGAACAATATCGAACCTATGTGTGTTGCAAATGGCACCTCATTACGATGGCACGGACGACACTCGTTTTGATTCTATAATGCAGCGACGCGGCGTAATTCTCCCTTTTATTTTCTCTTCCTTCTCGTTCTCGCGCGGATAAAAAAAACCGATCAAAAATCATTTAATTCATTGTCAATGTATTCGATGGACTCGAATCGACATTTCGAATCGATCCCGGAATTTGGATTCGGAATTGTTTCGTGGTCATTGTTTAGCCTTCTCAAAACACCCGATACCTGTTTCGATCCGTAAATAACTCCTTCGCGCGGTTACATCTATTCGTTTCATTTTTTTTCGAGGTCCTCCAAACGGAAGAGTGGGAGCGAACGACGAGCGTGTGTGCAGGTATCTACCCCTCTTCTCGGCCTCCCTATCGGCAAGATGGCACAGGTGACTTCGTCATTCCGCGATCGAGCCGCGATCACTCGTAAAGCTCGCGTTCGAACAGCCAGACAATTCGGTGATCGCGAACAGCCCGTGCCGTTCCCTCGACCGGCCGGTAATCCTTCGACTCTGCCTTCTTCGAGAGAGAGAGTCTTCGATTTAGATAAAAAAATTCCCACCGAAGCTGCAGTGAGGCTTCTCGATGATGATCGCGCAAATACGAACGTGATCCACGATCGATCGTTGTCGTATCGATCTCTTGAAAGAGACCTACGATCTCGACACGAAAGAGTTAAACCGATCGGTAGCCCTGCGTGAAACACTTCCTCTGCACGCTCGTTGGAGGGGCGAAATGGGGACGTTTGTGAGGATTTGGGCGATTTTCAGCCTGATTGGTTTGTCGCACGCCGAGTCGCCGGTGGAAGTCTTGACATCCTCGAGCAGTCTCGGCACCTTCGAGGAGGATGACATACTCCGCGTGCTTTCGCGCAACAAGACCGACACGACTAAGAACTTCACTTTCGTCGAGTTGATCAGCAGCCTCGGTAATTACACGATCGACACCGAGAAAGATATATGGAGTGACGACAGGCCGGAAGTGCATCATACGAATCCGCATTATAGTGAGTGATACCAATGTCATTACGTTTTATGCGAGACAGAATTTTGTCTATCGATCTGTCGGTATTTTATAAAATCCGTATAGACTACATATTGAAATAAAAATCTTATAGAAATCTAATATTGGAAATTATTAAGGATGCGATAAACCGGTCAAATTTTTTATAATATTCGGGGAGAAAGGGATTGAGATGCTTGTTAGCATCATTATTATTAAATTGATTATCAATTTAATATCGTGATATTACTATTCTTGTTCATCTTAGACTATGTTTCAAGACCGAAAATTTATTCGGCGCGCAGTTTGGTGAACTTGATAAATGTATATAAATTTACATAAGAAATTAGCACGAAGATCTTGATCGGTTTAGCGCATCCTTAATTATTTGTTTTCATATACCGGTCTATATTCTATTTGTTACTGGAAATTATATTTATTTTGAGTTTTGTTTTTTTAAAACAAATTGTTTTTTTTTTTAATTTATGAAAGTATATTCGTGAATTTTTATAGATTTTTTGAACAAAAGTGCTTTTAATACTCAAAATAAATAATTAATCACTACCTTCCAGTATATTAAATTTCTGTAAGAAAAAAGATTGAGATTGCACGAAATTTGAATCAGAAAAAAGCAAATATTTCTTTATCTTCATTGATCAAATTCCATGCAATCTCAATGCATCTTCAATGCGCAGTCTTGTTGACTTAACAAGTTTGCAAAATTTAATCTCGCATTATTTAACATTTCGCTAATCATAAGAATAAAATTATGTTACGATTACATAAAGTCAAGAGACAAAGATTATTCATACATTTCGTATTAGAAGTATGATAAACTATTGATGACTTTAGCTTCATTAATTAATACTTATCGTTTATGGAAATGTATATTTTAATTTAAATTTAATTTGAAAACATCGTGCATGTACTCAAATTAAATAAACAGCTAAATGAACAAGTAACTTTCCGGTAAACTATAAATTTTTAATCAAGTCGATCGTGCTCGCGTGGCGAAATACGGTAAATAATTTCAGACTCGGGCGTGTTGATGACAGGTTGCACCGACCGCGATGCATATCGCCGTTTGTAGCGCGCGCACTTCATCTGACACTGCATCTTTTAAACATTAGCCGTTAATTGTAAAATCCACTCGCGACAATCAAAATTTGCACCTTCGCGCGCTGTCGGCTCTCGTAATTAACAAAATACTGTTAACTTTTGTGTGGATCAAGTAAATATCCGTGTATCTTGTGCGCTGAAAATAGATTCGACGAAATTTATAGCGGGGAGCGATATCGGGAGATTCCGCTTGATACACGCGACGATCTGTGGATACTAATTTCGCTCACGCGTCTGAAAAACGTGTAATCGTTACTCTTTTACAAATCGAAGGCCGTATATATTTATTCCGACTGCATATCGCGCGGATGCCGATCACGTTGATTCGCAAGTATTTAAGAAAGATTCGTAGTATTGGCTGCCTTCTTTTGATTCTGAGAATTCAAATCACATCAACTAAAAAAAAAGTCTCGATGGAAGAAGAAATTATTTCAGTCTTCGACAAATGTAGTCTTGTCGTCAGATGCATTTGCGATCCGATCATCTCGTAAAATCAAGAGTATCTCAACGGAGGATTCTTTATTGGCATTGGTTTTACCGGAGTCGCCAAAGAATGCATGCGTCCGCAGAAAACGTTGTTGTGACCTTAATTGCCGTATTGTAATACTTCGATTCACGAACCCTTTGAAACAGATAAGCCCCATTCTTTTTAATCTTAATGCGCGATTAAATTGATAACTTAATTAATTTTCTTTATTCTTTTTATTTCATGGAATTGATCAATGTGAAAAGATCGTATGTGAGAATCATGCATGTAGGTTCAGTCACAACGTCTATTTTTTTCTTTTGTACTTTAAATATACCAGCTATATTGCCAAATTTAGAGAAATTAAACATTGAAATATTAAAGGACGAAAACATTGTCGATATTTCGACATATGCGATGTTCGAGAGCGACTTTTAGTGGCGGTATCGTACGCATTACGCGTAGATGCACCGATGAACGTGACTGTAGTATTTGCAGCATGACATAACAAAAGTCTTGAAAGATTTCAGTGTAGAAAATCACCTCACGAAAGGTATGTCGACATTTCAGCATATTATGCTTTTAGTAAACCACTGTGTCATTCGGAAACGTAAAGTTCAAGAATCCGCAATATTTTTACAATTTCCTAAATTAAAACAAAAAAATAAATGTTTTACGCCATATTTTCTCTCTTCCATTACATGGATCTTTGTACTTGAGAATGTAATCGTATATTCCGTAAAAAATTCAAAATTGGAAATGTATTAATCTTTATAGTTTCCATATAAAAATGAATACTAAAATTATTATATATATATATATATATATATATATATATATATATATATATATATATATATATATATATATATATAACAGTTGTGAATAGCATAATATATTTATTTAACAACACATTTTTTAATTTATTTACTGTTTTTGTTATTTGTTTCAACTTAAAAAATATCATGAAACATCTCTTTTTCCGTATAACTACTTTAAGTTTTCAAGATGATTTGTGCAAAATTTCATTGCGATGCAGAGATTAATTGTTTTGTAAATGAACAAATAAATAAACTTTATTTGTTGATTTGTATTGTTATTTTGATTACATAAATATTTCATGTATACAGTTTTAGTATTTATTTTTAAAAAATATAAATATTTAATTTCCAATTTCAAACTTTTTGCAGGATACGAATGATATCCTTAATATGTTAATAACTCGTTTCAAGTTTAATTGATTTCCATCCATGAAAATTTCTCGTAACTTTAAAAGGTTCCTCACACTTATATTTTATCTTTTTCTAAAATAAAATATAAATATTTATTCTACAAACTATATCCATGAATTTTTATAGATTTTTGAATCTTTAAATAGATGAAACAGTGATTGGATTCGAAATATTCCCGTTTGTACGGATAAAGTACCATTTTTCACATAGTATTGTAAAGGTCAAAATCACGATAGATTTACTATTGCGTAGCAAAAATTTATTGTCTTAGACAATTTTCCGAAATAATTTATAACACGTTATATCTTCGCAGGGCAACTGTGCGTAATCTGGTAATGAACATAATAATTTTGTTTATGTCTCATTGATAATTATACGGAAAGAACGATTTTGAAGAGATCTAAAATTTTGCTGGACACAGATTTGAAAGTAATTGTTGCAACCTCAAAAATACGAACATTGCAAAAAATTTTGAGCTACTCTAGCAACTGATTTAAGCGTTTTGCACAATTATTTTGATAGTTCAACAAAATAATTTTTCTGATCTGTATCCAGCTAAAATTTTAGATCTTTCAACAAAACCGTTCTTTCCATGTAGCTCAAATATATCGTCATTAATATATGCATTTGCATTTTTGTTAATAACGCAAGATTGTCATTTCTCACGAGAATGATTTCGATAAAAATGTGTCTACGATTTATCAATCGACAACTTGAATCATTCATTAAGAAACTGGTTCTGTTCATTATGAGCATGTAAGATGCGGTAAGAAAAGAAAAGACTCAGACAGTAAGATAATCCCTACGTATTTTTTATAACATCCACCACAAAACGGGTTTTCGTTAAATTGGTTTGCTTGTAACAAAAATTGCGATCATAGATTCCGAATTTTTTCACCATGCTGAACTTGTCCTTTGAATACGATACATAACTTCATTTTTTTTTTTAAATCTTTTATGTCTTTTTAACCCATTTGCATCATAACCCTACTTAAGGTGCCGTGTTCAGGCATCAGCGACGTTCAACTGACGACCGGCCCGTATCACCGCGTGTGGTCGGTCGTATGTGCAGTACATGACACCAAAATTGTTCATGGAGTTTATTTAACATATACTTCTTAAAACAATTGATACACAGTGTTACATCGCAAATATCGTACTTTTTTTTTTTCGGCTCGCGGAATATTCCGCGCTTGGATGCAAATGGGTTAATGAAAAACATTCATATTCGTTTGAACCGTTTGAACCGATGACTTTGCTATTCTGAGATATTTTTGTAGCGATGCTGTAATGAGCTGTCAAATATATCAGTCATTTATAGTTCGATTATAACGATAACAAATAATTGAGTTATAATGTTTGTAATTGATTTAACCTTTATCTATCTGCAATATAACAACCCGCAAACGCAATGCCATTAATCACACGTGACAATATGCATGTAATTCAGCGTTACGCAGCGCTGTATTAAGCGTGTGAGTCATGGACATGACTATATCCGTTAAGCAAATACTTTACAAAAGAGATTCGAAGTTAAAATTGAAAATTGAGCAAGAACTTCGTCCACTAAAAAATATCCTAAACAAATCTTTGTTGAGTCACGTATGCGCAAGCGAGAATTAGGAAATTTAGATTTTATCCAAAAATTGTTTTTGCAATATTTATATTACATTCCTTTCACATTATTTGTATTATTTCACAATTAACATGCTGCTCCAATTGAATATTTCTCAATATTGAAAAGATTATGTCGGCCGGAAAGTTTCCTTGACCTACTGACGCTTCATTAGATGAACGGTTCAGACATTAATAGTATAATATCGCGTGTGAAGTTCGAAGGGAAATCTTCGCATATATTAAATTTAGCTAATTAAGAATTAAAAAGAACTGACATAAATATATATGACATAAAAAAAATACAAATTCAGAGATTTAACATCTCTTGATAAATTTAGAAAATATTTCTCAACAGTCTTCGGCAATAAGAAAGTATTTATCTGAAATAGATTTTTTCGAGAACTACAAAATTGATAACATTGGATTTCGTTATGTTATGTCTGAAGTTTGTAAGCATATTTTCGAGAATCAAATAATTGAATAGATGTTTAAACAAAAAAACTGTTGAAGAACGAGTTTAAATGTGCTATTTAGTTATGTAACGTTGACATTTATATACTTTTTATCGCTACATGCGTCAAAGAATGCACTTCATCTTGAACTGTTCTATAATTTTAAGAGCAGGCGGCGTTAAAAAAAAATTGGATCGTGCTTATGATTTATTGATTTTGCACTTTCTAATTCGGGTTTCCCACCGCCGACAGCGATGTCCCGTGTTAAATTGGGTATTACAGAATCGGAGAAAGATTGAGAATTCTTTGATGAAAACACCGTCACAAATAAGGAAGTAAATTATATTGGGTTGGAAGAAAAGTAATGTCGTATTTTCTCAACAGAGAAGGCTTTAGTGTGTTTTATTAGAAAAAAAAAAACTTCAATCAGAATGGCGTAAATACATAGTGACACAGCTGAAATCTCTAAGCGTCATTTAGTGTGTGGAAATCGTATGTAAAAGTGTTTGTATTCACTCGAGATCGAGAGAAAATCACCAGCAAAACTACTGACAAACCGTCTCTGGCATATGCGTTCGGTTATAGCTGACAGCATCCTCTCCGTGCAAAATATATATCTTTTTTTCATCGCGTTTTTTCCTTTTCGAAAGTAAAACAGCATCGGACAGTGAATATACAGTTTATTTTGTTACATTTTTCTCTCCATTTTCCTTTCAAGTGAATACAAATATGCTTTTACATACGAGGTGTGCAAATTAATTCGGTTCTTTTATCTTTGCACCGAAACTTTTTTTTGTGTGAATATTGAGTTTCCAAGGTCCAAGGTCAACCCACGATTTTCTTCTTTTAGAATTGTCGTA
Organism: Cephalotes varians; assembly: GCA_037157785.1. Taxonomy (NCBI): domain Eukaryota; kingdom Metazoa; phylum Arthropoda; class Insecta; order Hymenoptera; family Formicidae; genus Cephalotes; species Cephalotes varians. The sequence continues at coordinate 815,075 of JANQDE010000052.1, forward strand.
TCTACTTTTCATCGCCAGGAAATTGATAAAGACATCAAATTAATATGCACACCTAATACATAACGATTTTCACACATTAAATAATGCTTACAGATTTCAGTTGTTTACAATAATATTTGCCATTTTAAGTTGAAGTTTCTTTCTAATAAAACATACCAAGTCATCTATCGAGAAAATACGACATTTTTTTCCAATCCAATAATTGTAGAATTAGCGACCAAGGTTACAATTGGACTTTGTCCAAATCGTTTGCCACGTCATCGTACGTTAATCGTACGTCATTAATCGAGACATGCTGTCGAATTTCTCCTCGGATTGCCACATGTTGCTCGCACCTTCTTTGGAAGCGGAAAATAAATATTGTCATTGCATTGCGCAATGCGCATGGCACGCAGCATTGCCGGTGGACCGAGAATGCGGCAGCTCTCAATAGTTCAGGGTCATTACCGCCGTACCTACATGATCTGTAACGATACTTGAAGCAAGTATCCTGAAAAGATTTGACTAAATGCATCGATAATGTTATACGACGAATGTTTTAGAAATGAATAAAAATTCAGCTATGATTCCTACTAAATTTGATTTTTCTCACTTCTGTCTTTCGTTTTTAGCGCCTCGTTTAACGATTGGTACATGTAGTAAAATTTCGATATGACTCTTGATTCGAATTCACTATGGAGCAATCTAGCAAATGTTTCCTATTGAGAAACTCAACCTTCAGATTAGATTTAACAGACTTAAGATATGTTGTAAATTCAGAGAAGGAATTCAATTTTTAAATCAAGATCTTTTATAAAAAATTGATTATAAAATTTATATTTGGCACTTAATTATAATATATATTACGTTAATATTTTAGGAAGTTTAATTATATAATTTTATAGCTGTAATTAGAAATCTCTAATGTACAAATCCATCATTAAATGACACATCATGTAACGATTGCCATTGCAAACCGTTATTTCCATTGAAAATGAATTGTCGATACGTGATTAAAATTTATCAATGTGCGTGTGTTTCTAAAAATAAAAACTTTTGGATATAACGTAAATCAGGGTGAGAGCAAAAACTGATGCAATCGAGTTTTAACGTGAATAAAACATCTGACAAGAATGTCGAGGTTCCAATCGGAATTCATTCTTAATTTCTTTTGGGATTTTTTGGGGATATTTTTTTTTTTAGGATTTTTAGGACATAAAACATAATTTCGAAAAATAAACAGACATTGATTAATCAACTATCTTAGACTTACAATTACGTGCGTTGTGTATAGTAATAAATCAAATCTATTCTACAAATTCTGTGCGATGCATTATGTTGAAGAAGAGACGTGATGTCTCGCGCCAAGTATAATAATTTTATTAATAAAATACGTCTTTTCGTGAGCAAGACGCTACATATTTCGCAAGAATGAACGCTTTCTTGGAGAAAAATTGTTATTCTTTTTAAATAAGAATGTTATTAAAAGATGAAAATATCGGGGAAGAACGTAGATTTTTTTCGGTTACATATCGCAGACAAACTTAATGATTAAACATGAATATATACATGCATTTTTGTTTTTTCTAATTTATGCCAGACCGTCATGATCTTTACAAAATTCCGCAAAATGACGAAATAAGGAATGCATACAAAGAAACGCTTTGATTCCTTATTGCCACTTTCGGTGAAAAGTCCTTGCTGCAACGCTTTCGGATTCGATGGAATGCTCACTTATTGTTCAATGTGCGAAATTGCGTGTAACCAATAAACAAGGACGCATCTGTGTAACGTATACATTTGCAACACAATTGAGAGGCAAGAGGGATATGTTCAATGTCCACATAACATTTCCCAACGCGCCATGGGTTTTACGAGCATTCCGGTATCAGATATGACGTCTAACAGCCGTCTAACGATATAACTGTTTTTCTCGACGCTTAATAGATTTGTAATTCGATTGTAACAGCATCGTAATGGGCGATAATTCTTTTTTTAGATTATTATCATCATGCATATTGATGTATTAGTTGCTAAAATATTATGCGGTACGCTTTAATGGACACTGAATAGTTCAAACGGAACTGTGACATTATTCATTTATTCATTTTTAGCAGGCCGATTAATTTAAAATGTGATTTATTTATTTGGAGAACAATTCAAGGATTTTCGCAAATGAGATAGAAGTTAAATCATCAAGAACCAGACGATTTTTTTCTAAGCGTGAATAAATCATTAATTTTTTACGTTTTAGAGCCACATCCTCTTAAGAATAAAATCAACGCCGTTGGCAATGAGCTGTTTGACGAGGAGCTAATGAAGATATACAAATACATAAACATCCGAGCTTCCTTGCCTACGCGTTAATTGCCCGCACAATAAGACGTCGTAAAATTGCAATGAGAGATGTAACGATGTTTACGCGACAGGTTGACATCGCCGATCATTATCGCGTTTCGTAATGCAATTTCGCGAGACTCCTTCTAAGAGCGTTCTAATTATCGCGCGGCTCGTACATCCACGGAAAGAACGATTTTGCTGAGGGATCTATTCCTAATTTTGCTGGATACAGATCTGAAAATAATTTTGTTGGAACCTAAAAAATAATGAGCAATGCTGAAAAAAATTTTGACATTCTAGCAGCTAGTTTGAGCGTTCTACATAATTATTTTGATAGGTCAACAAAATCACTTTTCCGATCTGTATCCAGCTGAAATTTTAGATCTTTCAGCAAAATCATTCTTTCCGTGTATCATCGGAAATGGAATCGTCTTATCTGGCCGTCAACCGATTCGGCTTCGAAGGCGGTTTAACGGTAAATAAAGTAAACTATCCAACTTACAGCCTTACGTAACGAGCGTCAATTGTCACGTCGACCTGTTCAAACACGAGAAAATTCGGGTGTAAAACGAAAAAAATTAAATGCAACGTGCGAAATATCTCTTGCGAGTAATCACACGCTTACGAATCGCTCTTTCGTCCACTGTACACCTATGCGTGTCGCATTTTATGGCGGCAGATTGCCACAGTCGATCAGACAAACCGCGACGCTAAGTGATTCCATTCGCGCGGAGACCACCGCGTCCCGATTTCGACACCGACGTCGCGCTCGTACTCTCTGGTGGACGTCCGGCTCCATTTCTCAGTTCGATTGCCACACGTTACCGCGAGAAAATGTCGTACCCTCGTCGTAGAACAATGGAAATCAGGTCGATTATCCGTTGCATAGAAAGACCAGGCAATGAGGATGCTCGAAGACCGCGCGAACTCGCAAGCAATCGATAGCTATGATAAAAATTCAAAAATATAGAGATAATATTATACCTGCCCTTGCAGATATAATGATTCCTCTTAATATTTCTGCTGCGAAATGGCGAATTCTAGCGATTTATGGAATCATTTGTTTAGTAGGTTTACACCATATAGCCAGCCATATTTGTTATATTTTTTATTGAAGGAGAGTCTGAGTTAGTTTCTGGGTTTAATATTGAGTATTTTAGAGGGGATTTGCATTAATTTTTATAGCGGAGTATGGAATGATTATTTTTTTTTTAATATTTAATGTTAATTTGTTATAACGCATCTCTGTTTCTAAGCATTTCGAAATGTTTTCAAGGTTAATATTTAGTTATACATACTTCCTCATTCTTCGTAAACTTGGGCGTATTGTCACACGAATATATACATATACATTTGAGTGCTTCGTTCCTTATTTAACATTTTATTTGGCTGTACACATTTCAAGTTGTGTAAAGTTAAACAATAGTATGATATTTAGCTAACGCCTCCTAAGCTAATGACGTACAATCTTTTTTTCGAGGCTTTCAAAGCAGTTATTCGATAAGTCGATTGTAGCTCTACTATTAATTTATAATTTACGTTACATACACTATAGATTTTAGACTGATAGTAACTAGAAGTACATATGTACATTCTGCAGTATTTTTTATAAAATTAAGTATTTTTTATAAAATTTTGTAACTAAATACTGTGTTTTTTTTTTTAAACAAAATCAATTTTTTAATTTATTTTTGCGGAGACACCACCTCTCTTTCTCTTCGATCCATAGTGTCGTCATATTTTTATAAATAACGTTTTAAGTAATAAATATTTCGTAACTTTGATTCTAGAATCGATTGAACATTTTAACGACTAATGCTTTAATACGATGTTTTAAATTAAAATATTGACAAAGTTATTAACAAAGTTATTGCATACAGTGTAAATGGAGGATTCATAATACACACTTTCTCTTCTAATATATTGGAAAATTATAAATACAGATTGTGTCGTTAAGATATGTTATGTTAATTGCCATAACATGTGAGCGTTTGACCAATGCAGAGTTTATGATACCCGTGATGCAACCGCGATAACCATGCAATATCACGTTGTCACTTTCTATATAGTCAAACCTAAGTATCTGCGCTTTTGAAATTCGATTTATTCTATTTAATCTCGGTGATAAGTACGCCACGGAAAATTATGTCATCGGTTTATCGGATTCTGGTCAATTCTTTCGATATTTTACGATCCACTTAGAAATATTATTTTATAATTAAAAAAAACAGTGTCACAAACGCTTCGTTCGTAAATTTCTTAAAGCTGTTATCGTCAATACAATTTATTAATCGTTAAAAACTTGCGCTTATTTTTTAGACACATGAAGAATGATATTAGAACGGCTGTAACTACCTGAACGAACACATGTAAAAGATGTAAAAGGACAAGTAAATAATTTATTAATTTATTAATTTATTATCGATGAGGTTTTTTTTCGTTTCTCATCTATGACCACAGAAAATAAACATCCTTTCATGACATCAAAAAAAAAAAAAAGGTCCAGAGTCACGGACCTTCTTTTTCAGATTATGCAATAATTGTCCCCTCGCATGCTATAAATTACTAAGAATTCCTTTTTTGAGTTGACTAATTATGCATGATACTAGTTCAGCCTCGAGATATTTGTACACTGACCTTCGCTATAATTTTATAATGAATTCGCCTTTCGATGCGGATCGATAACCTTATATCCTCTAGTTCGCTCAATTTTATCGAGTTATCTCATCAGCTCGTCTACAAGACCAACTTTCAATTCGGTTATCGAATAATAATAATAATTTATCTCGTGAGACGAAGCTTCATTAATTAACCTTGATTAATGCTTCGCATATGGAAGAGAAAGAGATGAAGGAGACGTCGAATTAAAAAGTCAGTTTCATCCACGTCACGCAGATTGTACTTCGGAAGATAGATTGAGTCACATTTCAGGTAGATCGGCGTTTTTTTATGCAACACCGATTGGAATTATGCCGAGTGCGGCTCGTGCGTCGACCTTACCCGAAAATCTCGCTTCCGTTTGATCCCGGATTACGTCATCGTTTGCGAACGAGCACGCTGGGAGGTATCTTAACAGCTTTCTCGCATTATCATGTCAATGTCAGCCGAGCGTGGCTTTTACGTTCGATAAGATTCCTCGCTCGTGTTTGAACACGAGACACGTAGCCGGTCTCATGCGATTTACGTGAATCCCCGACGATTAATTTGCGAGAAAGGCACGAGAGAGAAAGAAAGAGGGAGGGCTTTCATTTTTGCGAGTTCTTTTCGCTTTTGCACGCTGAGTAATACAAGAATCGAAGATAAACTCTCTTAATATCCGAGAATCCCGGATATCGAAAGGCATTAAAAAGCATTTTCTCGCTCTTCTTTTTCAGAAGACTTCCCGGAGAAAATCGATCTCGAGGCACGCAGATTATTGCAAATCCTTCCCTCCTACGATCCCGGCGCGGGAGGCGTCAGCGCGGAATGCAAACGGCACGCCAACATCTTCCACGAGGAGCTCGCGAAGTTCACGCTGTGGGCGCTCAGAAGTAAGTCGATCCACTCGAGTGAGTATAATAAATTCGGAAGCGTCACACGTGAGGTCAACCAAAGAGAGCGCTACGTAATCTGAAATCGAATTACATGATAATTACGAAAGACTCATTCCGAGAAATCTCTCCTTCGGAAAGATTGCGAGAACGGAACGCGTCGACATCGATCGTCGAGCACGAAATAAAAATAGACGAACGAATTTGTATTTAATGATCCTTCGCAAGTGGCCCGAACGATTGTACAGAACGTTTTATTCATAGTATTAATATCGCACGCTATTCCGTACGCGGCATCGAGGGATTTGGCAACGGTCGTTTCAAGATATTGCGGTCGTCGCCAGATCCTTTCTTTTTTTTCTTTATCCGAATTCACCTTGCGTGTGTATACGCCAGTGCGCAATTCTTTTATGTACTACGAATTACGCACATGTCGCGCGGGTATTGTTATTATTATTATTATTATTACATGGATAAAACGATTTTGTTGATGGATCTAAAATTTTGCTGGATACAAATCTGAAAATAATTTTACTGAAATCCAAATCAAAATTAATTTTTTTGGAACCTTGAAAATAATGAGCAATGCTGCAAAAAATTTTGATATTCTAGCAATTAGTTTGAACATTTTATATAAGGTAAAAGCAGCGAATAAGGAATAAACTACTATGGAAGAGATTTATTTTTTAAACAAAGCATTGCATTCTAGTGGCAATCATTGGAAGTTGTTGCAATTGTTATCAAACAGTGAACTCAATGCGACAACAAATTTCTTTAATATAAGCATTAATTTATTTTTGTTGCGTCTAGAAATCTGATAGCATTATTTTAAAAAGTGTTGTAAGCTGAATGTAAGTTATTTAATGTTTATATTACAGATGCTTTTAACAATGTTACATGAATAATATTATGCCGTTCAATTGCGATTTGTAACTCTTTATTGAAATGAGAAGAGTTTGTGTATCATATTAAGACGTATTGATAATACGGAATAATTATTGGAACAAAGAGTAGAGAATAAAACGTTTTTATTTTTTTTATAAATACTAAAGAATATTTTTGATATTAATGTTTATTTTACATAATAATTTAATTAGGATTAGATTTTATTGTCCATGTTTATGATGTAATTTTATTGTCTATGTGCTACATTGTACACAGAAAGAATATGATTTTTAACTGTGTTTCAGTTTACATAAAAAAAACAAATTTATACTTCATTTTTTGTGTTATTTATCGCTGTTCCTCAAATTTGACTGGTATTTCATATTATATTCCATTTTTTTACCTCTTTCATTTCTCATTTTTTACTTTTTTGTAAATACTGAAGTTGGGCTTAAATTTCAGAGGCTTTCATTTATTGGATTTTATAGCTAACATGTTGCTCAAGAGTTCTGCGTTTATTAGAAGTCTAAATACGCATTTGTATCTAAATAATATTAATTAAAAAATTAATATTCCACATTCGCTGTCTTTACCTTAATTATTTTGATAGTTCAATAAAATTACTCTCTAAATCGAAATCAGTGAAATTTTACTGATTTCAGTGCTATACTTATAACTATATCAATCAGTAAAATATGCACTGTCTTTCAGTAATAATACACCGATTCTGATTAGTAAAAGTACTTCCCTCTTGAGAAACAGTGAATACTCACTAATAATCACAGTTATAAGCATAGCACTGCAAATCAGTGAATAATACACTGATTTCTATTTAGAGAGTACTTTTCTGATCTGTATCCAGCTAAAATTTTAGATCTTTCAAAAACCATTCTTTGGTCTATTCCGCACACCGGAATACCGTTCTTTCAACGGAATAATTAGTCAAAACTCTCCGTCGAGAGCCTACTTAATGCGATGCTCTCTAAATCGAAATCAGTGAAATTTCACTGATTTCAGTGCTATACTTATAATCATATCAATCAGTGATATATGCACTGTCTTTCAGTGATAATACACTGATTCTGATTCTGATTAGTAAAAGTATTCCCCTCTTAGTCAAAATCGCTGAGAAACAGTGAATACTCACTAATAATCACAGTTATAAGTATAGCACTGCAAATCAGTGAATAATACACTCATTCCTATTTAGAGAGTGGACATAAGGATCGTATTCACGGCCAGAGGATGGTCCCGCCCTTCTATTTTCGTAATATTGATCGCTTTTAACGTTTTAGTGTACGACGCGACCGCGAAAGTGCCTTCCGGCCTGCTGAGCGGGAACGTTAATCAGCTCGGCGATTTCGACGAGTGCGTCGGTGTCGAGGGCAAGGATGGCATTCGGGGACAGTATTGTCTGGCGTACTTGCAGCTGGACGTCGACCAGTCCAGGCCGGACCTCAAGTATCTGCATCGCCTGCTGCATTCGCATTACGCGTTTCGCAGCAACCTAACCGACGTGAGTGTACAATACGCATTCTCGCGATGCGCCACGCGAGTCAACATGATCGATCGTTTCGCAATCAATCGCCGCATCTTATCGCGATATCTCACGTTCGCGAGCGGAACGGCCGCTCGCATCGGCACGTAGAATGTTAAAACTGTGTGCTCAAAATGCTCGCCGTTCTGCTCGCTGGTTCCCAATGACAAGAGATTACGATAATGGACAGCAGATAATGCGCAAGCATCTCGCGATACTCCGAACGAGATTAGTTCACGAAGATTTTCAGATAGTATTGATGAAATTAATTAATGAGATTCACGCGCGATAAAGCTGTAATCTGGAGAACCGGACGCAAGGATCGGAACTGCCGAGCGAAAAATATTTCGGTATTTCCCCGCGAACACTGACGTTCCTGACATTTTAACGATTCGGCGGAGATCATCGCGCGTACGTTTAATTCCTAATGAATATGTAGTAGACGCGTGAATCCTGCGGCGCAGGGTTTATGTAAATCGACGAAGTGGAAGGACATCGGCGGCCGGATGTCGACGTGAAAGACGCTCGGCCAAGTCATCGCGATAAAAATGACTAACATGGGATGAATTTTAACAGAAAACGAGGAAACTAAAAAATAAAAAAAAACAGTTACTCGATAAAAATGCTCAAGTCTGCGGGTAGTGTCATCAATAACTCGAGTTAAATATAGAAGCGAGAAACTCGTCTCGATAAATCCAAAAGTTTGTCGCGATATGTTCTCGAGTAATCGGATCTCTAGACGCAATAAAAATTAATTTATTTCGACGTTTCGCTCGAGAAAAAAACTTTTCGCTTTTAACATTGTAATTAGCTGAAAAAAAAAAAATAGCAGTCTCGATTGAGGCTCTAAAACAAGCGTGAAATAAATCACGCGGGAATTGATGAGCCATACAGGAAATCTGCTTTGCTTAGATATTGACAGTCCGACATTACATAAAATAGCAACGTGATGTGCTATGCGTGTGGTTTATTGCGTTATTATATGCGACTGGTTAGAACAATCGTCCGTAATGTTGCGTATCGCGTGTCGGATTGACGCATAATGTTTATCACCTCGGTACTGTCAGCGTTGCTCATAGCGAGAACCGAGAACATTAATTATTGTTGCTTGACTGGGCAAATGCATCAATTATCTTCTGAATTGCTTATTCCTTCACGGGACCGTGGAAATATGATTTATAAAACGTCTCTTTTATCCGTGCCTCTCGCGTGTTTTTAATAGACTTCCGCATCTCTCAAAATCACCTGCGACGAGTATATTAAAATACTCGCCGAGGGTCACTTATAAAAGATCTTGCGGAAGATCATCTTCAGGGAAAAAAACATCCGTGTCGGTCACGTGTAATCGGCATAATAAAGCTCGAGTTTTCAAACTCGGAATTTATTATGATGTTTTTTTTCAAAGATATTTTTTCAAAACCGATGTTTCTTCAAACAGCGTTTTTTTTTTCAATACGTTATAAATATTTATCGGAGGCGAATACATAATGGTAATTTTTTATGAACGCTCCTCCGTAAGAAATTACAGAAAATAGATAAGAGATATTGTAAAAGGGTTAATTTTGCGACACGGAATTTTGCGGCACTGAAGGGAGAATATTATGATAATTTCTACGTAATTTGTCAGCTTTTGTTCACAAAATTTCCGTCGTTTGCTGATTAATTTCTTCGGTAATATATGACGTTTTGTAGCGCAGATTAATTTTTGTCAACATAATCTAATAATTTTCTAATTATAATGCGATGTTACAGATCGTAAGATTATTTATCTTTATTTTCAGCCCGGTCACAGACTACCGCGTTTCAGCAGCGTGAATTGGGCCATATGCACACCCGCGTCATGTACAGCCCAAGATGTGAAGGCCTCCCTTCAGCATACCATCTCGAAGTACACGGCACAGACTGGTCTCAAAATCTCGCTACAAGTGGACCAGTACATGTGTCAAGTGAAGGGGGAACCCGTTTTATCAAAAGCGACTATCGTTACCAGGTAAAGATATGTTTGTTCAAATCATGCCAATCTACATTGTAAAATGGGTCAACTAAAAATTCATCTAATCACGCACAATAAATTTTTATTCTTAAAATCCTTCACTTTTTTTTACGGAGCATTTACTGCGAATCTTCGCAAAAACAGAAACTGCTAAGCCAAAAGAAGAATCAAATATTTCAGTTTGAATTAATTGAATTAAATGAATTAATTGAATAATTCAATAATTTTCACGTTATTTTTTTTCAGTCTTCTCTTCGTTACCGTGTTCGTTCTGACACTCGTAGCCGCGTACTACGATCATTGCAAAATACCGGCCAGCGAATTGCTTTTATCGTTTTCGTTAAAGCGCAACATCCTGAAACTATTCTCGTTGGAAAGACCACAAGGTGACATAGCGTCGCTTCATGGCATTCGATTCTTGAACAGCGTTCTGCTGGTCGTAGCTCACAAGAGCATGGCGGTATTCTTTATCCCTTACATGAACCGAACTTACATGAGCGAGGTAAATTATTTTCAAAAATAAATACATAAATCAATTGAACAAATTACATCAAACGATCAAAGCTGAATCTTAGTATTTAATAATATTATTAAATGTAAATTTTAAATGCATTATCAATTCAACTGCTTATTGATAAATATTATCATAAGCCTCGATGGTCAAATTGGAAAAAACATTCGCCCTAGACAGGGAAGTTCCAGATTCAAATGTTGGGAAATAATATTTTTCGCAATAAATTTTTTTGCAATGTTTTAAAATGCTGGTAGCTCATTATTATTAATTTGTGATATTATTCTAGCTTTAGTTTAGAATTGCGTTTCAAATCCGATAGTAACGGCGCGCAATTTATAAACTAATATTTAAAATTTACATAATAATTAAGCACTAAGATCCAATTTTGACCCTATTTGTGATTTGTTATAATGGTCGAGTTAAATCTATTTATTGTAAATGCATAAACATATAGCTAAGATATCGTAAATTCAAAAAAAAAAAGATTTCGTATTCAATATTATTTCTTTCACAGATAAAATAAACTTATAATCTTGTTATAAAAATATAAATTAAATATATGTAATATGTTATTGAAACCCTTATAGAAATTTAATACTGGAATGGCCAATTAATTACTCATTTTTAGTATTAAAAGCACTATACTGGAGTGATCAATTAATTACTTATTTTGAATATTAAAATCCTTATTAGTGCTTTTAATATTCAAAATAAGTAATTAATTGGTCACTCCAGTATAGTGCTTTTCCAGTATTAAATTTCTATAAGGAAATATAATGTAGAATATTATTTTACAAATATTATATTTTTATCGTGTGAAAAAATGTTATCCAAAATGTTATTCTGATTAATCAAACTCAATTACGGGATATACATTGCTTGGAAATGAATAATTTTTCGACACAGTTTTTAGGTAAACCATGGACCGTCATAGGGAGAGCGGCCAGTTTATATACCGATCCGTTCATCATGTTATCCGGTTTGTTAACGACGTATTCGTTCGTCGGTAGATTGAAAAGAACCGGAGCTTTGGAAATCAAAAACGAATACTTGTCGCGCTTGCTAAGGTACTGATGCCCTGATCGTATTAATAAAAATGGAAAACGGTTCTCTTTCAATACGCACATGTTCGGTTTCAGGCTAGTGCCGACTCTAGGAGCGCTGATATTATTCTGTACTCACATTATGCCATACATCGGATCCGGACCGCAGTGGCCGCTGGTGGTGACCAATCACGCGGAAATCTGCAAGAGAACATGGTGGCGGAATTTCTTATTTATTCACAATTATTTCGGATTCGAGAATATGGTAAGTAAAACGCGTGCAAAGTGGCCATTAAAAGATAAAAGACGAAAACGCGCAAAACGAAATCTTAAAAAAAAAGGGACTTGAGGTTCCTGATTAGTCGTCGCGATCACATTGGATCGTGACGTCATAAAGAAAAGAAGCTAACGATATTTAAAACACTTGTAAAAATGGGCCGAAGCTATCCTTTCCTCCTCTGACAGTCAGTAAATAGTCAGAAGAGGCACGTGAAGTGACAATAGGCTACGCATGCGCATTGAGTAAATGCGTTTCACGTGCCTTTTATCACTTTTTATGAATATTTACTGACTGTCACGGGAGTTTTTTTTTATCCAAATTCTCTTTTTTTACAAATGGCACGCAAAAGGTTTAACGTGTCATTTCTCGCTTGTGACGTCCAATATGGTCGCGACGACTGACTAGTCAGGAGCCTTAAAAAAAAGTCTGAAAGATTAAGATGTTTTTTTTTTTAAGAATATCTTTCATATTATGACTTTCAGCCTGTTTGCACGTCGAGAGATAAATCATCGTTTCTGCTTCCAGTGTCTTACGCACACGCATCATGTAGGGATAGACACGCAACTGTTCGCGATCTCACCCCTGCTGGTGCTGCTCTTGTACAAAAAACCAAAGATCGGCGCTATTGTGCTCGGTGTAATAGCCTCGATATCTACGATATTGAGATTCTACGTCACGTATACCAAAGAACTTAACAATTACGTGTACTACGGCACGTCGTAAGTAAATCAACGTTTACTCGACATTGTACAACAAGAAAAAAATCGATTCCGATTCACGCGTTGCTCATAACTCGTTCTCACGTAGGATAAGACAATTGTTCGACACCGCGGATTACTCCTACACGTTACCGTCGCACAGACTGACCGTTTACATCATCGGTATCTTCGCGGGTTATTTGCTGCGGAATGTACCCAAGGATTATAAACTGGGCACAGTGAGTGGCGTTGCATTAATTGTCTACGTGTACTTGCGAATACGCTAATTTTCGACGTTTTCAGACAGCCCTCTACACAGGCTGGACCGTGTGCAGCCTAATGTTCTTAGCAGCTTTTATCGGGCCCTCCAAAATGGGTTCTATCGATTACGTGTACAATCCGATTCACGCCGCTGCTTACAACGCGTTCGCTCCCATCGGATGGTGCGGCCTGTTCCTCTGGATAGCGATAACGCAGCACACCGGCAGTTCAAACGGTAATTATTGTTGCGCTGAAATTGAAAAATTGACGTTTTACAAATAGCAATTGTCTCCGAATAACGCGTATCGCATTATCGAATCGCAGGATTCTTGAACAGAATATTCTCTTGGCGAGGATTTCTCATTACAACGAGGATCAGTTATGCCATCTATTTAACGCAATTCCCGATATTTTTCTTCAATATTGGACAAACTCGCATGGCGGAGCACTACGATTTTTTAAGGATAATGGTAGGTCTTATATTTAAGATTTCTTCCAACATTTTGCCCGTTTATAAAATTATTTAATTAATTCATTTAATTAAATGCAATATTATTTTATAAACGTCTCTAATTTGTTGCAGATAAATATAAAAGAGATAGGATGGATTCTTTTCATGTCAACAGTTCTCACGCTGCTGTTCGACACACCGTTTCAGAATATAAGAAATTATATATTGAAAAAACCGACGTTGAAGAAGGATATAACAAAATCATCCAAAGTGGAATAATTCTATTTTCATTTTGACCAAATATTTTAGCTTGAGTACAATAGCTTGTCTACGGCTTTGTACATAGCGTTCTTTTTATTTAAATTTTTAATAATTAATGTATAATATGTAGGCAAATTACAGTAGGATGCGAAGTGCTAGAAAAAAAAATTATGTAGAGAGAATTTATTTTGTAAAAATTTATTCAAGCTTTTTTATGTGGGAAAGCAAGTGAAATGCACGAATGAAGTGTGCTTATGAAAAACTCTCTTCTTTTAAATAAATATCCACAGACCTCACTGTAATTAAAAATATATTTACTGCTTTTTTATACAGCAATGATAAATGTGGTCATAAAATAATTGTAAATATTAGTTTCTTGTTAATTGTTAATTCTCGTCAATAATTAATAAACTTAACATACAGAATACTACTTTAAATTCAGGCAACATAACTATATATAATTCATGTTGCGTACGGATTGGCATTGCATGCTTCAATCCCTGTCTATATGCAATGAAGATGTATGTAGAAAACAAATTAATAATGTAAAATAAATATTTAAAAAAATAGAAACAAATTTTTGTATCTAGGTACATATAGTTAATAAAAAAATGTAAGCAAACAATCATAATTATTATACTTTATAATAATCAAACAGTATAGTTTATTATATATGAGGGAAGACACGAAATAATTTCATGTACAAATGTTTTCTGATTATATAGGAATAAAAAACATTCAGGAAATCTTGGACAATAAAAAATGATTATTGTTAATAGTACTAAATACGCCTTTCATTTTCTTGTCTTGTCTTTTACTTTTATATATTATACATTGTTCAAGGGGAAATACAGCTTACATATAATTTCTCTTGAATTCTCGATTATCACGCGATATATAGCATAATGATTAATATTTAGATTCATTTATCACAATAATATACATAAATACACATGGATACAGGAAAAACCTAAAACTTAAAATCTATTGTTCCGATTATCACTGAAAAAAAAAATTTAATCTTGATACATATATATAACGTTCATATAATAAAAATAAGTGTTCGGAAAGTCCCTAAATTTTGAACGAGTAGAGATAATTGAATGAAATTTTGAAGATATTTATGACATCAAAAGTGCTATTTTTTGATATAAGAGACAACAATTCTCAAGGGCGCAGAGGTGAGGCATAGGTCAAAAATCTTAAATGCATAAGGAGTCAAGTGATAGCTCGAAAAGAACTCTCGAATGAGACATTTTGAACAATTATTGTAATCAAGCATTCCAAACTTGAGAGACAAAGGGACTCATGATAATCAAACACCCCAACCTTAGAGAGGGGACTCACGATAATCAAGTACTCTAGACGTAAGAGGCAAGGGGACTCACGATAATCAAGTATCTCAAAAGGATCAATTACGTCGTTGATCCTGAGTTACGCTAAGAGCATATGATGAAAACATGCGTACACTTTTAATGAAGAGTGCAGATGATTGGGGTCGCGCGATGTCTCATTCGAGAGTTCTTTCTAAGATTTTTTTATTTAAATTCTTATGTCTTTTAAGATTTTTGAACCATCTCCCATCCCCGCATCCTGGGAGGGGGGAGATCTCAAAAGGTCTTTCTAAGACTTTTCAAACGAGCACTTGACCTCTTAAGATTTTTGACCTGTGCCTCATGCCGCACCGTCGAGAGTGGGAGATTGTGTTCTCTTATGTCAAAAGATAATCTTTTTGATGCCATAAATGCCTCCAATTTCATTCACTTATTTCCGTTCAAAAATTATTTAGAGATCCCGGCACTTTCCGAACACCCTGTATAATGGTTGCAACATTTTTTTTCTCATGTAAAATGCATTTATGAAATTAAAACAAACGATATATAAAGCTGTCTTATAGTAGTTGTCTCATAACAACTGACAATTTAAATGTATTTACACATATGACTATAGCCATAGAAATGGGATACGCTTATAATATCCTTCTTTTATTAATTTAGATGAATAAGTAAATGGAGAATGTAATGTTTTATATTATATAAACGTTAGCAAAAAGACAATTTTTCGATAAACTTATAATTACATAAACACTTCACAGAAAAGTTATTTCAAAGAAAAAATAATTTTTTATGCATCAAAGAATTGCTAAAAAATTATCACATATAATCTCCTACACTCTTAATAGTACTCATTCGCAAGATCAGTTCTTATTAACTTCTTTTATAGTCGTAGTTACGTACGTTTTGCAATAGGCAGATGATATTACAAGAAAGCTCTAAACTGATGCTGTTTTAGCTGAAAATAAAAGCATAAAACAATAACTGAAGAAAACGATAAAATTGAAAGAGAAAGAAATAAATGTATTAACGAACAAAAAAATATAATTCTTGTAATCATCCTCTGAACAAAGTAATTTCTAAATGCTACAACTTTTAATATAAGCAGCATCTATTTAATTATGCGATTTTATATGAACAGGGTCAATATGTTTGATAGAAATATATATATGTAATTAATATATATTGCAATAACGCATACCATTGCGTTAATTATCAATTATAAACTAGTTATAAATGCATCAGTGGTACAGCAATATTATTTGAGTACATGCAACGTACTGCATAGTACATGAAAATCGAATAGATGCTGAAATAATTCTTTAAATAATAATAAGTTTCATATTGGAGATATAAATAATTTTCCTATTATATTTTTATATATCGAAATTTTACACCTAATTATATGCATAGCATTAATAGAACTGACTCTTATAACATACAAAGCATATGATAACAATGTAACTGTTAATCTCTCAGAATAAAGCACATCATTAAATTGATAGTTAAATTGCATATAATCTAAAAATTAATAGAAGTTTAGTAAATAAAATTACATGCAGTTCATTCTGCACATATCTATGCTAAATACATAATTATTACGAGAAAGCAAATTTGCATGTAGAATGTCTACATATCTTCTTAAAAATATATCTATATATTTTTTTATCCAATTTCATATTGCATTATTTGGCTTAAACATAATTATAATTAGTATTTCAATGTTAGATCATAAGCAGAGAAATGTCTGTAACATAAGATTTTTAAATTATGTTAAAAACATTGCTTATAATATTATATATGTTACAATAATATAAATACCTGCTTTATAAATTCTTGGATTTTGGCTTACAATAAATCCAGAAATTTAAGAGAAATCTCTGTTCGGGAAAATTGCAGGCGCTACCAGTGACCATACATAAAGACCCAAACACATCCACGAAGAAATAATCTTCACCCACATTGAAGCAGTGTTTGCATTTAATGTATCCAGACTGGAGTTTGGTCTGTTAAAGTATCAATACAGTGACATTGATGGATATCAAAACAAATATAGTTTAATGTTACAACATTATAGATACGCACTTGTACCAGTTTGTAAGGGTCATCATAACATACAAAGTAGCAAGAGCAAACATGAGATGGAAGAAACTCCAATTATATGCCACTTTTTCTTCTTCATTGTCCCAAACCTTGGCATCGTTTCCACCCTCTGCATCGTGATCACGTCCTTCTACTGTAGTATAATCTGGTTACATTTAGGAAAACGAAAAATAACACAAAAGAAAAAAGCTACTAAACTACAAATAAAAATACTGCAAGCACTGGCTTTTATAAATGTGTTTCTGACAGCATGCTGCAAGACGTACATGTGTATAGACGATTTCATCACATATCTACTAAAATTAAAGAAAAATTTAGAAATTAACTTGCAGCATCTAATATTTAATTTTAATATTACCAAAATTATATCGTAACGTTTGTGACAATAAACAAATGTAACAAAAAAGGGAATAAAGGTAAACACACACTAACTACTAAGCAAATCTAGTTATTTTATACTACATAATTATAATATAATTATAATTATAAATATAAAAAGATATTTTCTATTATATATAAATCATTTAATAACTTCATCTGCAAACATACAGATATGAGTATATATATTTTTAAAGATAGAAATGCAAGTAATCAAGATTAGAAAGTGAATTCTTATAAAATAGTGTGTGCCTACCTTCATTGCCGATAAGAGACTGCTCTCCTGCATTCCTAACTATAGAAAGATTGATATTTAATACAAAAAAGTAGATATTACTATAAGTGCATTCAAAACGATAGTTTCATAAACAATTAAGATTTCTAAAAAGAAAGAACAGATATACAATTGTTAAAATACATAACAAAACACACATCCAACTAATATTTACCAGCTCCATTGTCCTGAACCAATACATTTTCGGACATTGTAATTTTTGATGATTTGGACGCTGTACGTAAAGAGCTGTATAAAACGCAGCTAAACCATATTATAAGTCCAATAATGCTTTCCTTATCGAATGCAACACGATTTTGTGCAGTGACATCGTGACTCGAAAAGCCAGGGATAAAACCAGGATTACACTTACGATCTGTAAAGTTCAAGTAATAACAATCAAGAATTTGCTGACTAATTACTGACTAATTACGTCCATCGTAAATCATTAACATCTACCTGGGCTGTTTGATATACCGCTCCATGTTAAATATACCACATATAATGTTACCACAGAGGACTGAAGAAGTCCAGATCTTGGCTGATGTTCTTGTACAGCTGGTAAAATTGATACAACACTGGTAATGACACACAAAATCAAATTAAACGAAATGAAAAACTTGTTCAAGTCACACGCACTTTGCTGTAAATACAAAACAAATGAATAATTATATCCTGTGTCTTGAAGCAGACATCTATTTTGAAACTAGATAAAGAAGTACAGTTAATAATCTTACATGTGTATAATATACATAAAGTAGCACTACTCCAGTAATAGATACAGCATAATTGAAGAAAGATGCACCTAACAGCGCAGCATACCTAAAAATATTTCATACATTTAATAATAAAAGATGCCTATGTCCCATGATTACACATTTATATTGCTACAAAAATAATCTTTACCATCCTTTTGACTCAGTCTCTTCATAATTTCCTACCCAAGCATCAGCCCAAGAATGAGCAAAATCAACAATTAAAATCAACTGGATGATTATAAAAAGGAAACCTCCTAACATCCCAAAATACATCCAAGTAGATCCAAATGATCTTTCCGGGATGAAGAAAGCACCAATGATCCCACCAATTATCAAAAGATATTTGATTGCCCAGAATCTGAGAATTTCATGTCACAAACGTCACACAAGTTACAGTCTTAGATGCAATACTTTAACATGTGCCAATTTGATTTACCCATTTTGTATGGCTGCCCGTGGATCCCGTGAACTTTTCACCCTGATCATCATTACAGACATCAAGAAAAAGTACAAGGAAAGAATGAAACATATTCTATAGACTGCTAAATAACCAACTGCAGAGTCACAGTCAAGAGTAACATCCGATGGAACATAATTGGAGCTGTTTGCACAGAACGGAACCTGTTTTCAAAATCGCAGCATTAGCGCGTTTCTTTTTTATTTCAGATTGTTTCTGATGTTACCTTTTTGAGAGCGTTTTGGAGACCAGGAGCCAGAGTAATACAAGCCGCGATAGTTCCCAGTAGCAGGAGCAGCGCATACATGATGCGAGTGCTCGTGCTGTTCCTGCACGAAGGACATTGAGAACAACAGAAGCTGCAAGCTGCGCTTCCGCACAGACACGCAAGCTAGGTGATAAAAAAAGAACGATATAAAGCCCAAATTTCAAGTATAATTCTCATAAATCATTAAAATAAAAATGTACAATAATAGATATTTCACAAATAATCCAGTTTTATGTTTCGACGATGTTACATTAAAAATAGCGTTTCACTAAAACAGTATTATAATAAAAGTGTTCCAATATTTCTATCATGCTACAAGGAAGTCTTTAAAAATAGCGCTGACACTCTCTAAGCTTTCTTAGTGCGTATCAAAATCAATATCAGACATATGTATATATGATCAAACAAACATGACAATATAGATATTCAGTGACTCGCTCATGCCTCTGCAAAATTTTCTATGATACATATATCGAAGAATAATGAAATTAAAGTTAATTGTGTTAAAAGAAAAAGAAGGAATTGAATCTAAAATGTCTTTATCTTCAGAGGCAATAAAACAAACATGACTATTCCCGAGATCAACAATGCAATCGCGATGTAATCGTAATAAAACGCAAATATCGCAAATATCGCTACGAACAATTTCAACAAAAAAAAAAAAAAACGCTGTTTTCGGTGCGACGAGAAAAGTGGAAGAAAAAGATTGCGCCTCTGGGAAAGATGAGTCAGATGCGCGACGATTATCTCCGAGTCACCCTACCTGAGCCGTCGAACAGACGAGACCCATGGCGATAGTCACCCGACGATCGAGGGAGGGCGGGGTAAAATGTCTCGCGGGAGACTGGAAGAGATTTGGAAACTGGAGACGACCGAGATGGAACGGGTCGCGGAGAACGAGAGAACGCTGCGGGAAAACGTTAACAACAATAGGCGCACTGACACCACCGCTCGCAGGCAACTTCACGCGATCAGCTGACCGCGACGTCACCACCGCCGCAACTCGCCGCCTCGCGGCGCACTTCGCGCCGCTCCGGCGCCAATTGATTGGCCGAACTGCGGCGGCGGCGGCGGCTCAACCAACAGTACGGCGCGAGCAGTGCTGGCATCGCGATCCGATTACGGTGTTCCGCGATCCGTGCCGCGTGTTCGCGCGTTGTCATCACCGCTAAAAAAAAAACAGAGAACCGGAATACGCACACGCCGATGCTGCGAACGTAAGCGATCCATCGCCTCGAATTACCGCAAACGCATGCGACACCGCACGCTCGTTGTTTCATGCTTGTTGTCTCATCGTTGCCTAAACGCATTAATCCCACTGGATCGAATTTTTCTAAAACGAAGCTTTGCAGCATGAAATAGGCGTTAAGACGTAACTATTGACGTGTACTCGATCCCGGAATGTCGGCCACCCGAGGCCTGTGAGGTCGAGCCGAAGGCTGAGACGCGCGAGAATCTTTGTTATGATACATTAATTAAGTATATCCAGGCACCCCGTGATTTTGATTCCGTCTCATATATTTTGACTTAAGCGCGGGTGTATTCGTATTAATCTGCATTAATTTCATACGGCATAGAACGTATCATGTTTCCATTCTTGGTAATGAATGTGGATAAGTACGAATGTAAATTTCGATATCGCATGTACATACATTTTCTAAAAATACGATATTATTTCAATTATTTTACAAATCTGACGATCTCTCTTTGTTCCTTATATATAGTCCTTTCTTTCTGTAAGATCCCAATTTTCTTTGACAGAGGCTTCTAAACCTCTGGCAACTTCTTTCAAAGAACTTTCTAAAAAGGATTCTGCAAAATCAATTAATGCTTTGCAATATTCTCTGTAAATGATGTTTATTGGCTTGTTGCAACATTTTATATCGCAGCTTAATATGTTCTTATATCCTTGTTTCTAATTTCAATATTTTTGATTGTTATTACAGATTTGTGTGAAAAATGCTGCACGCAGAATTAATTGGCAGAAAATAACTTTTTTGAAGTACTCGAAATGTTTCCATTGCAAAAATTTGCACGAAAAGTTAATCGTTTGTAACAATTTATTACGTTAAATATTTCCGTTTTGATAAATATTTTATTTTACTAAACAATTTCCGCTTCAAATTATACTTCTTTGAAAATAGTGTTCTGAGGAAACAAAATTCTTTTCCCATTTATTTTCGGTCCATCGTACTTGATATCAGATGCGCGTTTCAATTTTCTATCGACTCTTAATTTTCGGTTACACGCGTCTTGAACGTTTAAATAAACACGCTAAGATGAACCGTACTGTTCAGCTGCATATTTCGCGGCACAAGATTGAGTCCAATTGAGCTATGTTTAGATTTCGACTGAACGACTGTTCCGCGAGAAGCGAGATCAGAACGCGGCGAGTTTTACTTCCTCGCGTACGGATAATTGATTTTCGTAATATCGCAAGTGTGTGGGTTGCACCTTTGTCAACAATTACAAAAGCCCATAAATGTTATCTTATCGTTTTATGAATCACTCTCCCCGCGACATTTCGCAACAGGAAAAATGCGAAGTGAGTCAGGCACTAGAACGAACTAAAAAAAAAAGAATCCGTTTCTCACGTTCATCAGCTTTAATAACTTTTGTGTACGCGTGTCGCGCTACGGTAATTTATGTTTGTCGCATTGTTCTGAGGATGAGCGTTCAGATCAGTTGTTTTATGCAACGTCGTACATTAAGCTCTCGGAATTCTTTCACTGTTAGAACTTATCTGTTTGCGACATGCGAGAAATAAAAGAAATCTAAAGAAGCTATTAATAATATTAATAACAACAAGATATTAATAATCTCGAAAAGAAAACAGCAAATATTTCTTAAAAATGTAACACAATATTAAGTGCGATAACGATAATAAAAATTCTGCAATCGCTTTTTTGCCTTGCAATATTTCAAATGGTATTTATTAACTAATTAGCTTACTGCAATAATATTTTACATGACAATTTATACAATATGTTCTTATTATCATATTATATTTTCTTTTATTTTATTTCTAATCTTTTTGGCATACAGATTTGTAATATAGAATTAATTGACAAAAAAATCACTTTTTTAAATTAATTGAAAATTTTCCAAAAAACTTGTACGCGAAAAGTCTATTATTCGCAGCAACTTAAGAATTTATTATATTTCTGCAGTAGTTTTCCGCTTTAGATCATATTTCTTATAAAATAAATGTGCATAATAATGCAATGAATTTCAAAAAGCTTGATTTTAAACGCTACAGGTGCCATAAATCTTATTTTCAATCATTATCTAAAAATACATGTAAATATAAAAATAAAATTTTACACGTACGTTTATGTAAAGTATTCTTAGTTTTATATGGCAATAGAAGTTATCGGGACGTGCGCTTGCTTTGGTCGCGGCATACATAATTTATTGCGCCTGTTATACCGCATATCTTGCCTTTGGCAAGGTTGCTGTGTCGGTCCAGCCTGTGTGCCATCACAAAATTTTACGTCCTCCCTGATCTTAAAGGTCACCGCGAATTACGTTGATATGATCTAATGCGCGGATAGACTGTAGCGACTACGCAGTGGAGCAATTTCCAAGTAAAATCTATTTGGGCTTGGCACCGACGAGCTCTTATAGCGTTTTAGTTATGTTAATGGATGATAATTAGAACAAATGAATGCATGCAGTTAACTGTGTCACTCTATTAGTAAGCAGTCAAATGTGGCTGTAATTGTTATCATTTAAAATTTGTCATCTATATATCATCTATATTGCACATGTTGCAGTTTTTCGAAAAGCACAAACGTAGCTTATGCATGGGATTTTGTCTGGACACCTCAATTACTTCACAATAAAAAGATTTGCGCATTTGTTATTTGCAGAAAAATCAAGATTTAATTGATAATAATAGATAATAATAAAATCTGACAATATAGAACTAAGAATAATGGAAGGAGAATCGGAAAATAATGTCCCTAATAAAGATTCCAAACCAATTGCTTGGCCGTACATGAACGTCAGTTCGCTGACTATATCGTTCCTGACTAAACTGGCGGCGGCTGGTATCATCTGGGGATGGGGATATTATAACTACAGCATAGCCTGGTTGATCGCGCCAATCGCGTTTTCCGTATGGAAAGCAGAACGGAAAAAGGACAACGAATTGAGAACAATTACAGCACAAGCGAGTGTGCTGGCTAAGGAAAAGGAATTGATTGTCAGTCGAATGAACGAATTACCCTCGTGGGTGTATTTTCCGGACTTTGATAGAGCCGAATGGCTAAACAGAGTATGGCTTACAATCTTTCTCATATTAGATTATAAATCGTATATAATCACCTTTAAAATATATAGATATTAAATTTGTTCAATAATTGTTAATCAATAATTATTATTGAAATTGTTAAGCAATTTAATATATTTTATGCGAAATTTAATAATAGAATTATAAAAAATGAGAATTTCAATAATAATAATAAATTTCAATAATAATAATAAATTATCACTATTTTATATCTCATACTTTTAGATTTTATATAAAGTGTGGCCAAGTATGAATCAGTTTGTCCGTCAACTGTGTAAACAAACTATAGAACCATCGATTGTTGAGAAATTAACTGAATATAAAATCAAAGGCTTTCAATTTGATCGTCTAGTTCTGGGTCGCATTGTAAGTTTATTTTTATTTTCTGAAAATTTATGCAACATTTCTCATATTCCTATCTTATAATTATTATATTTTTTCTGAAATCTGTTACAGCCACCAAAAATATATGGGATCAAAGTATATGATAAAAATACCTCAAGAAACGAGATCATCTTAGATGCAGACATTATGTGTGTATTTTAGTCTTTTGCAAAATGTATTAATATCCTTAAAAATCTGTTTCAAGCATTATTTTTTAGGTATGCTGGTGACTGTGATATTACTTTCTTCGTTGGGAACATCAAAGGTGGTATTAGGGATTTTCAAGTAAGTATATTAGGACAATACACGATTATGGAAAATATTTTCTATATCTTTTAGTAAAAATATAAAAAATTTCAGATACACGGTTTGGTACGCGTTGTTATGAAACCTATGTTGCCCATGATGCCGTTAATCGGAGGTGTACAGATATTTTACTTGAATGTTCCTACTATTAACTTTAATTTAGTAGGAGTGGCCGATGTATTAGATCTTCCTGGATTCAAGTATGATTTTTATAAATTTTTCACTCTGACATAATAAGAAATTATTGCTAACTAAACATAAAAATTTAACAAAAACGCGACGCTTCTTTCAGCGAAATTTTAAGGAAGACAATCGTTGAACAGATAGCAGCCATTGTTGTATTGCCAAACAAAATAATTGTACCCTTAAGCGAAGAAGTACCCATGGAGTCTCTAAAAATACCTGAACCTGAAGTAAGCTCTGCAGAAAGCTTTCTCATATTGTACATTATTCTTATTCTTTTTTTATAATTAATATTTTAAGTATATAATTAATATTTTTTTTTTATATTAGGGCGTCATACGAATTCATGTTGTAGAAGCGAAGCATTTAATGAAAAAAGATATTGGAATGCTAGGTAAGGGCAAGTCTGATCCGTATGCCGTCATAAATGTCGGTGCCCAGGAATTTAGAACGAAAACAATTGACAATACCGTTAATCCAAAATGGGACTTCTGGTGCGAGGTATGTGCGATATTTCACACAAATGTAAACAAAGTCTTAACAACGTTTACTGCATGTGCTTTACTGTGACCTATCGACATATATTTTTCATAAAAAAAAAGATACAACACAAGGTCTTCTATGTATGTGGTAAGAAAAATATTTCAGCAATTTACAAACTGAACTTTTATGAAAACTTTCTACAAACTAGTTCGTCACTCTATTCAGTTAATGATATAAATGAGATATACCACTCTCTTGCATTTAACTTTTTCATAAAAATATGGATAAGTATATTGTATAAATATAGCATTTATAAATATTTAATACATTGCTAATCTAACGTTCTAAATAACCAACTCTCTTTCTGCTTTCTCACATAATTCATATATACATATAAATTCTAATCAACCACAAACACTTTTTTCCATGACTACATTTCCTATTTCCTGTCATTCTTAGTGGTTAGTGTTGTCTTTTCCGGACTGCAATTAGAATATACATTTTAATCTTTCTATAATATAATTTAATTCTATATATAAGTTGGTATGTATGTATGTATGTGATGTGCAATATGTTATGTGGGATTAGTGTGCCGTGACTTCAGCCATCGCGCAACAACTGACTGTACTACTGTGGGACTATGATGACACAAAAGGCGATGAAAGTCTTGGAAGGTATAATTATATATAACATTATGTACTTTTTTCCTATTTCATTATTCATTAGAGATGACATTTCCCGTCATTACATACAAATGAATTCAAAACTAGATTCTACAATATATATCACAAAATTACTTTTCTTGTTGATCAATATTTATCAGGATTGACTGGAAAAATCCAGTAAGTGGAAAAAATTATGATAAATTCTGGATTTTATCAGTCCAAACTTTATATTAATGGAATAAACTGGCAAAAATTATTAATGTGCAATACTAAAATACATATATTTATATACTTTATGCAAAAAGATATTTTTGCTTTAATTAGTAAATCATACTATGTAAAGAAAAACGAAACAAACCAATAGTATCAATTATAATCAATTATAGTAAACACCTTATAATAGTCTTTTTTTTAATTTTTAATTAATTTAAATTAATCTGTAAAATACATTTTTAAAACAAAAACTTTGAAGATATAAATTATTATAGTCATATATTTTATATTAATTTTTAGTTGAATGAGAAAAATATAATAGTAACAGAATTAAAAATCTTTACCAATATAGAGCTATGATTTGCATTTACTCACTTTATTCAACATCTTATAACAAAAAGAAGCTATTTTATTTGTTCCTAATCTATTATGAGTTTCATTTAGGATAAAGCTTAAATTGGAAAATAATTGATGCTAAACTAGAATAATGATATTAGAATACTGAATTAGAATATCAATGATGAGGTTTTCTATTTATTTTATTGCTTTTAATAGAAAAGACCAATTTTTGCCGGATTTTTCCAAAAAATATCGATTTTTATCACTGACATGTATTTTATTTTAAAAAATATGGAATTTTGTCAACCCTGATGTTTATTGTTTATTGATTTTTATTGCATATAATTCATCCAATATCATTTATTAAATTCCTTCATTTTTTTATTTTACCAAGCTACGGAAAAAGCTTCCATCAAAAAGCTTCTATCGCATGATGTCATAATGCTTATGTGTTATAATATTTATGTTGTTGTTCTGAGTATTATTTGAGCGATATTTGGTTGCATGTTGAGATTCTCATTTTATCTTATTAATTTTCTTTACTAACATTGGACAAAAAATAAAAATCGTCATGTTGCGAAATAAATATTGCAATCATTGTTGTCAAATTAAATTCTGTGCACATCATATTTGTAAGATTCATAATACGTACATTTGGCATATATTTACATAGTGCAGCAATGTAAAGCACAGAAAGAGAAGTAATAACGATATACAATTGCCATAAGAAAACCTGTCACTTTTATACATGTTACACAATATGATATTGGCACACAGGCTATGATCAGTTCATGCAATATGCAAGAAGCTGTGGTATCTCTTTGGGATTGGGATGCAAATGTCCCAGGGGTACAATATGATGATTTCCTTGGCAGGTAGTAATATTACGATTTGTAAATGAGGCAATGTTGCGTATGCACTACTAACAAAAGTGTGTAGATTCAGATTTGGATGTATTTTAAGCATGTGATTTAGCCACGTAATTTGTAATATTTGTCTTTTTGATGGTGTATGTTATCTATGTAAAATGTAAAATAAATAATCTCTTTTATCAGTATGAAAAATTTTTTTTTCACTAATGCTGCAAAGATTATAGCTTATTAAACGCGTTGCATGAACATTTTCTATTTTATATATTTATAAATTTTTTTAAATTCTTTTAAAATAAAATGTATGTTTTACAATTCCAGAGCTGTATTTTTTAATTTTCTTTAAGATCTTTTCTATATTCTTAATTTTTGTGTATTTATTAATAATCTGTGTAAATTTTGTTAATCACAGTTATTAAATAATTAACTGACACAACTTGCTGTTGTTTAACATCTTTTTATAAAAAATATAGTATGATTAACGATTCGACCTTTTTTGTTAATTAATCAGAGTGATTAGGTGACTTTGTTTAATAAGAAAGGCAACTAAAATAGACTATGTGGTGACAGTTTATAGTGGAAGAGGGTTTGGGAGCTTACAACACGGTGATTGCCCAGCTCTTTGACAAAGACAACGCTGCTCAAGATGATCCACTTGGCAGGTATTCCTGAATGTAGCAAATACACCGATTTCAGTCCAGATTAATAATGCATTTTAAAAGACTTGTACAGAATGTAAATTATGCGGATACTCTGCCATTGACTATTAGATTATGCTTGAAAGACTGCATTTTTATTAGTGATATGAGTTACTTCTGAAATACTGCAGCGCATTTAAAGTATTTCAAACGTAAGCATTAATCACATATCTGTAATGTGCATGCCGTTTATTCAAAGCACACGAAAAATATAGTATATGAAAATTATTATGGAATTGTCGTGCCAATCGCAATTCGGAATTAGGATAAAGGATAATTCCGAATTCATGTCACCACATTACTCTCTTTACATGTTAAACAAATATTGAGAAGTCTATTTTATTTATTTACGCAATTTATGTAATGCTATGGAATGTCGCATGCTCAGTTTTATAACGTGTACAATAATGTTTTTTATATCATTATTCGATGATAAAATCAGAAATACAATAAAAATATGCTGCATGAAAGCTTTCTAAACTGAAAACTGTATCACAGGTTTTGCATTCAAATCACGGAGAAGCGTTTCATATATAAATTTAATAATCGTATTGCGCTATCATTATCATTGCCAAAAACACACATCTAAACTTTGCCGAAATAATTATTTATTCTTGAAAACTTAACTTTATTATGTGTAATTTAAGATTTTTTTTTTAAAAGATCCATTTCTATTTTATTGCGACAGAGCCACTATCGAAGTTAACCAAGTGAAGAAAAAGGGCATGATCGATACGGTGAGTATGAAACTTATGTTATATAGCCTTTTTCTTATTACACTAATCGATCTTATTTTGTAGTGGGTTTCCTTGGAGCAAGCAAAGCACGGCATGGTTCATTTGCGATTAACGTGGCTGCAATTTTCGAAAGACCCTGCCGATTTACGAGCTGTAAGTTGGAAAAAAACGCTCATATTTATACGTCTATATATACAATACTTTTAATTAATAACTTTTATGTAGGCTCTAGTGGAAACCCAGGAACTTAGAGTCACATCGATGAGTACAGCTCTTCTCACACTCTATATCGATTCTGCTAAAAATTTGCCGGTACGTTCGTCGTAATACGTAAAGAAGAAGTGTGAGTTATCTAATAAAATTTCTAACGTTATTACACGTATAGTGCGTTCGAGGAAATAAACAACCCGACGTTTACTTGGAAGCGAGCGTCGGTGGAAAGAAAGAGAGAACAGCCACAGTACCACGTTCTTGCGATCCTGTATGGGAACAAGGATTCACCTTTTTAGTTAGCAACCCTGAAACTGGAGTTTTACACATAAAGGTTTTCTACGAATTCTTACAAATAATATAAGAGACTTAAGATTTATCGTTGTTTGACGATTAATCTGCGCGTTTTTTTCTTAGATTATAGACGAGAAAACTGCCATGACAGTTGGGGAAATGAGTTATAATTTTTCCCTACTTTTGGAAAAAAATAATCTCGAGGTGACGCAACAGCCGTATGATTTGCAAAAGGCCGAAGCGGATAGCAAACTTGTGTTATCAATGTCATTAAATGTAACAGAAAATTTTATATGCGCATAATTTAATGACTAAATTAGATATGTCAGCGAGTAAAACAATCTGTTCTTACAGATTTTGAAATATGAACAGCCTGAACCTACTTCTGAGGAAGATGAAGATAATCACGACATCAATGAATTGAATAAACGAATCGAACGCCAGGAATCCAACGTTAGCAATGTGTTATCTTCTAGTGGTAAGTGGAATTGTGTTAATATTGCTGAAATCTCGCGTTTTTCGATCGAAAAATATTTTAAAAATGTTTTCTTAAATTATTGACAATAGTTTGTCATATAAATATCATCAATTTATCATATAATGCTACACATTTTCCTACAGTACCACCGAGTCCTCTTAAAAAGCAGCCTTCGAAAGAATCGGTCAACAGTCAACCTCGTAGCACTGGATCTGCTGCTTTACCTGAGGAATCAGCAGCGGTAGAAGAAGAATTAATACTTAGCACCAGCGCTCCGTCCTCCTTTACCGGAAGCCCTCAGCTTATCCACAGAAATCCGAGTATCACGTCTTCCTCGGGCGAAGCGAAATTAGGAAGAATACAATTGACCATACGTTACAGTACACAAAGACAGAAACTTACTATTTTCGTACACAAAGTTGCGTAAGTTAATTTCGATTAATCAAGTACATCTCGTATTCGTTACAACTTGCTTGCTCATCTCCTGCCATATATATGTTATATTGCAGTAATCTGCCACTTCCCCAAAACGATCCACACAATATACCGGATCCGTACGTAAAGCTCTACATTTTACCGGACAAACATAAGGAAACAAAGCGCAAAACTGCTGTAGTCAAAGATAACTGCAGTCCAACGTTTGATGAGCAATTCGAATATGTAGTCTCGCAGGGAGACTTACACACGCGCATATTAGAAGTGTCTGTATGCACACAAAAGGGTTGGCTATCTACCGGAAGCAACGTGATGGGACAGATTCACTTGAAATTGAGCGAGATCAACATTTCGAAGACAGTCACCAGCTGGTACGATTTACAACCGGAAAATAAAGACTAGAAAAAGAGGAAAAGTAAGTGGGGATTCGAGCGTTTGTGCGTCTGCTTGACAAAACAACCGCTTAAATTCCCACTTAATAACTTTTACAAACGATGAAAGTTATAGTTACCTTTTTATTCAAATTATAGTTACCTTTTTATTCCGTTGAAATTAACAATTTATTAAGGTAAGTTACTACTTACTCGGTGGTGCTATAAGATGCGAAACATTTTGCGAAAACGACAAAATATATTATTTATTTAAAGAGATATTCGTACTTACGCCGTTTAATGGCATGAAATGATATAATATTGCCGCAAACACACACAAAACAGAGGCGAATTGGCTAAATAGTTCGAATTTAAAATTTTTGACAATTTATAAAATATTTTAATGCGATATACGCACAGAAAGATCGGATTTCAACAGGCTTTGTACATTATCGTTATACTGTTTTTTAAAATGTACCTAAAACAAATAAAATTTGCTAGATGTTTAATTGAAGACTATTTAGCCTACAATGCGTATTATTTGTAAATTTCAATTGTGAGTATTTGTAACTCATAAAAATACAAAAAAATTGCGCGCGCGTAAGGAATATATTCTTAAAAAAATTTCTCGCCCCAATGCCGATATGCACTTCGCATTTTGTTTGTGTAAAGATTAAGTTGCAACACAAAATGCACAACTATGTGCAGACACTATTACTGAATGATCTGAATAATACAATATGAAACTAGTTTATGAAAACTAGTTACGTAAGTTAATGTTTTTTGCGATATTGTGTTCCATGTTTTTTCTTTACCATGTTTTCTTTACGTTCCAATACTGTTTTGTTACTAATAAGGTTAAATAATGCATTTATCGATTGCACCAGCAATTAAATGGGTAATTATACTAATATTTAAATAATTCATATTTTATAAGATACACATACGTTATACATCGGATAGTTTTAATATCGCACTCTTGAAATAAAATTATTATATACGCTTTATATTTGTATTGAAGATTTTGCTACATTATACATGCATATGTATACACATACAAATACATCTATGTATCTATATTCTGTGACACAGGACTTCGTCAATAGTGTCACAAATTGTTGAGAACAATAAATATTATGTGCATTGTCAACGTTCGTTACTTCGTAGCCATATTAATATAACAATTAAATTCCGATTTGTATTATATCTAATTAATTTTTAAAACGATACTTTTATCTCTCTGTTACCGGAAAATTTATTGCAATTATTGGAGTAGTTTGGAGTTAATTAATTTGTAAATAAATTAATTTGTTGCAACTGAAGTTTCTACATCGGTAATTACAGATAAGAAGCCGTTGCTTACTATATAGATCCAACGATCACCAAGGAAACTCAACGATATAACGTGAACATGGTATTCCTTCTTTATCAGTAACATTCTCACAGAACGAAGTTTTTATATCAATCGTGTATCCTCTTTGCGTCATTTGTAATGAATTTATAACTTGAGCGATAATTTAACTGTGAATTGATAGAATTTTTATCAATATGCAACGAGCGTCGATGTTACCTTGCCTCCCAGGATTTAGCGTTAATAGAAACGTGAGTGATTTATGTAATTTATATAATTATATTTATGTAATTAATACTGACACATAATATCGGCAAGACTTCACGTCGTTATTAATATTAAAAAAAAGCATGTAATAAAATATAGTTCACGTCAATATAAAATATAGGCGCAATATGAAATATCAGTGCGCACAAAAAGAAAGCTTTACATCGTAAATATGTCTGGCAGCTTGGTAGAACAAAATTTCACAAAAGCCAACATTTCGACAAGATACACGATGGAGTTTATTATTTATCCGAGAAAGCGGATACGAGAGCATACAGCCGTTATTCGTCCCTCTATCCCCGAGGAAAGGAACCAGAAATTCCGCCATGGCTTGCATACGATGGCCAAGTATGATTAACGATAAATGAGCTTCATTAAATTTTTAAAGATATTTTATTTGATGTAGCATCTTTTGTATGATATTTATAATAAAACGTTATATGAATTAATAAAATTAAGAGCTTTCTTTTTTCTCAAACATTATAAAGTAACTCTGATTAACGTTACTTTGCATTTTTTAGAGACTCATGTTCAAAGCGTTTTTCCAAGAGACTGTGCAAGAGAAGTGGAAAACGGCTTTTCACATTCGCGTAGTGAACATTAGCTTTTTCCTAGAGGATGGAACAATGAAAATCGTAGAGCCATCTGTGGACAATAGTGGTCTTGAGCAAGGTTCAACGGTGCATTTCCCTTCGTATAATTTACTTAGCAGCAGGACAACATTAAATTTTTACATTATTTATATTATTACTTTTATATTATTTTTGCATTTTATTATGCTTTCATCTCGGAAGCAAAATTGAAGCAGAAATAATCATTTTGAATTATTATCAATACAAAGTGACATGCACTACAGTTGTATTAATTTTCGATATGAAGGTATTTTAGTCAGACGCCAAAGGGTACCGATTCCTGATCCAGTGAAGTATAGATATTACGATATTCTTGACTTAAATGTCGGCAAGGAGCCTGAGATATACGGGCGAGTGTATAAAATCGTAGATTGCGACAAATTTACGAGGCAATTCCTTAACCATATGGGAATACCAGTACCTGATCCGATTGATATACCGAAAGATCCATATCATGAAATTCAAAAAACTGTAAGTACAGAATAATAAGATGTAATCGTACATTAAATCAGCCGTTTTTGTCCCATAATACTGCTAGTACTGATGGTACTCTTAAAATTTTATCATACAAAATTTATATTATGATGTAATATCGCAGGAAGCATTTCCAAAAAAGCCTAATCGCGTGGTGGATACACTCGGGAATTTTTTAAAGTACGATAGGCAGGTGCTCCGATTTTATGGATACTGGGACGATACCGAGAGTCCTCACGGTATCGTCCACGATCTTGAATTGCATTATTATCTCTCTGATAATACAATGGAGATCAAGGAGAATGTACCACCGAATGCTGGTCAAGATTCTGGTCCAATGCTTGTTAAAAGGATGAAGATACCAAAGGTATTTAAACACGCAAGTGTAATTTTTCTACAGATTTCATTGAAAATCGTCAATTTATGTTAAATTTTGGTGTCACTATTGAATGCATTATAATACATTATAAAATTATATGATAATTATTAATTATTATATTATATGTCCCAATATATTTAGTAATTTTTTACATATATTTAAAAATTTTCATTTTCCAGTTTTATAGTGGCTTGCAACCAATCGGCGCAGAAAATCGTTTTATGGTTCTGAATGTATTGGGCGAGGATGCAAGACAAAGCTATTACATGGTGGACTCTCTGGACACCGGTAAGATTTCCATCGATTATTACAAAGACAATGAATTGAGCATTGGAGCGGAGATTAACGTTTTCGGAAGAAGAATTACCATCACGGACATGGATGCTTTTACCAAGGATTATTATCGGTAAAATAACGCAAAATTTTGTATCCTTATCAAAGCTTGATTCACATATATATCTTTTCAATAATCTTTAGAACGAAATATGGCTTGGATGACTTCACTCCTCTGATACGACCTCGAAAAGGCGAAGAAGTATACCAGAAGATTGAGAGGTACATACCGCCCTACAATGGTTTTGGATCCTATGATGATTCTCTTGGGAATTGTTTT
Organism: Cephalotes varians; assembly: GCA_037157785.1. NCBI lineage: Eukaryota > Metazoa > Arthropoda > Insecta > Hymenoptera > Formicidae > Cephalotes > Cephalotes varians. The sequence continues at coordinate 849,094 of JANQDE010000052.1, forward strand.
ACGGTAATGCCGAAACCACCCAAGACAGACTTCATCAAGTTTCTGTATTACGACAAGTGAGTCGCGAGCAACGCTTCAAAACTAACTTCCTTTTCATTTGATTCTATTCCTTGTTACCGTTTCAGGCAAGGCTTTAATAGCCACGTCTTGAGATTCCGGGCGAAAATGATATCGAAAATCCCAGAAAACGAAGAGAGACAATTCATTATAAGAGTATTTCTCATGGACGATACGATATCTATTTTCGAATTGGCAAAACGAAACTCAGGTACACTCACAGTATTCAAAAAACATGAAAAAAATTACATTTAAAAGATTTATTCCAAATATATCTTAACATTAAAAAACACAATAATTGCTAATTTTTTATTGTTATAAATGACTAGAAGATTAATTATTAAGTTGTTATAATAATAATGATACATGTATCACATAAATATTGTGTAATATATTAGAATAAAATGGAGAAATTGAAATAAACAAATATTAGAATAATATTGAAACGTAGCAAAATTAAATCAGGCTTTCAGAGATCCTTATTCCAAAAACGGATGCCGATAATGTTGCCTTGTCAGGATATTTTCACAAGCAAGAAACCGGAATACTACAAATCACACGATTTTTACATAGGAGCGCGCTTAAACCTGTACGACTTTCATTTTGAAATTACGTCCGCGGATGTTTATGCCCTGCGTTACATGGAGTTACACTGCGATAAGGTGCACGAAAACGTTTCTACATTTTGTCCGATAAATCGAACAAATTATAGTCAAATCGTAAAAAATTCTGTTCGAATGTTGCAACGAAAATTATGACTCTCGAAGCTTGACTTGTTTGTGTGCGATATTAAGGAAGGAATAACTTTCTTTGCAGTTTCCCAAAGCAAATAAGAAATTGATAATGGAGAAACTTCGAGAGAGTTTACAGCCAGTTTACAAAGAGTTCATTCAACTATATGCCCCGTCTAAAGACACGAAGGACGATATTCAAATTTTAGAATACGAAAAGCTCAAGTGCGTGTAAAATAATTTATATCCTTCCATCTACGTCTCATCTTCGTGTTTACTATAAATTATATTTTCAGGGAGGCGTTACGTCGCTACATGGGGGACAAGATAACGGAACACGAAATGATCACGATTGCTCGATATTATTCGTCTCACGAGAAGATAGAACACCGATCGAGAGAGTATGTGAGGTATGCGAATCTTTTAAACCAAAAAAATTTTATAGAAGACATAAGTCAAGATTTGCTACTTCTCTTAATTGTAGACAGTAGATAAAACGCGAAGAATTCACATAGCATATTTTATCCGTGAGACGTCTTAGGAATATCTTTAGAACATCCTCTAGATATTTTAGGATGTCTCTGTGCTACATGGGAATCCTTATAATTAAATGCTTAGCAATAAATAAAAATTCACTGCTCGTTTTTGCAAAGCAATAATACAAGGAAAAAAAGAAAGGTCAAGACAAGCCCGAAAGGGTGTACATTAAATTGTCTCGACCCTTGTTTTCTTCCTTATATTATTCTTAAATTCTTAATTTGCATCGGTAATCCTTACATCTTTTTCTTATTACTAAGGATATCAAAGGTTTTTATGTTTTATTATAAGCAATTAAAAGTTAGGGAAAAATAATTTGATAAGTGTTGGTAATTAATAGAATCGATGATTATTTTTAGACGCCTGCTGCACACGGAACTATACCGGTTTCTGTGGCACGATCTCGATCGCTTGGAGGAGGATCTACATCATTGGGACGAAGACAGAACAGGATTCTTACCTCGGGAATCCCTGTACACGATCCTGCGCGGCTGCCGGATTCCCGTCGACGTGGAATTATTGAATTCCATGCTGGATCAGTAAGTTCTGACAAAATTTTCGACTCAACCGATTAAAAGTATTTCGCCATATGTCGATTATAATGCGTTACAATTTTTGCAAGTTTGCACAAGGCCGAAGACGGCAGAATCGACTACAATGACCTGCTGCGGTTCATGAATGTGAAAATCGATCCGCTGCCACCCGCCGAACCCGTGAACGTGAAAGTATGTTGATTCATACTGTGATTTTTCATAGAAAAAGAAATGATGTTGTATTAACAGCATTAGTCTAATTGAAAATAATTTTATTAATTTAATAACATTAATGTGTGTGTGTGAAACAAAAAACATTTTATTAGAACAAGAACATGATGTAATCATTTTATTAAAACATAAATTAATTTATCAAGTACTCTCGAAATTAAAACAAATAAGTGTAAAAAAGGAAGGATAATGAGAGTAAAAAAAGCATGGTAATTGTTTTATTAATAACATTAAAAAGAATTAATAAAATTATTTTCAATTAGACTAATGCTGTTAGTACAACATTATGTTTCATTTTTTTATTACATGTTTTATCATTTTTTATGATATTTATTATAATATTTTATAATATTTATTTTATGTTGTTTCTTTCTTTTTTAAATTTATCTGATATATCTTTCCAAGAGAGATTCTTTGATATTTTCTTTCAAGTTTGCACTAATCAAGCATTTATTTTTTGACGAAAGAAATTTCGATAAAGAAGGAAGAAGTCTCTTAATAACTATACGTTGTTCGCAGACGGCACTTTGGTGGGCATCCGAAAAACAGCCGGATTGCGGTGGGGGGATAAATTGGTGCGAGTTCATCAAGGATCTAGACATAAAGACGGAAGAGAACGCGGCGTAGAATAACGGCAACACGGAAACGGAAATCGCGCTGGCACACTGAGCGTGTTCGTGATCAAGATTGTCGCGCGAAAATATTTTCAAATTACAATTATACAACAGCAATAGTAATATAATACAATACAATATTTTCTAATGCATATGCACATTTCTATTAATAATTCTATTTTTTTAATATTAATATTATATAATAATTAATTATTATATAATAATTAATATTATATAATAATTAATTATTATATAATAATTAATATTAATTTTAATTAATATTTCAATTTTACTCGATATTCACAACGATTCCACATTATAAAAGGGGAAACGTGATAAAAATCTCACTCGTCGACCGGGATGCTACGAGACCGCAAAATGGCGGCCGTCGCCATTACGTGCATCCCTAAATTTATTCAAACGTTATAAGAAACAATACTGCGCGCTGCAGCTAATCGGAGGATACGCAGTAAATGAGAGAATATACGTTTCACGACGTTCACGTACCTGTTCGTGACGAGGATGCCGATCACGATGAGGTTTCTCGGCGAAAGAATGGCGGCGCGGGTCGAAGAGGCTGTGGGAGCGCAAAGAGGCTCGGGGATACTCGAAGAGGCCCAGGGCGACGGATCGTGGTCGCTGACGTCTGCGTCACTCCTCTTCGATAATCCGTCAAACGGAAATTGCCCCTCGGTCGCGAAATTCACGTCGCGATTCGAGAAATCGCGGAGCGATTCGAACCCGCGCGAATCGTCTCGACGCGTTGTTCGGTAACTGGCCGCGATTTCAAAATTTCGAAGCGCGACGCGTCTGCCCAGTCGGGCTGCACTTCGCGCACTCGGCGCGAACGGCTGCACTTTTTCCGTCTTTCGCGGGAAGAGATGAAGGTGTAACGAGCTATTGTTCTCAACGTAAAGGTAATGTCTCATGTATTTTGGATAAATATGAATTGTTGAGAAATAACGGATTAATTACCGCGAAAAATTAATTGTAATTATTGTAACTTGTAATAATGTTAATTGCTGCATTACAATACAAATGTTATGACATCTAGGACCGGTCTCACCATCTTCGACTAGTTTGATCAATCGATTACTCGATTACATTTGAGAGTTGCCACCCGCAAAACTTAAAACTGATCCTCGATATTTATCGCATTTTCACGACGATTTTTCAAATGTGTTGATTGGTTACAGAACGGAGAAGTTCTCGAGCCTTCAGAAAAATTTTCCCTATAGCCAATCAACAGACTTGAAAAATTTGTCGTACGACAAATGTAATATCATTTTAATTTCTTAATTATTTTAGGCTATGTTCCAAATTCACTGCTATCGCTCTGAAAATCTATAGTTTATGTTACGTGCATTATAGATTTCCAGCAGACAATGAATTTTACACAGCCTTAATTAAACGTATTACTTAATTATTAATTAAAAGTGTTATATTTTATAAATAAATTATAATTTACAGAAAATAGAAAACAAAATAATATGATCTTGAATGTAACTTCAAGGCCCGATTGCACTAATGATACCTTGATTTTAAGCGAAACTTAAAACTCTCTTTGTCTCTGTCTCAGGCAGAGAGAATTTTAAGTCTCGCTTAAAATCAAAGTAACGTTGTTGCAACCGGACTTAAATTAAATGTAATTGGCCGATCAACGATCCTGAATGAAAATGATGAGATCGGCTCCTAGGATCCGATCTCGGATTAACTTGATCGACCGATCAATCATGATTGGTTTATTCTGGTGAATGACAAATGTGATTGGTTAATTTCAATGGAATAATCGGCCGATCACGCTAACCGGAGATGATGAAACTGACCCCTATAGTTGGTATCGAAACGATCTCGAGACTCTCGAACGTTTGATATCCAATAGGATTCGCTTTCTGAAAATTCCTAGAACAAATTTTTCTATTGGACAGAGGCGTTTCCGATGGGTTTCTGAATTCTGAAGCCTGTCGCTTTGGCCGTCGTTTCGAACTGCAGATCCGCTCTTCGGAATCGCAATTAAATAATCACGAATCAATCGGTTACGCGAACAGATTGGATCAACGTGCGCGGAAAGGAAGCCGGAAACAGGTAACAGTTGTAATATTTAAAAATTATTGATTGATAAAACTATTTTGTTCTACTTGCGATACTTCGCGATCGTCGCATTGCGATAATCACGTCTTCAACAAACGTTGCTACTTGACGTTCCACGAATTAGCAGATAAATGAGATTTTAATAAATAAATATAACAAATACCAAAGGAGATTTGTATAATTAATTCACTGCATATTTGCGAAAAATGTAATCTCTGTATCGTTTTAATTGAGAGTCCCAACAAATGAAAATGAATTGAAATAGATAAAGATGGATTCGTTTTGTTCGTGTTAAATCCAGATTCTGATTTTTTGAATCTATTTCTCCAATTAAAGTTTCCGAATTTTTTTGAATCCATTTTAATCCATATGAAGGGATAAAAAACAAAGCAATTCTTATTCTTTTCAATAAAAAAAAATGCAGACTATTAATTCATTTTAATCTATTTTTTACGCGGAATTAAAACAAAATGATTTCTATTTTTTAAATCCAAAAAAAAGTTACTCGGGTCACACAATTTATTTTAATTCATGACATGGGATTTGTATGTAAATGCTATTTTTTCAATCCGTATTTTGTTCAAATGAATTAAAATGAATTAAAATTTTCAATTCATTTCAATCCATTTTCGTTTACTGGGAGTTTATTCCACCAAACGAAAATGAATTGAAATGAATTGAAAATTTTAATTCATTTGATTAAAATATGGATTGAAAAAATAGCATTTACATCATTTCAATCCTATGTCATGGATTAAAATGAATTGTATGATCCGAGTAACTTTTTTTGGACTTAAAATATAGAAATTATTTTGTTTTAATCCCGCATAATAGATTAAAATGAATTAATGGTCTGCATATTTTTTTTAATTGAAAAGAATAAGAATCGCTCTGTTTTCATCCTTTCATATGGATTAAAATGGATTTTTAAAAAATCAGAAAACTTTAATTGGATAGAAATGGATTCAAAAGATCAGAATCTGAATTTGACACGAACAAAATTTGCTGGGCAGTGTCATGAAAAAAATTTATCGAGACTATTCGTAATATGATTCTACATGAAAGATATGATCCACTTTCGCAACGTTTGCGGATGTCAATTTGTTCTTGTTTAACATTTGATAAACAACAAGGACGAAATGATTCCAAGAGCGTTGCGATCGTCAAGCGAAACGCGGCCTAAATTGCTTACATTGATTAGTTGCAAATTGACGTCAGCATAAATCGCGCATTTAGCAAGTGAGAAATATTTTTCGAGGCATATCTGACCGTTTCCGGCGAAACGAATTCGGCGACGAGCCGCCTCCAGGCTGCTGAATTATTCATAATGAAGCGCGTGAGTTTTTCCAGTTTGGAAATTGAATCTTGTGCCGCGCACATTCGACACGAACATGCACGTCGAGCAGACGCGTATCGCGATTTTTCGTCTCGAGGGAAAAGAAGATGAGGCCGACCGCCATTTCCAAGCAGCGTGTATTTGCAGAATGTAAATGTAGGTTACATCGAAATATCGAGCATTCTATGTACACTGCTCTGATCTACGTTTCTTGAGATCGCGACGACGACGGTGCCGATTTACATTTGACTCCGCGAGTCACGTCGGCAGAAACGGAAAAACGCGTTTATTCTCCATCGTCTCCATCCGCCGCGATACGCGCGCACACATAGAATAAATAGCAAGTAGTACGATATAATTAAATAACTTCCACTATGTACCGCTACGCGAAAGTGAGAGAAGGAGAGAGAAGGAGAGAATCGTACACATTCACAGTAAATAATTTATCGTCTAAATAATTATCGCAAATCGAGATTCGCGACTTTCACACGCGCGCATCTCGCAAAATTAATCAATTTTGCCCTTAGTGTTCAGTTTGCGACGTGTGAATTTCTTTCGTCTTTTTCGTCGGGCGAATCAAGGGTGCGGATCACACGTCTCCGCCAATTATCCCGAATCCTCCCATTATTCTCAATTGCACTCGTACGTCTTTACGATCCGCCTGCACGTCTTGCATTTCACGTAGCAGCAGCTGATGTACTTGCAGTCGCATCTCTCGTAGATCTCCTCGGTCCTGGTCACGTGGCCGCGGCCGCAGCAGAGGTACTCGCATCCCTCGTAGCCGGAACTGCTGCCGTTGCATTGTCTGTAAAAGAGTTTTTTTCGTAATCACGGCTGAAGAATATCAACTCTGATAAAACTTTTTAACAGCCGGAAAGTTTTGCAGAAAAATCTTAGCCGGATACAAATCAGAAAAGTAATTTTGTTGAACTGTCAAAATAATTATACAGAACGCTGAAACTAGTTCAAATTTTTCTATGCGGTTTTGCTAAAGTGTTTAAAGGTTTAGCTAGATATAGAAATAAGCTAAAGCTGGATACTGAAAATAATTTTGTTAAATCATTTAAAAAATTATATAAAACGCATGTTCTGCATAAAGTTTACAACACTGCAAAAAGTTTTAATATTCTACACGGAAAAAACGAGGGATCTAAAATTTGCTGAGGGATCTAAAATTTTGCTGAATACAAATATGCAAATAACTTCGTTAAATTATCAAAATAATTTTATCTTAAAAACCTTAAAACCTTACGAGAAATGCTGTAAAAAATAATATTCTAACAACTAATTCGATATTCTAACTTTTGATATTCTGACAATTAATTTGAACACTCTACATAATTATTTTGATAATTCAACAAAATTATTTTCAAATTCGTAGCTAAATTTTTGAATACTTTAATAAAATCATTTTTTTCACGTATTAAAAAATCACTGAGCGCTCGCTGATCCGCTTTGTCTGCTGAACGCAGCCTGATTTTCCTGGAATATTTTCCTGGCGGCAGTGTAACTAACATTTTTATTATTGATACCGTCGTCTTACTCGATCGCGATAATACCGGATATTACGAACGTACTTCATGTTCGCCATAATTAGACAGCAATATCTCTCTCGTTTTTTTCGAAGATAAAACGCGTGTAATTGGTGTACTCGTAAGAGTACATATTCATCTTCACGGTTCGTAATAATCCCCTAGAAATTAATGTAATAATCCGCAGGAGACTAGTAGTATTTCAACATCCTCGTCGAAATTTCTCCTCCGGTTACTTCGTTAAAGATCCTCGGACTCCATTATTAATCGATTTGCATGACGCCCGCCTCTGACGCCGTAAAGATACCCGCCTTGCGCGATCGAGGCTACCGCGTAGATTACGCGGCGTCAAAAAAAAAGAAAAAGAAAAGGATCTCTCGGAGGAGCGTTACGTCGTGACGCGGAACCCTGGTCGAGCACGGCGTGATAAACATTCACCACGCCCACTTTGTATAATTATATCGGGGTTTGTAATTACTGGGTTGTAAGCTGTAAACCGGCGAGACGAGTCGGTGGCGGACCAAAGAACCTGACGCCATATATCAGCGCGCGGCGAATGAAATATCGGCGTGTCCGAAACAAACGTCGGATTAGAGCTCACGGCAATCGTCCCTCACGAAATTATCGGATCCCGTTCGCGCGTCGTCGGGAAGAGAGAGCGAGGAAAGCACGTCGCGCGTCGCCGATAAATCTCGCAGCGGAACTGATAGCGACGCGCGAAATCGCGCTCGCGTCGAAAGAAATTAATATCCGGGCTAGATAGGCCGAGATATTAACTGATCGAAGGAATGTCGGCTCGTTAATGGACCGACGATCGCCGATCGCTCGTGAAACTGGGAAGAAGGATCGTCCACGTCGGCAGGATGAAGGATACGCTTTCGTCTCTGGCCAACATCGTTAAGGAAAAGATTGTTTTACATTGGCTGACTGAATTTAAATTTCTGCAGTCAGATTTTAAGTTAAATAAAATCAGAAGAGACTAATAGATTGCTCCATAATCTTATTATTTGGGGATTAAATATTTTACATTTTATATACGATTCTACTCTCTAAATCGAAATCAATGAAATTTCACTGATTTCAGTGCTATACTTATAACTATACTAATCAGTGAAATATGCACTGTCTTTCAGTGATAATACACTGATTCTGATTTTGAAAGTACTTCCCTCTTAAAATCGCTGAGAAACAGTGAATACTCACTAATAATCACAGTTATAAGTATAGCACTGCAAATCAGTGAATAATACACTGATTTCTATTTAGAGAGTACATTTTATTAAATTAGTACAAAAGATTTGTCTCATATCTGTCAAATAAAGTTTAAAACAAAATTGCAGCAAAATTAAACCGAAATATTTGTCGCCACTAGCAGAGCTTTTCGTTGCTTCCATACTTTTTTCCAATTAGAAATATTTCTATTTATTTAGAAATTTTGTAATCATTTTTTAAAGATCTTCTCATTTAAAATTTAATAAAAAAGCGGTAAATTTTTGAACCAACCAAATATAAGCGTATTTTATCAGAATCGTGTAAATCGCCGGATGACCGGATTTATTTAGAAGTAGTCATATTATATTATGTGCATTATTGTGATTTATTTATTTACATCCAATATGTAATCTATGCGACTATCTATTTTTTCCGTGCCGTTTCTTACGGTGTGAAAAGCACGCGAGACACGAACAATGAACACTGGTGCGATTTATGGATCGAGCGAAATGAGACAAAAGATCCACCGGAACTGCCACGTGCGTCCGGCACTTCCTGCGCCTTGCGTTCCCGGTTATCATCTCCGGAATGCCGTGGGTGATCTTAATTCACGCGGAGCGAGGCGTGGATATTCTGAAAACGATGGAGAGTCGTCTCCTTTCCGCCGCCGGAAAATCCGTGACGAATGCAATCACCGTGTTACAAAAAGCCGCCCTTCTTCCCGGACCGGATGCGACTCGCGCCTTTCTCTGGCGCTCACGATAAATTAGTAAATATCCTGTACAGAGAGCGATCCAAAAGAGCCAAGATATACGATAATTACATTTAGAAATAATCTACGAATGATAAATGTTATGAATTGGAAAGACAGAGATACAAATGACAATTCGACATCCAATTCGACGCGAAGAAATATCCACGCGGTTTTGCTGAAGAATCTAAAATTTTAGCTGAATATAGATTAGAAAAGTAATTTGGTTAAACTATCGAAATAATTATGTAGAACGCTCAAACCAGACTATCAAAATTTTTGCAGCATTTTATCGCTAGAACATCAAAATTTTTTTGCAGCATTGTTGATTATTTCTAAGGTTCCAACAAAATTATTTTCTGATTTGTATCCAGCAAAATTTTAAATCCCAAAATCATTCTTTCCGTGCATCAAAAAATCTCGCGACACAATGCTCCTCGGAAGGTTTATTAAAAGAATGCTCTTCGAACGGTAGCGCTAACTCGCGAAATGGCATGTAGGAAAAATTAGCGTTAGCACCTCTCGGACGGTAGTGACGACGAAAAAAAATCGGCAATAAGACCGTGAATGAGCCCCGTCATAACGGTGTTCGCGCGGCGAACAGTCTATCGAACAGGGCATCGTAAAACACACGTGTTCATTCGGTTTCGAGAACAGGTTCGGGATGGCCGAGTGTCGTCGTGATGGTGGAACGCGCCCTATCTCCGAGAGGTCTCCTCTCTCAGTCTCGCCTCGCGCACGTAATTACTGATGTTCTCGCATAAATAAGACCATCTGCTATACAACATGGATAACCGAAATCGAAAGAATAGGGAAGAAATTCGTCACGTGTGATTAGGTATTATGTCGCTTACACGGAAAGAATGGTTTTGCTGAAAGATCTAAAATTTTAAAAAAAGTTCAATACAAATCAGAAAAGTAATTTTGTTGAACTGTATCAAAATAATTAGAACGCTCAAACTAGTTGCTAGAATATCAAAATTTTTTGCAGTGTCGCTCATCATTTTTAAGGTTCCAGCAATATTATTTTGATGAAGATTCCAACAAAATTATTTTCAGATCTGTATTTTCAACAAAATTTTAGATCCCTCAGCAAAATTGTTTTTTCCGTGTAGGAACAATAAGAGAAGGATAAGGAAATTTTATTAGCACCTGATATCTTCCAATCTCCGGTTAACACTAGAAAAGAAAATCCATGAAAACGATCATTTAACTTTTTTTTCTTTTCTCTTTCTTTCTTTCGAGAAATCAGAATCCGAAAAGATTAACGAATTGGAAACGTTGATGCGATTATTATTGTTTAAAAACGTTTCTTAATTGAAGCAATTTTTGTAGACAAATAAATTTTATGTGGTTCATATTTTACGTTCATGAAAAACACAGCATTAACGTAAAAGGAAAGGGTTCGCGTTGCTGAAGCAAAATTGGTTATCGTAATTATTCGAGCCAGTTTTTCGTAGATTGTTCGCGACTACGGAGGATTGCTAACGACTCTTGCAAAAAGTGTCAGCTGTAAAATAATATGGGAAAGATTTTTGCCGATATTGCCTCGAAATAACGATCGTCGGAATACTTACGACTGGGAAATGAGTAGTGGGCTAAAAAGGAAGTCGCGAGTCAACGGTGACCTGAACGTCTCGTAAACGCCGCGGTTATGGCGGTGCTAATGGTTTTTCGTCGCATTTTTACGTGCCTGCCCATAACCAGAGGCTAGGAAAGTGCGTGCGATAAAGTCGCACGAGCTCGCTATTAGCCAACGTATTTTCGCGAAGCGAAATTACGCGTTAATTCCGTAAGAAAAGCTATAAGGTTTGTTCGTGTTGCTTACACCTTTTGCATTCTTCACTTTCTCTGTCTGCAACGTCCGAATATATGTTCAACTCGTTTTTAGTGCAAAAATTTGTAAGGATTTCAAGCAACGCGAATAAATTTATAACAGAGTATACGTCGACCCTTGAAATCTACTTCTGGCAGTTTATCCGAAATCATGGATCAACTTTTAACTGCAACTAAATTTATTCTCCTCTCTCTTCTGATTTATTCCACCGATATAGACATATCGTGAGAAAAAAAGAATTTGCGAGAGAAGTTAATGACCTATCACGACGATGACTGCAGTCGGGAAAGGAAGGAGGTTCTCCAGCCCGTGGCTACCGAAAAAAGTAGTCAGCTGGTCCTTACATTCTGTCTTCCTCTTTACGCCTGCCCTTCATACTTTACGAAGTCGCCATGCCGCTTTTCTGCCTGCCAAGTTGTCTTCGCCTTTTTTTTTTTCGTTGAGAAACGAGAGAAGCCAAGAGGAGCATCTTCGCGCCATTACGTGAAAGCTAAACTTCTACTCTCCTTTGCAATATATCGTTCGTTAGTTCAAAGGATTATATGGATCTAGATATTTGAAGGAAAAACAATGTCTGTTTTTTATATGAGGAACGTTGCCACGAAATACGTTCGCCGCCCACACAACCGATACACTTTTACGGCGTAGTTAATGCGATAATCGGTAGCGTTCGCACAAAAAGTGAACTCGTCACGTTCTTTGCTCGTTGTTCCTCCGTTAATGGACGGGAGTCGCACGAAGAAAGATCGTTTCGCGCAACAGAAGTTGATAAATATCCCTTTTCGTGCACTGCCGGCCACGTTAAAATACAATTCTCTCTCTTTACGCGACACTTCGCTCGATATCGCGGCCATATCGAAACTAAAATTTATATTGTGTACTTATATATCGCGCGTGCTCGTAAACTAAGAGTGAGCTTTTTAACGAGCGAACGTTAAACCGATATACGAGCGCTAACGAATTCTTATCCTGAAAGCATAATCGCTTTAAAGAGAATAACGTTTCCATCATTCTTTCGTATTTCCTATTCTTTTGATAAAGCTGGAATTTAATCTTTACAAGACGGAAAGCCACTGCAGTTGCATTGAGTGTCCTACATAATTATTTTAATAATCCAAGAAATTTATTTACACATCTAGTTAAATTTTTAGATACTTCGGCAAAATATTATTTTTTCCATCTAAGGATTCTATTATCTATTAACGTTCTTTAGTCTCGATTTTTTAAAAGAATATGTAATTAATATTTCAAGCGGTCGAGCAGTCCAATTGTAGTGTCATATTTTGAAGCAGGAATACAATAAATTATAATAAATACTCAAGGAAAAGTTGTAAGATTTTAAAAGACCCCTTGTCCTCTAAAAGCTAAGAAAAAATGTACTTCTGAATGTACAATATCCGGCCACATCATGGTCGCCATCAAAGTGTATTTCGTACATTTTTTTTTAATTTAAATTTAAATTTTTTTAATTTTAAATTTAAATTTAAATTTTTTAATTTTAAATTTTTTTTTAATTTAAATTTAAACTAAAGAAATACCTATAATTATCTTTTTGGATGACTTTTATATCTGGTATAATTATATTTATAAGAGCGAAAGAGACCGGACACTATTTTACGCATTGCATGGAAGTAACGCGTCTGACCTGCCGATTGTGCCGAGGCTGCCTCTCTTCTTATCCGGCAGGCAGTAGTCCGGACTCTTGGTGGTGTAGAGCAGATTATCGTGGTGATACAGAGGCGGCAATCTACTACCGGATCTCGGCCTCACCTCGGCCGCGGTGGCGTATCTGCGTAGCAAACGGCTTCCGGCGACGGATGGTCCCGATGCGCCCAGACCGCGCCAGCAAGTGCGCACGCTGCAGGAACCTGACACCCCGTGGCACTTGCATTCCAAAGTCAAGGACTGCTCGACCGCCTGAAACATTAATTACATATTTTTTTCAAAAATCAAGACTAAAGAACGTTAATAGAAGATAATAGAAGACGAGAAAAATAATTTTGTCGGAGTATCTAAAAATTTAACTAGATGTGCAAATAAATTTCTTGGATTATTAAAATAATGTAGGACACTCAAGCGTGAAATGCTGCAAAAAGTTTTGACATTCTAGCAACCAGCTTGAGCATTCTATACGATTATTTTGATAGTTCAACATAATTATTTTCATTCTTTTACTTAGGCAAAATCTCGATTTGAAATATTCTTCTTAAGACGCTTATTGATCAGAGTTTCACAAAAAATTATAATAATTATAACAATAAAAAATTATTTAACAATAAAGAAATAACAACAAAAATAATTAAAAATTCGAACCTGTTTAACGCTCTTCTTACTTATCGATCATTGCATACGTATTGCAAATACTCACCCTGCGACCCGCTCTATTGTTGTGCATATTGACCGCGTGCATGAACTTCGCGGTCGCGCCGGTACCGGGCGGCGTTGCACCCTGAAGAAATCGCTTCGCCATCCTCGAGGCGGATCTCACGTCGTCCCCGCAACCGCCCCACTTGAAGGAGTTCCTCGCGGACAGCGTGTCAAAAGAAACGGACATGGTAGTGAAGGATGAGGGCGAGATAAGCGCGGATGGCGAGGGTGGCTCTCTTCGTGGTGGAGTCGCGCAGGAACAGGCCGCCAAGCTCCCCAAAGCGCACCCCCGCGCGAGCCGCCAAACCGCGGCGGCGGCCGACATCGCATAAACGAAGGCTTGCTCTCTCGTTCCTATGATAAATGCGCTCATTAAAACGTGCAAAACAGTGAAAGAAAAACGCACGTGCGAAAGTTTCGATTGCTTGAATCAATACTTGAGAAAGTAAAGTCATATATCGATTCATATGTCGAAGCACTGCATTAGAACTGCAGAAACGCATTCAACTAAAAATAATATCTTTGCATGTATATTTATTAATAGAAGTAATTTCTATCAAAATTGTTTTCTCTATTATTAACAATTTTTTTTATTTGTTTAAATTAAAGCTGTATTGATTAAATTGTCAGGTATCATATTAATTACGTAATAATTATTATTAGCACTCTCAAATTTCTAATTATTATTGACACTTTAATAATAATGTGTTAATAACAATTATTATTAACTAATACTAATTTTTATTAACACAAATTTCAATTTCAATTTAATTTAATAATTACACACAGATTATGTATTTTAACAATATCAAATCAGATTTCGTTTCTTAAATTAAAGACCGTGTTTCTTTCTTCCTTCGTCTTCGTCAATCGAGATGATTGAGGAAAAGCTGATTATCATATTCTCGAAAATACAATGGTGAATTATGTTCGTGGTATCGTATGATCTCTTATTGGCGCTTCTCGGTTTTCTCATTAACGGAGGCTATCTCGATCTCTCGGGCGCACTTTTATTTACAATATAATCATCGTGAAACGCGAGCGATTAATCCAACGGAGGTCGGTCGCGAAGAGGGAGGATGAAGACCGTGGAGAGTTACGGTTTGTTAATGATCGCTAATTGAGGCGCGCCTGCCAGGTCTTCCTATTCGGAATTCCTCAAAGGATATTCGATACGTTTTCCATCGACCTTTGCAAAATCTCTCCGTCGCGCAAAATCACCGATTATAAATTTATTACGAGCAAAATCAATGTGCATATTTTCAGGGAAAGAACGATTTTACTAAAATCTCTAAAAATTTAGCTATATAGATATAAATCTGAAAATAGTTATTAGACCATCAAAATAAATATAGAACGCTCAAGCTGGTTGTTACAACTTTTTACAGCCTCATCAACGCTTAAGTCCTATAAATTACTTTGACAATCTAACAAAATTATTTTCAGATCTGTATCTAGCTAAATTTATAAAGACTTCAGCAAAATCATTCTTTTCGTGTTCTTAAAAACTAAATTTTTAATCAATGCTAATTCTAAAATTGTAAATCTTTGGAAGAGAAATCTAGCGTCTTGTTTTTCTTTTATGTTTCCTTTGTAGCGTATCTTTAATACCTCTTGGGATAAATTTTTGTAATTATTTAGATTTCTCTGAGAAGGTTTATACGTTTTATGTCATTTTTAACTTTGTTAAGAATACAGAAATACTATAAAAATAAATAATTAACACGTTGATTCTATCATGATGGTCATCAGTGCTATTAAATTTTTTTCTTAAAACGCTCGTAAAATCTAAATGCTATTTAACATAAAATTAAATGTCGTAAATAAGATAGGCAACAATGTAAAGTAAAAAATTTATAGAAAGAACGACTTTGCTGAGGAATCTAAAATTTTGCTGGATACTGAAAATAATTTTGTTGGAACTTCAAAAATAATGAGCAATGCTGCGAAAAATTTTGATATTCTAGTAACTAATTTGAGAGTTCTAATTATTTTGATAGTTCAACAAAATTATTTTTCTGATCTATCCAACAATGCTACTCATAAAAACATAATACTATTTAATTAAATTACACAGTGTTTTATTATGATAAGCTTATGATATAATAAATGATGATATAATAAAAATTCAATAACGAACACGGTACAAAATTTGCTGAGCAGACAACGTGTTAAAAGATATTTTCAGATAATCTAATTTCGCAAACAAACCTGTAAGCAATTCAGGTGTGTAGTCGGGCGCGCGCTCAATGCTGCTACAGTTCCACCTGCGATATCGGAAGGCCTGCTGACATACCATTGACGTATCTTTAGCGGCTTGCACCAAAGCCGGCATCACATCCGGCGTAGCCCTGCATGCCCTCGCCTGCTTTCTCTCCAGCAGACCCTCGCTCTTCGCGCTGGTGCACGCCTCTCTGGTCCACGTATGCGTGTCGCCGGTGCGACCGAGACCGCTAAACACAACATTTCCCGTCTAATTACGCATTTTTTTAGTTTAGACAAAAAACGCGATTATCGAAAACTTTACGATTAAAGAAAAATTAAACCTAAACGAATCCGATGGGAAAGTCTAGTTAGTTAGAAAATCTGGGATTAAAAAGTTAAAACTGCAATTGAAGTTACAGCCAAGTCTAGATTCATATCGAAAATATATATTTGATGACTGTGAAATTTACTTTTCATGATATGTCATAAATAGTCGACAATTGTATTTTGTACGTTTGTGAAAAATCCGACGGTAAACGGTCTTGTAGATGAAAGAATGTTTCAGAACGAATGGTCTCGTTTCTCCCCGTCTTCAACATCGCGGGACATGCGACCGTGGAATTTGGGGTGGAACACTCGGTATGTACAACTCTGTCGGACGATCGGGTTGAAGGGCCGACAGCCGTGAGCGATCCACCTCTTTTGGTAGACGGTCCCGCGCCGCGTCGTAAATCAGGGGGTGAATTTCGAAAATTATAGGGCGCGAGGCTGGAAAGGGCTCGCGTTTAAGTGCCGCGGGTTGAATACTAGCGCGGCTAAAACTCGCATCGCGCGAGAGAGCGCACGTTGGGGATAATAATTACGGACACCTGAAAGTCGAAATGACCCGTGCACGCGGACCCGCCGCGTCTAGACGTAACAACTCTGGGAATGGCCGGATCGCCAACCCCGTGTCACGGAGCCCACCCTCGGAATTACCCTATCAAAAGCCCGCGGTTCTCTAATTCGTTATTACCGTCGCCGCTGCCGCCGCAAGCTCACAGCAAGCTCGTTCGTTCCCTCCCGATGACATTTCGGGACTTGCGTTACGACCCGACCCGGGAAATCTAATTTCCGCGTAAACACTCGCGTTGCTTTACTACCCATTGTAAAATCGCCATGCCTTGCGCAAGACTTGCAGCGTTGTGGTTGGACTTTCCGGGTTCTTATCGACAGACTTAACTTCCTTCGTTCTTTAGGCTGCCGGTTCCCGGCATTAATTGCAAACTTTGCATTTTGATTATTTTTTTCATCTGTGTTATCTTTGTGTGATCTGTATATTAACCCTACATTACTCGCATGAAGTGTAAATACACCCCAATCTAGAAATTTATTAAATTCACAGAGAAAACAATAAAAATGTAAACAGAGTAAAACTTTTTTATCGGTTGAATATGAACAAATTATTTTACAATTAAAAAAAACATTCTTGCAACTATCTTTATTTAAAAGATACATACATCAACTTTCATTTAATTTTAATTCATTAAAGGGAACAACGAAAATTGAGATATAAAGGGGTAAAATATATCCCATGCGAGTAATTATATTTAAAAAAGAACGCGAGTCATGTAGAATTAAATAACACTGAATTCGCAGATTCTTCTAGAATAAATAGATATTTTCACGATGCTCGAAAGTAAAAATATATCTTGGCAAAAGGAAAAAGAGAAAAATACAATGTAAGAATGGCAGTAAAAGATTACGTCTCTTTACGAGGGTAATGCGCGCACATTCTTCGCACGCACGGCTCGTTAAAGCCGCACGCATGAAGGGCGCAAAGCCTCGCAAGTTCTCGAGCTTTGCCTCGCGAATCTTTGTTCGCAAAAAGGAGAGTCGAGAAGGTGGAAATACTCCTTCCTCCCCTGAGCAGTCTAGGAATTTCCACGATGCAACTTTACGAGCCATAAACATCCGATCCAAATTATCAGCTCATTAAGACTCCAGCTCACGATGATTACTTCGGCGATCCAGCATCGACTAACGAGGAACCTCAGCTCGCGCATAATTCGCTGACAAAATAATAAATGTAGCGTGCCATGTTTCGAGCCGCGAGAGTACATTATCGGCTTGATATCTTAATTGGCCGTCCGAATGCAAAATAGGAATTAAATCGAGTCTCGAACAAATTCGACCACCAACGAGGATAATTCCAACTTTATTTTTTTTCCGGCAATGTCAAATACCCATAATGAAAGGCAAAGTATTCATTCTTCGGTGTCGTACTTATCTTTCTCGAGTGAATAAATATGTACACTGAGAGCAGATTTTGCTTTCACTGCAATAGCTAACTAACAATTCTAATGGGATTCTAATAATAAGCAGAACAGGTTAAAAGATAACATTTACTTGTCGAGAAAATTAGAAAGCGTAACCGAACGTTTTCGTCGCGTTAGATCCCAATTATAATTTTAGACAAGCTTCGAGCAACATATGTTTTAAGACGTCATAACGAACAAAGTCATTTTGAGAAATACGTTAGGAAAATAAATTAAGGCTTTGTTTATTATTTAAAATAACGACTCTTCAACCTCAACTATCACACCCTCGAGCTATTTTTCCTGCAACTTCGAGACTTAACAAGGTAGATTGTTCAGCCCCCAGAAAGACAGTCGAATGCGAGGTACGGTTAATTTAATGGGTGCATACGACAGCCACGCATGGATTGAAAGCAAGCAGGCAGGGTCCAGCAGAACACATGACAGGCCACTTATGTGGCTAGATACGATTTTAAGCTGCGTTATGCATTAGTCAGCCCGCAGCTTCGCGCGCGAAGTAATTTACGAGCCAGTCTGTCAAGACGAATGCGCGACTATTGCTATCGCGCGTCAGATAATTAATTATCAGCTGCAGCGCGTAGAGCATCATGCTAATCACAATGCCCGAAGCGACATCGCACAGTTTACTTTCAATTAATTTCTAAGATTGGTACCAGGTATGTATGTTAACTAAGGATATAATTAAATACAAGTTCGTCCGCGACGAAGGATTTGATCGGCGGAGCATATACGGCGTACTTTTTGTTGCAGAATTAATTGGCTACTGTAGAAAATTTCGCGACGCTAGATCAGTTGTTTGAGTGATTAAATAAGATGATAATAATGCACGATAAGCTGAATAAGATATGAATAATTCATCGAAGATAAATATCTTGGTAATAAAGTAAAATTCATTACAAAGATCTATCGAGATCTCATAGAATGTAAAACGGCAATGAAAGTGAGCAAAGTGATTTACGAAGTGCCTAGCTACGTGATATAATTGCCCATTGTAACGCAGCTAATAATTTGCGAAATGCAATGAGTTCCACGCGGATGGTTCACGGCTAGCGCGTCTCTCGCCGCTTCGTGATCGCTTTGTTTAATCACTATCTCCATCGTGAATAGCTCTAATGTTTCTTTCTTTTTTCTTGGATACAGCATCGTGCTTTTCCGATAGATATCCGTCGAAATGCCATTCATTTCTTTCGTTACTTCGCACGGGATGAAACGATTCCATGACGAGACAATATTCGCCCTCTTTTGCAAAAATTCGGTCATGTTACGAAAAAAAACACATCTGTTTTTAAGCCAGAGAATATTACTCCTATATATTGCTTACGAAATAATTCCTTTTATGTGAAACGCGAATCGTACCCTCATAACGTAAAGCGAGTAAGATACGAGACGATAGAGCATTCCTTCCCATCCCGATCTCCCATAATCTTCAGACAGTCGCTACCGTCCAGAAAAATAATAACGGTTTTTTGACCATTTCACAATTTGATATCCACATCGTTGACTGTCTTATTTTACATGGTTCCACGAGGATCACGGCTCCCGCAACAGAGGGAAGTTCACGGACGTTCGTGGACATTCTTATGAAAATGCACGTCGCGGTTTCTTCGTTGAAAAAAAAAAAAGAAAAGGTCGCGAAACATACGTTTCGAAACGGTCCATCGGTCCGGCTGCACTTTCGAAATTCGTTTTGACTGGTGGAATCGTAAAACGTAGTTTTTACGAGACCGATAATAGGCGGGCGCCTACGAGTCTCTCCGTTCGGAGGAGGCTGAAAGAGAAGCTGTTCAGACGCGTATCCGGGATGATGAGAAAGGAAGTGAAATCAGCATTCTGAACCCAGTACTCGATATAGTACTTACAATCTTCTTGTTTATTCTTCACGAAAGAAAGATGTTGATAACTTAGAGAACCGTATCTCAAAAGATAATGTCTTGAAATTTGACAAATTTAAATTTAATATGAATTAGCGAAAATCTCTGATTAGATTCTACTTCACTTTGCTGATCTGGCTCAATTTAACACATTTCGATTTTCCGTCCCGATTTTCTGTCCCGATTTTCCATCCCGATTTTCCGTTGCGTGATTTATTAAAAGTATACAATTGATTCATATTCCAATATTCTTTCCAATGCTTTACTCTTAGTACAATGCTTTACTAAGAGTAAATATAACAGTAATTGTAAAGAGTAATTGTAATTTCGATTTTCCGCTGCGGGATTTATTAAAAGTAAAGTATTGTAAAAAATATTGGAATACAATATTGATTTTTGTATTCCAATATTCTTTACAATGCTTTACTCTTAGCAAATCACGCGACGTGTAATTGCGCTTCATTGATTGAGCCTGTTTCGCAATTAGCGTCAATTTGTTTGTAATCTTTTTGACGTTGGTCCCGAGTGACAAATTAACGAGACTCGCGGTTAAGATTTCGTGTGGGACGCGCCGATACAATCCACTGTCGCTCCAACTCGCGTCTCGCGTTAAGAATGCATGATTTACGAGCGATGCATTGTAGAGATCGCTTCGTCAAAAATGATCTTATAAATAGCGACTCGCGTGTGATTCAGCGCGGCCCTGCGAGCGCTTGTCGAGGGCTACGCGTAAATTATTATAAATCGATCCTTGGCCTCGATCCTGGCGAAGAAATCCTCGATCGTGATTTCGCTGAATGAGGCGCGGATTGCTTCGCGAGAGAAATGCTCTATCCGTCGAAGCCATGAGCAACGATCTTCGATCTTTCAGATGATGATTAATGGGACCACAAGACGGCCGTTCAGAATAGATCGCTATTTTTTTTAATCGCGAGTAGAAAATCGTATCGTACTGCATGCTTTGGAACGGCAGTCTTTATAAGAAATTTTTGCCGTTTGTCTTTATCTATATCTTTATATCTCTGAGACTTTATTCTTTCAGGCTTTCTTAATTTTCAATCTGAAAAACTATCGCTATTTTCAAGACGCGTCATTTCTCTTCGTTTAAAACTCTACCGTTTTCGGAGAAAACGTCAAGTCCTGGCGGTATTCCTTAATGCAGAAAGATCACTAGCCCAATACTTGCCAGACGCTCCCCAAAATAACGGGATCGACTACTTAACTCACAAAGAAAAAGCGGCGAGATTTCGGATCACCCTTCGAAATTATCCGTCAACGTCGACCGCAATAATTATAAACAAGAGAATCGCGAGGAGGCCTCGCTTCTGGAGCGAGTTCTTGGTAAGCGTCGTTTATAAATCACGATTCCGTGGGCAACCCCTAATCTTCCACCCCGGCCATCCTCGTGCCACTCCCCGGTCATCTTCCTTTCGTACTGCCCCCTCCTCCCTTAGCGCCGTATTCCCCCGTATTTTGGTTTTGCACGCAAAACCACCATCACTCCGCCATTCATCATCCAACGCCGCTCAACCTTCTCTCTGTTTCCGTTTTTCCCACTCCCATCCCCTTTTGTCGGGGTGGTCTTCACCTCGCGTCCTCCTTCTCGCCGACGCGATGAAACTCCTTATGAACGCACGACAATTTAACACATATCCAGAGACCGAGGAACCTTTCACGGGGAAGAAAGTTAACCGACAACCGCACCGCCTTGAATGTTAACGAGACATTTTCCATGCGCGGCTTCAGATGAGAGGAACGATTCCAGGCGCAGGGATGATTGATAGAAATTGCGGAGTGATGAAACAACTTGCGAAACAGTCTTGAGCGGGATGAAGAAATGAAGAAAAGACAAATAACGTCTTTAGTAAGACAATCCATAATCCTTCTCGCTATTTGTTTTATAGTTGTTATTTTATTTATTTTATCGATCTATGTATGTATATGTGTGTAATTTTCATAATCAACAACTGAATCTAGAGGCTAGTTCGAAAGTTTTCCGTAGTCTAACTAAAGTAATAACGTGGTAACATGAACTTTGAAGAAAAACATTTAGATATTTTCTTCATGGAAACAAACTACTTCGTTGATAAGTGCGTTAAAAAAATTCATTAAAAAATTGAAAAAAAAAATCATTTCTGCTTTAAAAAGAAATCATAAAAAAAAAAACTGATACTTCTGCTGCTGTTAATTAAAAAGGCTGGCTAGTCAGAAAAATAAGAAGCGCTGCGATAAATTGGCCGCGAGGCGAGGTCTCTCTAAAACCGCTGTAGTAATCATCCGCTTTTCATTTGCGAAACGTATTGGCCGGGATAACGAACGTGAAGCATCGCCGTCTATTTATGCAGCCCATAAAGCAGCACCAACGATATCTTTATTCCTCGAGAGCACGAAATTTATGTCGGCCGCGAATCGCCCCCTAAATCTCGGCACGGCCCGATCTCCCGTGATCCAAGGAAAATAATGATCGAGATCGAGAATCCGAGCTCTGCCTCGCACTTGCTTTCGAGCGTTTCCCTCGGCCACTAATCTATTTGTTTCTCATTAACGGACTAACATTAATCTTCGAACTCGTTCGGAGCCACCGCGGCCGAACGTGAGAGCGCAAATGGAACTCATCATCGCGAGGGTTCACAGGAGGATGTCTCTTCTTTGAGTGATTGAAGATTGCCCACAAACAACTATATACTTTTAGCTCGCCACTATAATTACGCAAATCCAACATTCTCCACTTAATTTCTTTTTAAATAAAAGAAATTATATAAATACTTTTACAATTTTTCTAATGTACGTTTTTCAAATCTATATATATTTATTATTAGAAAAAATTATCGGATGCAATCTTAAATATTCGAAAGCTCTCGATTTTGGATATTCAAACTATGACAGAAGACATTAAATCGCGATAAAAAAATGGAAATGGCGGTCTTGCAGTGAGCGTCTAACGGTGTTAATGCGCGATTGCTCTTTTCATTTAAAAAAAAAATTGATTAAAGATTATTCTTACGCAATAAGACGAGTTTCCCTCGTTTCGATCGCGCTAATCCGATTGACATTTCGGAGTTCGTGAATGTCGAGACGCTTGGCACGATGGTAGATTCTATCATGCAGATTTATTGTGTAACACGAGATGCCAAAAGGCACACGGAAGAACTGGTCGAATAATATTCGCAAAAGTGAACTGGAGTACTCACAGCCATTTTATACATCTGCCATCTTGGATCAGCAACAACACGAGCAGCAGAAGCCGGACCTCAGCACCGCTTCGCTTCTTTATCCGCATCTTTCCTCGTTGCGCATTCTAAAAGTCTGACATCGTCGCTCTCCGTCCCGGGAATATCGCAAAGATTTTCTGTCCGCGCTTCTTCAAACGCCGACCATCCCTCGATGCGCCGTGACTCGCTTCACGAAGATTCTCTTCGTCGCGTCCATCGCGTTCTACATAGCGGATATTAAAAAGTCGCGATATCTTCTCTGTCCCGTGGGAAAGAAGCGACGCTTTCGGGAACTGTCTTTAATGCATTTTGAAAAAATTATCTTTTCATCTCCTTTACATTTATATATATATATATATATATATCCACTCCGAAATTGTCGACCCTATATATCGACGTCGTTACATATTTAGCATTCGCATTTGATTACCGGCTCGATCAATTTTTCCGAAATAGTTACGTGACCAAGACGAATTCGGATCACTCAATTAAGACGAACGTTATCTCAAGAAGCAGCGGTGTTCGCGAAAACTCTTCTCAGATACGAGACCTCTTCTTCGCGCGATGTTGACTCACAAACGAGCTAGTAAGAAAAAAAAGAAAGACCGCTCGTGGAACACGCGGGCAGAGACACCAGGCACCACTCTCGTTAAGATCGGAAAACGGTACGCTTCGGGATCCTTCAGGATCTGCGGCGATTTCGGCGAACTTTCCCGTGCACCGCGCGTCCGGCTCGGCGGGGAGTCTGCGTGCTTACAGGTGTCCGTCGGAGCAGTCCCGCAGGATTTGCCGGTCGGTGGTGGTGGTGGAGGTCCTCCTACTACTTCACTTCCTCCTACTTCGCCTCCTACTTGAGCCTCCTCTTTCCTCGATGCACGAGGAGCCCAATGATCGACACCGGGTTGCCGCCGAAGAAGAAGGACGATCGTCACCGTTAACCCTCTCGCTCCCACAAGAGAGAGTCGAATATATTTTTCCTTCGTAGCACGCGAACAGGTGATTTTTTTCTATGTACTCCATATTTTTATATATGAGAGTAGATATTTTCTTCACAAAAAGAAGTTTTTCAGTTTTTTCTTTTATTGTCAATAATAAGATGAGAATTTTGGGTCAGAAATTCAGAAATGGAACACAAATGGATAATGAAAGCTTCTTCTTCATTTAATTTTAGTTCAATTTTAGTTAGAATTATAATAGAACTTATAATTCTCGAGGATTAATAAATGTTAAAATAAATGTTAAAATGCTGAAAATCTTTGTTAAAAACAAATCAATTTCATATTTTTATTGATCAAGGAATTGCGTCTTCGGAAGAAAGATGCAAAAAACTTGCAAAGAAAATTAAATTTTTCATTAGTCTTTGATTTGTCTAGCCCGAAATGTTATTCACGAAAAATCTCGTAATCCTCTCAGTATGACCCGGGGGGAGATTTTAATTGTCCCGCGCCAATGCGAATTATGTTTGTTCCTCAGTCACTAATTAATTCTGTCGACGCAGAAAACGATATTCCGCTTTCCTAGCGTTCGGTTCTACCAAAAATTATATATCTCGAATAATATATAACGAATAATATCCTAAAAAAAGAAAGATGAACGGAGGCCGGAGACCACCTCCGCGGGATTGACTTTAACGAGCAGGCGGTATCTTTGTGATCATTTATTTTACTACAAGGCGGAGCCAAAACAATTTATCCCTGCCTTTACCATTTAAAGGCTAGTAAGCATTGCTATCTCGCTCCGGTTTGTTGATCGGATTCGAATGAGTATCGATCATGAAGACGAAAGGAATTGTCGTATTAAATCTGTCTGAGCTCCTCAGACTCGATTATACTTAACAGTGATTTTACTCAATAGTATATTTTTAGAATTAAATCTTTCTAACGAATCTCATTTAAAAATAATATATCGTTTACATAAAAAAATAAATAATTTTTTAAACAAGTGCATTTCAGAATTGCTTTCGAATAATAAGTTTATGTCTTTTTAAGGTTTTTTATATTTTATTATAGCGTTTATAAATAAATTAATACGCATGTTTAATTTTGAAACATTACACGGAAAGAACGATTTTGCTGAATACAGATCTGAAAATAATTTTGTTGGAAACCTTAAAAATAATGAAATGCTGCAAAAAATTTTGACATTCTAGCAATTAGTTTGAGCGTTCTGTATAATTAATTTGATAATTCAACAAAATTATTTTACAGATCTATATCCAGCTAAAATTTTAAATCTTTCAGCAAAACCGTTCTTTCCGTGCAAACTTAAGCTTTTTCTCTTATACACGCACATTCTTTCTCCTAATACGTACGCGCATTACGTCGATCAATGTCAAATCAACGGCACAATTAGCGCAAGCAAACATCGAAATATTGTGCGCTTCAATTGGAAGAAGTCGCGAGCCCCTTGCCTCTCGCTAATTACCGTGCCAATTTTGTCCACCGGTGCCGATCGTTCGTCTTCCTTCCTGTTCTCCTTGGTCGATGCCTCGCTCGGCCCTTCCGTTGCCCCATTGCCGTCGATAAATAATCCTCCGTCAGACGTTCATTACGTCGTTAAGTTTCGGCCTCGGACTTATATCCGCCCTTCGTCCCGCACGCGGAACCCAACGGGCGGGTTCGCCCGCAGCGGTAACCCTGGAAATACCGCGTGCCGTGTAAAAAGGCATGCCGATCGCGCCAATCAATAGAGGATATCGGTATTAGTGAGGTTGAAGAGCGAGGAGTGTCTCCCTTGAAAATTATTTGATCTTTAATAGACAGAAATGATAGAAATTCATTCTCATTTGAGATGATTAGAAAATGAGATTGCAAATCCATGCATTACAATCGTGATGCACCAAAATAAATTTCATGAAAAATTCTGGAATAAGAAGCAATTAAATTTTTTTATTAACTTGATGTCAATTATAGCTATCTTTTATTTATACGGGAAGAACGATTTTGCTGAGGGATCTAAAATTTTTGACTGATTTGAAAATATTTTTGTTGGACTATTAAAATAATTTGTTAACTTTAAAAATAATGCTGCATAAAATTTTAATATTCTAGCAACTAGTTGCTCTATGTAATTATTTTAATAGTTCAACAAAATTACTTTTCTGATCTGTATCCAGCTAAAATTTTAGATCTTTCAACAAAATTGTTCTTTCCATGTAGAAAAATCAGATTCAAGTATGAGAATCTATTATACAATTATATGATAATTACAAATTTTATAGTTAACAATTACATAATTAAAATGTACAGCTTTCTTTTATTTTCATGCAGTCAATACCGCTAACTTGATCAGACATCACGATGTAAATGTCTGCGCTACTCTGACTGTAAAATCAGATAGCAGATGCCAACGGTTGCTCGCAGTAAGGATAACTGGAGAGATCGAATGACAGGCACTTTCGCGAACCTCAGAAATGTGTAGCGTGCAAATACATCGTGCAATTACCGCGGCAATGTTGCAAAAGTATTCCGAGAAATAGCGTGTTTCTTGCCGCGGGCGATCTCCATGAGGTTACGCGCGCAATAACTTCACGGAACAAAAGTAGAAATATCTCTGTTTGTACCACTCGATTTACGGAATGAATGGCACATTAACTTATATACTTGCGGCTTGCGCAATGCGTTCACACCTCATTAATTTAAGAACCGTGGACGAACGAGCGCATTGCGATCTCTGAGAATTTCTCGCGCAGCCGTATATACGGTATCATAAAGTTTTTGTTATTTATGCGTTAATAACGCATTCTAATTATTCTCTTGCGTCTCTGAATAAACTCTCTTCATTTTTTTAAATTCAATCCCGATGTATCTCATCCACCGCTCGTGGAATTAGCGATATATACATTTCTTATTTTTTTCTGATTTCTGCATTTTTTAATATTTACGAAATGCAGGAAAAATGAAGACATCCAGGCTGAGTGATGAGCTAATAAAGGATGAAGGATCGTGATGAGGCGTCGGTGCCAAAAATAAACGGGTTAAAGGCACGACTTTATTAGCGGAAAAGTTAGCCGGACGAGAGAAAGAGAGCGGCTCCTTCGTCTCAGATTATTTCCCGGCATTATTCGCCGAAGAAGACATCGGCTATAAAAAAGAGACAAGCAGATCCGGCGACAGCTGCTTCGCTATTAAAAGCGACTTAAACTCCAAAACCCTTCCTGCGATCGTAGAACGCGAAAGTACCCCTTCCCCCTTCCTCCCGCCCAGCCACTCACTCTCTATTTCTCATCCGCTCCCTTTCGTTTCTTCTTGTTCCTCTTGCTCCTCTCCACGTCGTCGTGCCATCCCTCTTCTCATGATTACGCGCGGGCAAAGCGTAAAGCCACGCGTACGCGTATACGCATCTTCTTGCCTGCAAATAAGCGAATTGCTAAATGAGCCGTAAAGTCGAGCCTCGGGGATGTGGAGAAAGAGGCGAGGGGAGAATGCGCGCGGGCCCCGCTCGGTTGGTCCTAGATTAGAATTTAGAGCCGGCATCCTCTCTGTCTCTCCGCGATCCGAGAGAGCATCGCGGGCACGTGGGGAACGGCAGTAAAACACGTTCAAGAAGAATGGCCGTTCGAAACATTAAAGAGCGAGATGAGAAATGGACCGCGAGTGAAGGGACGCGCGCGGGCCGACTATAGAATTATTGTTCCCCTTCCCTCCATTGTATCTCGCAATAACTTTTGCGACTCGCGGTATTAATTAAGAAATGCGTGTCTCGCTTCTTATGCTTTATTGTAAACGTTCGATGCAGATTCGATTTAGACAAAAATAAAAGACGCATGTATGTACTAAGTGTTCCAGCTAGTTTTGAGAAATTTTTGCAAAAGAAATACGTTTATTTTAGAGAGACATTAAATTATATTTTATTCAAAATATTTTCCATCGCTTATAACTTTTTTTCACTTTTCTGGCAGTAAGTGAATTCCTCGATAAAAAAATGTTCGTTCGAAGAAATCCATTCTATAGTGAGTTCTCAAAACTAACCGGAACACCTAATATAATATTGGCTCGTCGGGGACGAGAGTCTTCGTAGAATTTTTGTTTTCTTACGTCAAATGATTAATTTATCTGCAGATAAAATGTGAGAGTGCGATCGCGTAAGTAACTGATAAATGAGTAGAAACGTAAGACGGAAGAACTCACGGCACTTAGCGGGTCCACGCTCACCGACAAAATCGGACGTCGCGAAAGTTCAGAACTGTCTATTTGCATGGACACGATTAATTAATACGATACCGTAATTAAATAGATATCAACCTTCTCCGCACACGACGGCAGCATCCAATCTGCATAATCTCTATACAATAACGTCAGTGAAAAGAAGAGTTTTGTCCCTCCGACGATAAACTTTTTGCCACCCTCCCTTAACGGTCAACACCCTCTATCCTGCTAATAAAGATATACAGTGACTCGAAACTAACGGAATGGAACATTAATTACGGCTCGGTTCCTAAGATCTGAAACAAAGATTACAAACAAATGGAGATATCAAGTCGTTGAAAATAAAATTAAGTCACTTAAGCTTCACAGAAATACGTAACAGAAGGAAGCTTTAATTTTTATTCCCATTCAATAAACTCTATTTTAGTTGAATCTTCTAAACTTAATCATCAAACTATTCCTGATAATGAAATATTACAATAAACTATAATTTCCTTGGAACAGATATTACAATTTAATAATTTAAAATAGTTTATAAAATTATTTATAATCATTTTATATTATTCATAATTATTTATAATCAATATTTGTTATTTTTTTACTTTTAATTAAGTTGCGGACTATTAATTATTTTTATTAATAAAATATATTTACAATATTTAAATATATTTACAATATTTTATAATATTAAAAAATTTTTAAACTCTCAAATCACTTTCAGAATAATTTTTCCCAGAATAATTTAACATTCATAATCAGTCGATACGAAAGTCAAAATCTATTGATGAATTTGTGCGCGATTTTTTTCAAGAATTATTGAATAATCCTTTTTTGAGGAATTATTGAAAAGCGAGAAAAACAGAACTTAGATTGTCAGAAGATAAAAAAAAAAGATATCATCCGCTCTTCGCTTAAATTGCGACTAAAAATGTGACAAATATTTCTTAAGTATCAAATTGACTCTCAAAATCCATCTATTTGATAACAAACGCATCGTCTCAGAACTGGTTTCAGCCGAGTTTCTCAGCAGAAACGCAAGTGCAGGTCTAAGACGAGGTCGAAGTGAAGTCGTTAGGCTGTCTCCGCTCGTCGAAATGCATTTCGCTGATCGACTGATAGTCGTCCGGCAACCAGGGCATCCAAGTGTTGTTAAAGTGGCATGGAAAGCCAGCCGGATCGATGGGTACATTGATTTGCTTCACAAGGACCGATTTATAGCTGTCGATGAACACGCTCAATCTCTCCACGATCTGCAAACGTAACGACGTCCTCTTAAGGCAACATTTCTCATTTCCATCTCGTCTGCGCCAGATGGAACGACGTTTACGTAATTATTTGTGGGAGTCGTTTTCTTTTCTAGCAATCGTAAAGTTGAATATTGTGCAGATACATATTACGCAGTTACAATTTAATAATTATTATTGGCGTAATTAGCTTATCAGTTTAAAGCGGGGAAGTTGATTTCTTGTCGTATCAACTATGAAATTTCACACTTAATCTATTCTTATTAGCAATTGTTTAGAATATTGTAAAAAATGAACGTCTGAAATATGTAACATGTAACATACATAAAGGTTTATAGCTTGTGACTTTAATTTAATCTTACCTTAGGATACTTCGAGGATAGGTCCGTAATTTCGCAAGGATCTCTGTAGATGTTAAACAAGCAAGTATGATTCATGCAACTGGATGAATTCGTAGGATTGTTGCAAACTATTGTGGCCTTTTCCCGGAGCTTTTTTATTTTAGTTGCCGTTAACACCAAAGATGAAACGCTCGCGATAGCCGATGCGGCCGGTGACGTTAGCACGTTCGTCACATTGTACTCGGGATACGACGCGTCGTTACCGCTATAATAATTATAATGTTTCTGATACTCGGAATTTTCTGTATGAAGAAAAGAGAAAAAGCAGAATTTGTTTGTATCAATCATTTACACATTTATTCTTAAACTAAATTCTAAACTTTTAATGAAATTTTAATAAAAAGACTTTGAGGGAAAGAAAAAGAGAGAAAGAGAGAGAGTTTAAAATTACATTAGAATAAACAATAAAAAAAATTACTGATACGTACCTCTAATAAGTTTATAACGTCCTATTAATGCCGCCTCGCTGTTCTCATTCTCTTCGATATTCACAAGAATCGATTTCCGTTTACCAGTTTTCACTCTCTTGATCAATGCGGGCCATTGATCAGTGCCATCCAATTGCTTTAAATCACTCGTATTACCGCCAGCCGCGGAGTATAGTGTCGGCAGCCAATCGGTAATATGAAATAATTGCGTCGAGACTCTCGACGAGTCACGAATCAGAGGTGAATAGATACATGCCGCACCCCGAACGCCCCCTTCGAACTGGGTGAATTTCATCTGCAAATATATCGTTTCAATATCATATACAATTTCAAAATCTGTAATAGTTGTAATTTTAAACAGTCATTTTTGCAAATTCAATAATAAACTATATTCTCAGTGTTATTGTGTATTGTTTGCGATATTAAATGTTAGTCGTCAATGAAATCAAGCATAGAATTGTAATTTTGTAATAAATTGTAATTTTTTTATTTATATTTACCCCCCGTAATGGATAATTGGATCCGTAATTTATCATATCCCCTTCATTCTGCGCTCCATTATCGGACATAAAAATTATGATCGTGTTCTTTAGCATGTCCTTCTTTTTTAGAGTTTCGATCACTCGACCGACTGACTTATCCAATGTGGCAACGACACCTAACAGTAAAAGGTACAATGTTAAATACTGTAAAGATAAATAACAAAAGTGCGAACGCTTATTCTAATCGTAGCATTCTTATCACAGTTAAAACAAAAATAGACTAAAATGTTTGAAGAGATAGCAGACAGTTGCAATTAAAATTATTTTTTATTGAACGGTTTGAAATAGGACGCACATATAGAGAAAATATAATAATAATAATAATAATAATAACTTCAGTGAGTGTAATAATTGACAGTGTTGGATAATAATCCAATAATACTCTTGATAAAAGGATGATGCGAAATTGTACTTACTCGCGTACTTCCTTCTGTTCAAGTCTTTAATGTAACCGAGAGTGGCATTCGTTTCTTTCCAATCGCGTACTTCCATTACGTCTTCAACACCATTAGAATGTGGGGCGAGATGTGCCAGTTGCAGATACATGGGCTTCTCGACGTTATGCGACGAGATAATACTTTCGGCCTCGTCAGTTATAAGATCAGTCATGTAGTCGTATCTGTATTCAACCGTGTGATTGTCGCCCACGATACGGTGCAAATCGTAACCCAGTTGTTTCTGCAAAATATCATGAAGTTTATACGCGTTATATAACGTATATTATTTAACATTTACACGGAAAGAACAATTTTGGTGAAAGATCTAAAATTTGAGCTGAATACAGATCAGAAAAGTAACATTGTTGAATTGTATCAAAATAATTACGTAGAACGCTCAAATTATTTTAATAGTCCAACAAAATTATTTTCTGATTTATATCCAGCAAAATTTTAAATCCCTCATCAAAATTATTCTTTCTGTGTATTATATTACATATTTTTTTATGATGATGAAAAAAATCGATAGATCGATTAAATCTCTACCTATTGCAAGCGATTTTACAACAATTACGAATAATTACATTAATCTTCCCGATGAAAAATTTTTTATATAAAAATATATGTAAATATTTAATATATATGTATATAAACATATATAAACATATATTCTTATATA